>CM077528.1:2619744-3211677 GCA_039654895.1 Mongoloraphidia duomilia | reverse complement strand
TATTAAAGCATCTAACGTAGCCATTGTAATTTTTTTTTTTAAAGAGAGGGGAAATAATCAGTAAATGCTGTTTTGTCTGATGAACTGACGTTTACAATAGTTGTTTTAAATGAAATGTAATCAATAATTTCACTAAATTAAACGTCACTTTAAATGAAATAGTTCAATCGTAGGTACCTAAAAATCCGTTGAATCAAACTTGCCTTGTAAATAGCAACTACGTTTTGTATTCCAACAATCTGTCTCCAAAGTATAGGTTGATCTGTGCTGCTGTAATTTTCCTTTCATTTCCTAGGTGACCAAAACCAGTTACGCTTTCTTTGTTGCACCCAATGTGGAATGCTCCTGTCCGCGTCTTATTTGATTTTGACACCTCTTGAATTTGTGAAATTACTGAAAATCACTTTTTGTAGTATTTTACCAGTCGCTTAAGCCTTTTGCTTTACCTCAATGTATTAATCTTCTTCAGATGTCCATTATCCGGCTCGTACGGACCAAAAAATGTTTCAGTTTTTTCTTTTCACTCGAAGGACCGAAATGTAATCAAATTTAACTCGCAAACAAAATTCTTTTTTTTCCAACCTTTATTATATATAACATTTACAACAATTACTTAGTTTAAATTAGAACAGATTTTGTGATTTGATTTATTTATGTATGTTGACCGATTTTGATTTTTCGAAGACACTATTGTTTTACTACTTATTTTTCTTAGTTACCAAAAATTTGTTTTATTAATAATAGAAACAAACTGTTCGATCTGGAACATACCTATTTATTTAAATATTAGCTAAAACTACTTACATAATAATTTATGTTTAGATTTTATTGTTGTTATTTTTTTACTTTTCAAATAATTACTGATTATTTTAATAAGTTAAAGATTGACTGTCAGAGTAATTTTGACATAAATAATGAAAATAGTTTGTTTTTTCCAAAGACTACTCACAATACGACACTGTTTTATGACGTTGAAAAACTGTTTTTTAAAATGATAAAATCGATAAGAAAATGAATTTTTCCAGGGATGAGACCTAGCTAGATCGATTTTTTGCCCCCCGAAAACCCTTTTCGGTAAATTTGATCAAAATCGTTAGAGCCGTTTTCGAGAAAATATTTATGTAGGTACATAGATACGAGGGTGGTCTGAAAAGATTCCGACCTAACGAAGACAACACAATACAATACAATACATTTTTTCTTTAAATTTATTTTTATCTACAGTAATTAATCGGCGCCAAAACTCTGATTTATTGCGCCTGAATTTTGCCAACAGAGCGTTGGAAATGTTCATTCGAACACGTTTTTGGTCTAACGCGGCAGCCAACGCGCGGACAGCTTTCTCATGCCTAAATCTTTATTCAATATGTGACAAACACGTTCTTTGGACATATTCATAGTCTCTGCTATCTCTCTCACTTTAATTCTATGGTCGATTAGCACCATTTGGTGAACTTTAGCGATGTTTTCGTCAGTGGTTGCAGGTTTTGGACGTCTTGAACGTTCATCGTCTCCCAAGCTGGTATGGCCACGTTTAAATTCAGCTGCCCAAAATTTCACGGTGGTAAATGATGGTGCAGAGGCCCCGTACACAGCGTTCAACTCATCTTTGATTTGCGTAGGCGTATTGCCTTTCAGAAACAAATATTTTATGCCTCGATTTTTCCATTTTCACGAAAACACTCACATCGACTTACTTAAACGATTGTCAAACAATAATTGCGCGTCAAAAATGGCTGAAATTTTAGTGAGTACCTGTCAAAAGATGCGAAACCACATTCCTTATGTATTTATTAACAAGTGCTACCATCTTCACATTAAGGTCAGAAACTTTTCAGACCGCCCTCGTACATATATACAAGATTTGCTCGTTTAATAATAAAATATCTGGGTGGCCGAGCTTTGCTCGGATGAGTTCAATAAAAACAGTACTTAATATGCTGTGAGATATTATTTTCTCAGAATATTATTTTGAAACGAATTTATTTCTGTAACATAATTTTAAATAATTGTTTCTGTTAAATATTTTAACTACCTGTGTGTATTTTTAAGCGTAAAAACTAAGTGTCAACTTGAATCAAGTATTTTTTCCTGTAAATATTATTTAGGTCGCCATTTTCAAATCTACCGCCGTTACTGTTTTGTTGACTGAAAAACTCGCAAAAACCGATTTTCATAGATTGAATATCTTGTAAAAATGTTCGAAACAGATGAAATTTTGCTCGCCCGTTGCCATTTTAACCATCCATTTTTAAGCATTGATACCAAATATCCACTTTATCGAAGTACTTTTTCTCTGTGATGTCATCTTAACAACTTCCAGCAAATTTCAAATATTTTTTTTGCATAGGTACTGTAGCAATTTGCTATTGCGTGCCCCTAAAAATAAAATTATTTCGAGCCTATGGAGTATTATTTCATTTATAGGATTTTAACATGTAGACCTTTGCGACGATAGATGACGTCAAGGCATACTGACCAGCAACTGAGGACACGAGTCTTACAAACTTGAACAGAAATTAACAAGACTCTGTGGATATGATCTCTATAAGTGCGTGAGATGAGAGTGTATTTTTTGATGTATAAAAGAGAGAACGCAAATAGTTCTGCGAAGAAAGATTCTGATTTTTTGGTACACTTTTGTACGTCGACAGACGAGGTACGGGGACCGTGTCAGACGGATCGGCGGAATAACAATCAAAATGAAATGATTGAATATCTGGCGAATAAAATACTTTTATTTTGGGGATTTTGAATTTTGATTTGTGCTTTTCGTTTTGGAGCTGTATTGATTTAGTCTTGGATTTTGGATTCGGCGATGTTTTCTGCTTCGATTTCTGTATTGGTCGACCTTCCTAGTTTTCCTAATTCCCGAAAATTGATTTATTTTCCGTATTTCCATTGTTGGATTGTTGTTATATGATATAGCTAGCATACCGTGTAAACAATAAACCATAAAGAAGTCAAGCGCTTCTCCACGTTTAGGGATTCTAGGTTGCTGCTGTTGGATTTCCGTGTGGTTGTGTTGCTTCTGGAATACGGGAATAATTTAATTTTATTCTAGAAATTTTGAAGATTTTGCAATTATTCCGAAAATTTTAATATTCGCTATCATAAGTAACGACGCATCAAGTATCCCAGAATATTATCAAGTGTCTAGCCCAGTGGGATAAATATGGTACTACAAGATATCCCGAAAATATTAAGGGATAAAATCTAATATTTTATGAACATTTTACATTTCTGAATGTCGACCACGCTGCATAGTACTGGGTTAATTTAGATATTTACGTCAGAATTAAAAGGATTAATGTTGCGTCGATTATATTCCTGTAGGATTTCTTGCACTACATTGGGAATTTTCCGGAATATTTTGAATCTTATTATGAATTAAGTTTAGATTCCCCGTCGCCAGTTTCGCCGATTTTAAATTATTTATGTCCCGAATCCTATGCAATGTATTTTTTCAGGCACAGGAATTTCCGGACAGGCCCGGATTAAGTGTGAAATAAATGTTAACGATTAATTATTGTGAATTCCGTTATCGCCCGTCATCGCTTAATTATTTATGAAGAAATGTGTTGAGAATTATTTTGTGTTGTGGAACTAGCGTTTTGCTATAGAATGAGTAGGTTCTTGTGAGGCTTCGAGGCCTGTTGAATTGGGATTTTTGCTCGAGTGTTGGAAGTTTCCGTGGGGCCTGTGATTGCAGTGTCGCTTTTATTTTTTCGTATCTCGAATGCTGTGTGTCCAGATTTTGTGTTCGTAATCTATTGTTTTATTGGTATTTTAGATTAAGTTATCGTGTGGTATTGGCCTTTGCAATCACCTCTGTTTTTTTTCCGTTTATCTTGCTAAGGAAGTAACAGCGTTAGGCCTGGGATTAATATAACTGTGATTGTGGTTCTGGACTCTGTTCCGGAATATTTTTCGGATCTCTTTTGGCCAACGTGGTTATCTTCAACGAATTATCCCTAACTGTGGCCACTCTCTCTGTCTCAGTTTGGACGACCTGAGACTTACACAGTGTGGCCCTATAAGTTCTGGCGCCCTTCGATCTTTCGGTCGGTATCTGGCCCACTAATTTATTATCAGTCGAGTGTTCGGCTATAGTTAGGTGATCCTGAGTGTAGAGGTGATTTCAGATTTAAATTATATTATTATGGTGTACGATTTATGGTGTGCGTTCCCTTTTTGTGTTGTCCTAAGTGTCGAGTGGTAGGTGGTTGGGTTTTTTATTGCCCATTAAGGGCTTTTCTTGTGTTTGAATTTTGAGGCTGCGTCTCAAAAACAAGTGAGATTATTTCACAAGATAGTAATTTTTGTTTTCCGACCCATGACCCCGCGCCGTCGGTAGCTAGCCGCGCAGCCGATTAAATTCGGGTCAGGTTGAGGAATAGCATAGGCTACAGTACCTAATGAAAAACTCACAAAAATCGATTCTTTTAATAACAAACGTCAGACTATAACCTGCGCAAAACTTTATCTTAACAATAGTTTTCAAAAATCGATGTGTTTTTACACAGACCCGCGGCGCTAGAAGTGCGGCCCTTCGGGCCGCTGTTTTGTCATTATTTACATATTGTGCAAGCACTTCTTATATTAGTGTTCTTTCACAGTTTTAAATCTTGTGATATATTATACAAATTCTATGTAGAAATAGACTTCGAATCAATCTGACTTTAATTGAGCGAGTTATAATAAGCAAAAAACACCTTTTTTTTAATTGCTCCCCTCAGGAACCAAAATTCCTACCTAGATCGATTTCTCGCCCTGAAAAATCCCCATTCTGTAAATTTCATCAAAATCGTTAGTCGTTTTTGGGAAAAAAAGGTCTTGGTACGATTATACGTCATACTACATTTTACGTACTTATATACATATTTTATATAGGTAATATAAAAATAACATACCTATTTATTTAAATATTAGTTAAAACTACTTACATAATTATGTTTAGTTTTAAATTGTTGTTATTTTTTTACTTTTGATATAGTTCACGGATTCTTTTAATAAGTTAAAGATTCTGTCAGAGTATTTTGACATAAATAATGAAAGTAGTTTGTTTTTTTCCAAAGCCTACTTACCATACGACACTGTTTTATAACGTCAAAAAACTGTTTTTTAAAATGATAAAATCGATAGGAAAACGAATTTTTACAGGGATGAGACCTAGCTAGATCGATTTTTTGCCCCCCGAAACCCCTTTTCGGTAAATTTGATCAAAATCGTTAGAGCCGTTTTCGAGAAAATATTTATATAGGTACATAGATACATATATACATAGGTAAATAGATACATATATACAAGATTTGCTCGTTTAATAATATAGGGATAGGGATTATTTAAATACATTTTAAATTCACTTACATTAAATGGAGAATTATCACATAAAATTGAATCGGGATACCCATGATAAGAAAAAATATTATTTAGCAGTCTGATTATTTCACTTATCGTCTTATTTCGTAATTTCTTTAATTCGAACCACTTCGAGTAATAATCTACTACGACTAGATACAACTTCGAATTATTTTCCAAAATATCTATTCCTAGTCTTTCCCACGGTCTTTTAGTTAATTTTATCGGCTTTAATGGTAATTTACAATTTTGTGGTCTTAATTTTTCACAAATTTCACAACTCAGCACTATATTTTCTATATCTTTTGATATACCTGACCAGAATAGGCATTCCATAGCTTTTAATTTTGTTTTTACAATTCCTAGGTGGCCTTCGTGTAGGATTTTAAGAAATTGTGTCCTCAACCCATGTGGAACTACTAATCTATCATTATAATATATTAAGTTATTATACACACTAAGGTAATTTTTTAAATTCCAATATGAACGTGCGAGTGCACTTACTAATTTAATTTGTTTTGGCCATTCTGTTTGAATATAATTACTAACAGTTTTTAACTCTGAATCTTTCAAAGTGGCATTAGAAATCAATTGTTTCTTTTCTTCTGAAATTGGCAATTTTATTTCTACAGAATGTATAACATATGACATTTCTATATCCTCGTTTATATTTTCTTTTAAACTTGCTCTTGAGAGCGTATCCAAAATGTACATTTGTTTCCAGGCACATATTTAACATTTAAGTCATACTTAGAAAGTCTAAACAACATTCTTTGAAGCCTACTTGACACTTTGTTTAAGTCTTTTTTAAAAATACTAACTAAAGGGGCATGATCTGCTCTAACTTCAACTTTACTTTTTCCATAAATGTAATAATTAAAGCGTTCAGCTGCGAATAAAATGGCGTTAAGTTCCCTTTCAATACTGGCATATCTCATTTCTGCATCAGTTAAACATCTCGACGCAAACGCTATCGGTTTGTCATTTTGTAATAGGCAACACCCTATACCATCTTTAGACGAATCGGCTTCTATAACTAACGGTTTACTAATATCATAATGTGTCACCACCGGTGCAGTAGTAATTAGCTTTTTTAATTTATCTACCGTATTAGTGTGTACAGTTTCCCATTTCCAATTTACATTTTCTTTAGTTAATTCTCTTAGTGGGGCAGTTATATCGGATAGTTGTGGAATGAATTTCCTTTAAATATTTAATCATCCCCAGAAATCAGTTCTTTTCTATTAGTGGGATTCTCCATTTTTACTATCGCTTCGACACGAGAAGGATCAATTTTGATTCCCTCTTCTGAAACTATAAATCCTAATAATTTTACCCTATCCTTTTTGAATTGAATTTTTTCTTTATTAAACGTTACCCCATTTTCTTTTGCTCTTTCCATTACCTTCCTTCAGCCTCAGATACATTTATTTAAATTGGCGGGGTCTAAGCATATTTCAATGTTTTATTGGGCTTTTCTACTAAAACTATGTTACTTAACCATGTAGAAGGTTCATTAAGTTTAGCAATAACCCCATCTTTTTCCATTTTATCTAATGTTTTTTTATACTCATTTAATAAATTTCTGGGCACTCTACGGGATGGGCATAGTTTCGCTACAGAATCAGGTTTAAGTTTTATCTTATATTCACCCGGGAATTGACCTAATCCATCAAAAACAGACTTATATTTTTGTACTAAATCCTCTTTACTTTCAAATGTGGCATTATTTTGTAACATTTCAATTCTTTTAATTAATCCTAAATTTACACACGATTCTAGTGAAAAAATTGGTTGACAATCAATATCTCCACTATATAGAATTCCAAAATTTTATCTTTACCTTTGACTTTACATTGCAGTTTTGATTTACCTATAGTTTTTTTATTGTGTCCCCCAAAATTTATTAATTTTGCATTAGTAGCAGTTAAACTTTTTTCATTAGCAAAGTTTCTATAGCAATTAACCGACAGCACAGTACAATCAGCTCCAGTATCTAATTTACAGAATATATTCTTATTATTTATTTCTACTTCTTCTATCCAATGTTTCTTTTGATTTATATTATTGATAGAATCATTAATTATACTGAATGTGTCAATATAATGATTGAGACTTACTATCAGAATCAGTATTATTTTCCATTTGTGATAAAGAATTCATTTGCTTATTACTTTTGGACTTCAAAAAACAACATGTATCAAAATGATTAAGTTTTTTACAATATCTACAAGTTTGTCCACATGCGGGGCATTCCCTTCTTTATGTGAATTACTACAATATTTACAGTTCTTTATGAAATCTAACTCAGAATGTTCTTTTTTAGCGTTTTGATTATTATTATAATTTTTTCTATAATTACTATATTTACTTATTTTATCTATTTCCAACGATTGAGCATTTTCATTTCACAACGACATTGCTTGAAGCTGCTGTTTGCTGGATTCGAATACAAGCGCTAATAATTCTTCCGCTTTAGCCAGTGTCAGTTCACTTTATCGCAGTAGCCTTTCTCGCAAATCTTCATATCTCGTTCTCATTACTATTTTATCTCGAACCATGTTTTCCTCTTCTTTAAATTCACGGGTTGACGCTAGCATTTTGATTTCTGTTATCAAAGCTTGCCTATGGAAAAATTAAAAAAAAAACTGAAAATGTTTTTAACCTGTAATTGTTTTTATGACACAGAGGAATTTTTTAAATTTGTTTTTTAAATCTAATTGATAATTTTTTTAGTCATAACTTGTACAGTAATTTTGTATGACGTCACTTTTCAAAATTGTTTTGTATAGTGCAAAATAAATCTATCTATCTATCTATTGCATTGATTGATTCATCTTCTGATTAAATGAATAAAACTTGAAACGTTCATACATGCAATTTTTTTTTTGCTGACAATAGTAAAGCAAAATTTATTAACTAAATAAAATTCGTACATAAAGACAACAACAACAAAAAAATATAAATAGCGTTCCATTATAACCTGCTGTCTAAAAGTAAAAAAAACGAAAACAAATCAATAAATGAGGCATAATTTTTTTATAAATTGGGAAAAGTCAGTAAAAAAACCCAAACAGTGATAGACTTAGTTGGTTAATGAGTCATGCTCGATCCCTCTTGTATTTAGGATGACAGTGACTGTGAACTGTTGCGGCGCTACACTAGAATGTGTTTAATTCGTTTGGGTTTGTAAACATATGGTAAGTTGTCAATACAGTAGTTGTCAATATTTCTAATTATGTTAAATTCACTAACACTACATTTTTTAATAAAGAATTTGTTGGTAATATCACGCACATAGTCTATTATCGGGATTAAGTTGGTTATTTTAAGCAGAGTTTTAATTGGGGTATATTTGGGGTAACCCGTGGCAATTCTCATATATTTAATCTATTTATTGTATTTTCTCAATTAACAATATCACTGGCACATTACCTTATAAACACTGTTTTCTAGGTAACCTGCACCAAAGTATTGCAATCAGAACATTTAAATATAATAATAATTAATATTATTAAGGGTATACAAATACTAAATGTGATATTATAAAAATAATATCACAATACACATTACTATAGCTACTATTAGTACAGTTCTTCTAATTCTGCCGTAGTTCTAACGCTGAAACTTTTAACCGCAACTGGTCAATTTCCGATTTCATTTGTGTTAGCATCTGAAAACAAAAAAAAATGAGCATATTTTTGAGTTTGAAAAAATAACTTTTTTTAAATGGAAAGGGCCGAGACGAATAACATACAAATATGTCATTGACACGACATAACTATCAAATTTCATTCATTGAATGAAAGATGCTGCGAGTGATAGATTGTTAACTCACATTTTCAAACGCTTGCATTTGCTGTTGAGGATTATCCTGGATTGGCTCAGGTGGCTCAGGCTCAGGTGGCAATGACTCATCTATAAAAAAAAGTTGTGGGTGGTTGTCACAAGATAATAAAAATATTTTTATTTTTCCAAGAGAAGAATCCTAAATAATTATAATTATGTCGCAACATAATTTTTTTTCCGAATTATTATTATGTACATAATTTTATTTCTTGAATTTTTATTCTGGATTATGTACACAATATTATTTAAGCTTTTAATTTTATGTCGGAACATAATAATATTGCATTTTTATTATGTTGATACATAAATAAAATTAAAATTAAAGTTTTAATCATCTCCTGATGATGCCAACTTGGTTGGCGAAACGTACGTCGAGAGTGTTTGTTATGGTTTGGTGTTTTGTGGTAATTGTAACATTTCGTATCTTTACACCAAAGGTTCCACCATTTTTTATTGATAAATAAAATTGACTTAAGAAATTTGTTTTTTATCAAAAATTATAAGATATTTATTATTTTGTGTAAAAATATTTTACGATTAAATAGTAAAACGACGTGTCATAGAAAAGTCTGTATTACAACAAAATAGTTACTAATAGCTGGGGCCATTTTATTCTGACGTTTGGAAAAATTTGCTAGATTACGTTCGGAATTGTTTAGATGGCTCGATTTGCTCGCTTGTCACGTGACCAAAAATCTGTTCGCTCGGCTCGATCAATCGAGCGTAAATCCGAACTTACCTAAAGCTAAAAAACAGCAAACTTGTACCGCGTGACGTCATATTCAAAAATCAGTTTCGTTGCGACCCCACGTACAAGAAATTCAATATCTCCGTTGAAATTAAAGATATCAAAATAATTCTTTCAGCATTTTTAAAGTTATCTTTCCCTAATAATAATGTAAAATGTTTATTAAAATTACGTACCGAATAGAATTGCTAGATATTCAAGGATGTCATCATCGAAATCTGGAACTCCAGAACCATTAGCAACACCATTCATTATGGTCTGCAAAAAAAACTACAGTTGTAAATTGTTTATTTACAAAAAAATATTTCTTTTGAATATTTACTTACAATTTACTTACAAATTTGTTAACAAAAGCCGGCAAAATTTTTACAATGTTAAATAATTCGTTTTTATTAATATGAATAAATTATTTTCACATGCGCTATAAATTAGGGACTACTACAAACAAAGGACAGCAACAAAAGTGTACCCATAACGGAGGGACAAGACCGCTAACAACAACAAAAAGAAGAGAGAACCGAAGAAGAAAAAAGTTGCAACTGTCCTTCCTTCATAATAGTCCCTAAATGAATCACCCAGCCGGATACACAACCGACTGGTGCGGGCTGGGCACCTGGGAACGCCAATTCCCTAGAACATCACGAAGAGGTAACACTTCATCACAAATTCATAAGAGGGCAAAACAAACCCATCAAATTCTTGAGGACTACCAAATATAACACAGTTTACTTGTTTCCTTGTCTTCATTTCACGTAGATTTCCCGTCATGTTAGAAATTAGCCAACTAGCAGGACACAAAATGTTAAAACTGATCACAAAACGCCACAGTTAAAAATTCTATATCTAAAGACCAAAAATTATTACCTACCTATTTATAGATTACCATTACGTTTTTCTGGTAATAGGAGGTAAGTTGAGGAGCTAAGTTTTTCTGGTATTAGGAGGTATTTTTCATTATTTTTAACCAGTAGGTAAAATAATAGTAGTAAAATACCTTCTAATACCAGAAAAACTTAACGATCGATTGAAAACTATACAAAAAAATCATAAAGTGGACTACCTGAGAAAAAAATCGAAATTGTCATTTTTGAATGGCGTGGCGGCGCCTCAAGATGTTAACAGATTTTAAATATTTTAAGTTACTTCTATTTGTAATCACCATACGCAACTATTCCGCACTCTTAGAATAAAATTTTTGAAAACAAGAATTTTCGATCCACCCTAATACGCATCCCGCTTAGTTACTGCATTTACCTTCCTAAAATCTACACAGAAGCGGAATCCACCATCTTTCTTCTTCAACAATAAAATTGGGGATGACCACAGGCTTGTAGATGGTTCCACTACTCCCAGTTCCAACATCTTGTCCAATTCCAAATCGATATTTTCTTGTACTCTAGGTGAAACAGGATAATACCTTTGTTTAACAGGTTCAGCGTCAGTATCAATTTTGTGATATACTAGATCAGTACGTCCTAAATTATCTCCCATTAGTCTAAAATATTTTTCAGTAAGAACGTCTAAACGATGTTTCTGTTGGGCAGTTAATTCTGAAAGTGGAGTAATACTATTTATCTCTACGTCAGTGGCATTTTCAAAAGTCCATTCTTGTCGACATAGATTCGGTTGTAAACCGATAGTTTTCCAGAAATCAACACCCAGAATCAAAGCTGGAGAGATTGATGGTATGACAAGCATTTCGATAACCTTGGTTTTATCTTCGACAGTCACCGGTACTTGCAGAGATCCAATACAGGAACAGTTTACTCCGTTCGCCACTTTAACCGCCATATTATCCATTTTATTTAGTTTTAATCCATGATTTCGCAGAAGTTCCCAACCTTTAAACCCAATATCGTTCTACTAGAACCCGAATCCAGTAATCCAATCAATGTCTGACCAAAAATAGAAACACGTAGGTGGGGTCTTTCATCACCATCGTTTCCCGGGCTGCTGTTTTGATTTTTAATGGAAACCGGTCTTGACCGGTTTATTTGATTTTATTTATTGTATACATTTAGGCCCCTTTACAGCCTTAATGTTTTTTTTTCCTTTTTATATTACTACATTATATTATATGACACATTTTATTTGTACTTATGATTTTATTTTGTTGTGTGTCAATTTTTGATTTTGCATTTATTTTGCTTTGGTTTTATTGTTTTTGCGTTTCTTTTGTTTACTTTTTTATTTTTTTTATTTTTTATTTTTTTAGACGCTAATGACCTCTGTTGTCGTGCGTCTATAATCTACAATTCAATTCAATACCATCGTTTCACGAGTCTAGTACATAATCTATAAAATGAATAGTCGAAGTTCGCTGAAATTTATCTGGCCGAGTATTACTTTGAAGGACAGCTGGGTGGCCGCTCAGTTGTCCTGTTGCCCGTTTCCCGAACGATCAAAAACTTGCCGACGACAGCACTGTCATGAACTGATTCCGGTTTTTTCGCATCGATGGCAAAACTGAGTTCGCGGAGCGGGACACGCTACAAATCGGTGACCAGTTTGTTGACAGTTCCAGCATTTTAGATCCTGGATGACAGCTACAGGTTCGAAACGACTTCGTTGGTTTCTTAAAACAGTGTTCGGTTAAAACTGGAGTTTACCTGAAATTGTATCATAAGCCAAGTCTGGCTCTAACGAGCAATGGGCAGGTGGGGGTGGTTGGTAGTGTTCCACATAATATCGGTAGAGCTCCAATTGTTTTCCATAGTTAACAAACTGACTTAAACTACTAAAACGATGAATTCCCATTTGAGATTGATAAAACGGGGCTACGTTTCTCCGAATAATGGAAAGCTTATATTCCTCCGACATAGGTACAGACAATCGGTTAAATAAATTTTCCATGACTGCTACGTAAATTGAAATGGTTTCGTTCAGTCCCTGTGTACGCAGGCGTATTTCATCCAGCAGACGATAATCATAGTCCATCGGTTGGAGTTCCTCCCTTAAAGCCTGACAAACCTCGTTCCAATTTCTAAATTGGTTACGCTTAGCACGGTACCAAATAAGCGCTTTTCCACTCAACAATTCAGTGATACTTTCATATAATTTTTGAGAGCCAACATGCCGTGAAATCCTGTATTCATCTACCCGCTCCAGGAAAGCCTTCACACTTTGTGATTCATTATCACCCGTAAACAAGAGTTGCCATTTTGCGACTGGAATAGATTGACATTTCGAGTATGATTCCGCAGCGGTCTCTCGGGTTACATTTGAATCCTTCCATAAATTTTCCGTATTAGTCGCTACCCAGGATATATTTGGGGGAGGGTCCGTCCAATTGTCTCTTCGTAACGTCTCCCACCTTGGAGGGGTACTTTCCAAGTTCAGCATTGGGGACGTTTTGACATTATCTGACTTGACTTCAATAGTGCTGGCTACTTCCGGTTCTTCATTGGGAAGATCCAACAATGACTGTTCCTGATTATTAGGTTCCATTGTTGATCTAGCATCAGACGCATTGAAAAGCGCTCGAGCTTCTAGCTCATCTTGTAAGTTCGAGGTTCGCATTCGTAACTCGGCTAATACTTGATCTTCTTCCACTTTCTCTGTTAGAAGGGTACTCAATCGGTGATACAAATCATTCAAACAAGACCTCAAAAGTGCGTATTTCAGCACCAGGATGCGTCCATCGACTTCCGATATGGTGCAGCGAAGGTCCGCAAATATTGAGCGTAGTCGAGAATACTCCTCAGTGGAGAACGAGATTTGAACTTGCCGAAAATTATGACCAGCATTTTCAAGAGTGTTAACAGAACGTAAATATTTCCGAAGTTGTGCAACGGTCCCCTCTGTAGATATACCTCGTAGTCGGAGTTCTTTAACTAAGTCAACCTTAGATAGGCGGTCAACGTTCATTTTTTTTTTTGAAAATAATGTCTAACGATTTTAAAATAGAAATACCTAGCTAAACCGTTCGAGGAATTACCAGTTGATCGTGATGTCCATCCTCGTTTCTTGCTTTATATAGTACCCCCTCGTCATCCAGAAAGTAAGTATGATAATCTGCGTCATTTTGAACTCGCTCAATGATAGGTTGTAATTCTGCGTCTTTTCGCTGCGCTCGTTTTATCTCTTCTCGATCACATACCGGTTCGTAAGGTGGTGTCTCCACCTCCACGTGATTTATTCTAACCCGTGACAGTGCATCTGCATTGCCATGCGCTGCTCGATGTATGGTTTTGAAGTCGTGTTCTTCCATCAGAAGTGCTCAACGTGCAAGTCGTGTACTTGGGTCCTTGATAGAAAGTAGCCATGTTAACGGCCTGTGATCGGTTATAACTATAAATGGTCTTCCATATAAATAGCATCTGTAGTGCTTAATCCCCCATACTAGTGCTAAACACTCTCGTTCTACGGTAGAGTAATTACATTCCGCCTTGTTCATTTGACGACTGGCATAAGCAATTGGTTTCTCATGCCCTCCTCCCTCTTGGCTTAATATCGCACTCAATGCATACCCCGATGCGTCAGTTGATAATATGAATGGTTTCGAGAAATCCGGGTAGATCAAAACCGGTTTTCTACATAAAGCTTCTCGGAGTTCTGTAAATGCCTTTTCTGCATCTTCATTCCATACGAATGGTACCTCTTTTCGAGTCAAACTTGTGAGTGGCTTGGCCAGATGTGAAAATTGTGGTATAAATCTTCTATAGAATCCGGCGAGTCCTAGAAATGCTCGGATGTCCCTTACGTTCTTCGGTGTTGGATAATTTTTCACCGCCTCGATTTTCTCGAGGTCTGGCTTTACTACATCTGTAGAGATGATGTGTCCCAAATATTTCGTTTCTCTATGAAGAAATTTGCATTTTGCTGGTTTTAGCTTTAAGTTTGAATTTCGCAGACGTTCGAATACGGTCCGTAATCTTCCCAAATTATCAGCTACTCACTTTGTACTGAAGACAATGACGTCGTCGAGATAGACTAGGTATTGATCTCCGTTTAATCCTGCCAATACGGCGTTCATAAGGCGCTGGAAAGTGCTCGGGGCATTAACCAGGCCGAAAGGCATACGCACGCACTCGTAATGACCATCCAAAGTGGTGAAAGCAGTTTTCTCTCTATCCTCCTCCGCAACTTCGACTTGCCAGTAGCCCGATGCAAGATCTAGAGTGGTAAATAAGGTTGCTCCTCCCAGGACGTCAAAAGTTTCTTGTAAATTTGGAAGAGGGTAGAAGTCCCTCTTGGTAACGGCGTTGAGACCTCTATAGTCGATGCACACCCGTACTTTCACTTCCCCGTTTTCGGTTTTCTTTGGAACCATAACTACCGGAGCTGACCATGGGTTCTGTGAGTGTGTTATAACGCCTTCTTCCAACATCTGATCAATTTGTTCTCGTAATACTCCTCGTTGAGCATGCGGCACTCTATAAGGTGCCTTTGCTATAGGGTGAATATCTTCGGTGATGATTCTGTGTTTCACTTCCTTGGCTGTCCCCAATTTCATCCCCTCGGTCAGAAAAAAGTCTTGAAACTCGTTGAGAAGTTTCGATAGCTGATTTGGCTCATCTCTTTCTAAATGTCCCATGTTGATCTGACTCGGCAGTGGCTTTGAAGTGGTTGCTTGATAAACCTCGTGTCTTCTCTGATTTGAACTACTCTTATTCTTCTTCCTTTTATCTTCTTGTGATCCCGCTCCTATAAACGTTTCTTTCTCGTCGCTTCTATAAGCTTCTGCCATCCCCACAACTGTGTTGGCGTTAACTCTCAATGCTTGCTTCGTAACATTAATCAATTTTACTACGACTTCATTCTTCCCATTAATTTTACTAAGTACCCGTGCTGCCATTAGTCCGTGGACAAGAATTTCGGTCGGCTCGATCATCACCTCTGTTCCTGGTTCAAGTTCCCTCTGAGTGGCCGTGCACAGACACTCAGATCGCGCCGGAATTTCCAAGCATCCTGTTAATAGAACGGGAAGTCTGCAAACTTCCCGATCAATGTTGCGGTTCTGCGGTTGCAGCCGAGAACGCAACGGATTCTCTTCATTTTCCGATTGACCTTGAGACAACTCTTCCTCAGTCCCGGAGGGCTGCTCGCCGTCCAAGCAAAATCGTACACGTCGTTTTGGCAAAATCTTCGTATCATCGTTTCTTCCCTCGGTTTTCATTCTCGTTTCTTCTTTCTGCTTATCTTTCTTCTCGTTTATTTGAATTCTACCTCCTTGGACTTCAATTTTCCTTCCCATTTCTTTACATGTCTTCTCCAATTCTTCAATTTTCCACAATAACCCCTTAATACTTTCTTCCACTTTTTTAAGTGTAATCCCATTTAATTCTTCACGGTTCCCAACCGCGGCTACTTTTGGCCCTTTTATTAGACCTTTTTTCAAAGTTTTCCCTTTTCCCCCAACTAATTTTAGTTTACCCATTATATTGTTTGTCGCGTGTCGCGCCCCAAATACTTCGTCATCTGAGTATAGTGGAATTTTAAGACCCTTTACTCGTAATATGTTTTCATAAAAATCTATAATAGCCCCATTTTCAATTAAAAAATCGCGTCCCAATACCCTATCCATTTTCATTGGTAAATTTTCACACGTTAAACATTGTACTGCAAATATTTCCCCGGCAATTTCTAAATTAAGTACTATTGAACCTAAAGTTTGAGATGCATGTAGAATTTAATTACGACTGTATTAATAATTTGATTTTGGAAAGATTCAGTCATAGATTATAACCATTGACAAAAATAAAATTTTTTGTAAAATTAGTCAAAAAATGTTATTAGTATAAAATTAGAAAGTAACATATTAAACGTTTCGCCATATAAGGCATCATCAGTAATCTGTAAGAAAAAGTATTATTTTTTTATAATTTAGTTATATGTAGTAATTAATTATTAATTAGGTATAGGAAGATAAAGAATTTTTTTATACTTACTATGCATTTTTAAAATTGTGTTGTTATAGGAAAGTTTTAAGAAACTTTTATATTAGAAATCGTGTCCATCGTGATTATAATAAAATTAAGCAAAATCGCAGGATAGTGGACAATATAATTTGATTTATTAAATTAAATGTACGACGTTTCGTCTATAGATTAAGTCTAAATCTATAGACGAAACGTCGTACATTTAATTTAATAAATCAAATTATATTGTCCACTATCCTGCGATTTTGCTTAATTTTGTTTTAAGAAACATTGTATATTATAGAAGTTTGTAGTAATAATATCTGTAATATTATATGTTTAAAGAAATACATTATTAAAAATATTATTTGCAAGTTTGTATAAATTATGTGTTTGCTATCAAAGCGTCGGTGTGAAGTTGGATATCATTTTTGTAGTTGTTGTAAAATTGTATGAATCAAACATTATAACAAAATTTTTTTTATGGTTTTATGTGTATAGTATAATATAAGTCAATATAGTTGGTAAAAATCTAAATTCTAAGTGCTGATTTATATTGAAGTTTTTCCTCATATCGAGTCCTAAGTATTTCACTGTTTCTTTTGCTTTTATATTTTTGTTATTTATTTTTTTATAGGAGGTCTTTTACTTGACAGATTTCCCTTTAGTATTATTTGATTTGTCTTAGGTATGGATAGTTGTAGCTTGTTTTCTCTAGACCATTCTGTGACTATGTTTACTGCAAGTTGTTCTAGTTGTTCTATTTCCTTTCTTGAGTTGCCTTTTATTATTACTATGAGGTCGTCTGCATAGCCCGTTGTATTAAAGTTTTGCATTTTTCTAAATAGTGAGTCCATTCCGAGGTTCCACACGTCAGGTCCTAAGATGCTTCCCTGCGGACATCCTTTTGTTACTTCTTTTGTGACTTTGTGGTATCTGCCTTCAATTGTTACTGTGCGATCATAAAGATAGTCCTTGATTAAAGTGACTAGCCATTTAGGGCATTTTCTGTATGTAAGTTCTTTCACTACTGCTGGCCACCAAAGGTTGTCAAAAGCGCCTTTGATGTCGAAAAGTATTGCTAAAACGATTTTTTGCTCACATCTAATTGTATCTTTTATATTATTTATAGCATCTATTGTGGATCTTCCTTTTTTGAAACCGTATTGGTTTATTGCAGCTTCCGTATGTTCCTTTTTCCTTGTTTAGCACTTTTATTAAAAATTTGTGTTATTGTGTTTATTATTATATTAGATTTGATGGTTACTTTTAACATTATAGGCTCTATTCTGTCTGGATCAGGCGCTTTTCCTGTTTTTAGAGCTTTGATTGCGTTAATCACTTCATTATTGGTCCATTCTATATAGTCTTCATTTGGGCTGTCTATTATCAGTTTGCTTATTGTGTCCTTATCTTTTTCTATGTCCTTATTATCTGGTATCAGTCCGTTTAGAAGGGCTGTTGCTGTGTCCTCCCTTATTTTCGTGTTTTTATAGTCTTTCTGTATCGTGTTCATGACTTGTTCTGGTCGGATTTTGTTACTTAATATTTTATGAACTATGCCAAATGTGTTTGCATTTCCTTCCTCGGTAACAAATTTTTGCCAGCTTTTTAGCTTGGCCAATTGTATGCTTTTACTATATTCTTTTCTTAGTGTTGTGTAATGCCGTTTCATGTGGTCTCTTATTGTTTGAGTTATGCAATTTTTGGTATTGACATTCCACCCTATTATGTGACTGTGTGCTTTATAATTGCATAGGGTTATGTCTATATTATTTTGCCCGTTTGAGCTCCTGAAAGTATTTAACAGGTAGCTTGGCTTCGAGCGGTAAAAGCCTGGATGTTCGGATGTGGAACAGGGGTTAGCGGGGTGTTTCTTGAAAAGAAAGGCTCATGTCCTTACTTAATAAAAATATATTTACATAAAAATAATTCACTTACGCATGGTATCTTGGGAGGCTGGAACCACACACATAACACACTTCTAATTGACTCCAAAAATCCGGCACCGACTAACTTAGCTGTTTCCTTCGTCTTGGGGACTCAGCGGCTTCCCCCGCCGCTGCCCCTCTTCCCGTGTAACCCGACACACTTATTTATATATAGGGTGAGCCATTTTGTTACATTGCTCCCCCCCAAAGAAAAACTGTCTTGACTGCTCGTTAAGGCAGCTTTTTAAATAAAATGAATTTATTCGTTGTGTGTATGGCTCCTCCTCTCTCGCACTCAGCTACAATCAAATAAAAATCAAAATCAAATACAATTTTGCACATCGAACAACATCTCAAATCGTAATACATACAATAAAAGTTATGCATATTCATAACACTTTAAATTTGGGGTGTCAATTTCCCTCGCTAGTAATCTCAGAACTCCCAATTTTTATTTTCTCGACTCGGAACTAATTCCTTATGGGTGAGTGACTCCACTTAGCTACAAGGCGTCCCCCGCAGTTAAGTGAGTACTCCCCGCAAAGCCAAATTTTTCGCTCATCGCAAGCACAAGGCGTCCCCCATGCTTGAGATAGCATCTCTATTTCGAAACTAGGAAACTGACACATAAACAACAAAATTATAAACATTTTCTTAAAAATGGTTAAAACTCAATGGCTTCTATGGCCCGTATCACTATACTACATACATAATATTTTCAAATAAAAAAAAATTTTTTTTTTGTCAAATTCTTTAGACCCTATTAGTAAACGAATACAATATTCATACAATATATATACAATACAATATATCTCCTAATTAAAAAAAAAAATCAAAATGATATAATCCCTTATTAGTTCGAGCCAGTAAAATTGACCATAATTAGAATTTCTCTTATACATTAAAGTCTCCTCGGTCTCCTCTTTCACGATTTGGGTTTGGCACACGAGTCACGGACACAATAAAGTTCAGGCAACAACGATTACACAGTTATCTAGCTACGCGGTCACTTCAGGTATATTTTATAAGTTCAGTTTTTACCTCACTGCCCGAGTAGGGGCATCACCATTTCCAACAATTTACTTAGCCATTTCTGAACGGTAGGTCATCGTGAGTTCTGATGACCTTGTACAGAGCGGCGAGTAACTCAGCACGCAACTGTACTCCGTCAGGCGTCGCGGCGTTGACGTTCACTTCTGACCGGGCTGGTCGGATTACGGCAGCGGCGATGGCTGTAGATCCGTAGCTTTGTTTTAAGTGTATCTAGTGCTTAGCACTGAATTCGACTCCGTCGTGTGTTCCTGTTCGTGTCCGGACTTGGCCTCCTCCAGGATCGTTTATTCTCACATAAAACATACAGAAATACATAATATTAGTATTAGCTCGATTACTTAGCTAGTAAATTTTTAACCTAATTTTCCCATTTTAGTGCATGCGCACTCCCTTAAGTTCTAACATAATGAAACTTATTTAGTTATAACCTATGCTACCCTTTGGGGTCGACCCGTTATATACTAGTTTTTAGAGTGCACTCTGGTCTATGGTTATATTCACGTCCGGGTACAATCCCGACCTTCTCTCTGCGTGATTTGTGGTGTTTCCACGAATTTCGGCCGTCAAATTCCCGATTCTTTTCCCCTCATTAATCCCTTGGTCTCCCTCTGACCTATTATTTCCCTGAAAATCCCGTCGTTGATGCTTGTGCAAAACCCAGTTAGTCAATGTATTCCATAAACTCGCAATTAATGTTAACCCGAAACCCGTTACTTCATAAATAGCAATCCCGTTTATTATAACGCCCACTGTATATTTTATTATACGAAATATAAAGTAAATTATCAGAAATCCCGATACGGCTAGTCCGATATCCGTAAACCATCCCCATACTTGTCGAAAAGTCGATTTAGCAAGTTGTTTTAACTCGTTTGCACTAAAAAGATTTATTGTATTTAACCCCTGTTGGTCGACAGGTAAACCCACTACTCGTCGTGTAAAAATATTCGCTACTGCCTGTCTCTCCTGACCAAACGTCATTAAATTTTGTACATTTTGTACCTCCTCTTGTGTATACAGGCCTCCTTTCCCTAGGTTCTGGATAGGCTGAAATTTTAATTCAGGTTCTTTGGTTACCTGTAGCGTCAAGGGTGTGACGCTAAACACCGGGTTTGGATTGAATCCAATCCATTTATTATCCACGAAATATAAAGGTGCTGCTAGAGGTGAGCACTCCACCTGTTCTGCATACGTCTGTAAAATATGCGTGACGGGCGCCATGAACAGCGACTCGTTATTTACTGTAACTGGTAATTCATTATAATATAAACTCACACGCCTCACTTGGGCTGTTTTTGGTACACACTCTAAAATATATAAAACTTCCCCTAGGACTCTCCCCGTATAACCCAATTTTGACTGAATCAACAAACTAACGGCATCCGACGTCAGTGGTGCTAATTACAATCTGTTTTTAAGAATCTCCCGGTGCAGAAGGCATCGCCTATAAACCGTGTCAATATACAAGGTATGTAAATCGCGCTTGTATGCCTGTTCAACGTACATACATTTTGAATTAATATAAGTTAGTAGATTCACATCCGTAGTCTTTCCGGGACCGTTTCGGTTGAATTTATACCCGTAAAATTGTCTTTCAACTACTAATAATCTTGGGTGCTCTGTAACCCATACTTCCTGCGAACACATCGCAATTTTCTCTAGCAAACTCAGTGCAAAAACATGATTCTCTTGTTCTACTACATATTTATTAGCTTTAGTGACACTGTCAAATGTGGCTGAAATCAGGTTGCCCTTCCCATCAAATAGAACCTCTACGCCCTCGTTTGTGCAATTATCTGTGAATTGTCGGTCCCATACCGTTTCCCCAATTTCATTATCAATACAATACCCCGGAGTATATGGACATGTTACCTCACCCTTTAGACTGATTTCGTTAGATTCTAGTTTTACTATCGCTAAGTAGTCTTTCACCCTAATTTTTATATTGGCTTGAACCACGACCTGTTTATAAGTTATCCCCCTTAGTGAATATATATACCCCCTGAACAATCCCCACTGTGATCAATATTACCTGCAAGAACTGCTGATACTGCAGTTGTTGAATTCGCCCTGATGTCGGCATTAAAGATTCCATTAACCCCCGTCGCGGGTGTATCCGTTCTCTGGATCTGGACATTGGGCGACATCTCGGATGCAGTCGTAAGTGATTAGGCAGGCTGCGGCACCCATCAGTGATATGAAAGTCAGTACAGACAAATCTAAAAAAATAAAAATCAAATAAGTTACTTTTCTGGCATGGCCGGTCTAAATTCCAAAATAGCAGATAAAGGATGGGTAAACGTGTTCCCAAATATAACGTAGGCTCCTTATATGGGTTTGTCTAAAACCCACGGGTGATCGGACACCCTTGCGCGTGCTCTCGTGCGGTGAGGCGGTACGACGTTTTGGTCGTCCCCTCCAGGTGGCGCTACTTCGACGTCGGGCTCATTAGGTACTTCCTCGGCGAGCGGTTCTACGCTGTTATCCCCTTCGTCGGTGGTTTCGCCCACGAAACGTGTGGAATCGTTAGCGTTCGGCTCATCGTCGCTGGAGGCGCTGTCAAACGCCGGAGTCGACCTCCAAGTTCTCCAGGTACGATCTGGAGCCACCGTTCTCGTATCGGTATCATCTGTAGTAGCCTCGTCCAGCTGGCGAGGCCCCAATTGGAGTTCCTCATCGGACGACTCGTCGTCCTCCAGCTGGGCGGGCCCTGGCGCCACAGTGATTTCTATCAGGTCGTCTGGTGGATACTCTCCTTGGGTATTTATTTCTAGCTCTGGTTCTCGGTTGTCCTGTAACTCATTGAAATCATTAACATATACCGCAATTTCTACTTGTGTATTTTGTAATTCTTCCACAAGAATTTCATGGACATCTTCCCACCGAAGTTTGTCCAACCCTGTTCCAATTTTTGGAATCGCCAATTTTGTAACATTTTGATCTACCATTAGTTGCCTTAAACTCTGTATCGATCGGCGAAGTCCAGTAGTGTCGGCTTATTTTTACTGTGTTTTTTTGTAACCAAATAATAAATAAACCGCCCCTTTACATTTAGGTATGCAACATCCCCAGTCTTAGCTTTACATGATCTTAAATCTCGAACCCTTCCAAAGCGTTTACGAAACTCAACCGCAATACCACGCCCCATTTTAAAATCTTCGGCTACGCAATGCGCAAGAGCGAAAGTTTCCGGTGCTGTGAATAAGTCACCTTGTACTTCATAAATACTAAATTTATCCCCAATTTCGTCTCTAGGCACGTCATTTGGGGGCTCCTCCCCCGGCCCCTGATAATGTTTTAGTTTGTTCGCGTGAACAACTAGCGTTTTTCGGCCGTTAATTTTTGATATTTTAAATGTGACTGGCCCTTTTACCTCAATGATTCTATACGGACCCACCCAGGGTTTGGTTAATTTCTTAGATATACCCACCTTGGCCGCGCTATCATAGTACCACACTCGGCCGCCTAGAACGAAGTCAACCGGTTTCGTTTTCGCATTAAATGTTTTATTACGTTGGTCCCTAGTTTGCTCTAAATTTTGCTCGACTTTCGAAAAACTCTGATGTAAACGTTCCATGAGTTCAGAGGCGTAATTATCCGCGTAATTATATCTAAGTGGCTGTGGTTTAACTATGTCTTCATAGGGTAGTTCCATATCGCGCCCATGAATTAAAAAGAACGGACTTTCACCGGTGGAGTTGTGTATCGCGTTACGGTGTGCCATAGCTACATACGGCAACCATTCATCCCAGTCCTGTTGTGATTTCTCTATGAAATGCGACAAAATATCTTTGATGGTTCTATGCGATCTTTCAATTCCCCCGTTTGATTGGGGATGATAGGGGGTGGTTTGAATATGTTCAACCCCCAGACACTTGTAAATTTCTTTCATTAATTTAGACAAAAAGTTTTTTCCCTGATCTGTGATCAGCTGTCTTGGCACCCCGTGACGAGTAATAAAGTGTGTGACAAAAAGTTTCGCTACCGTTTCGGCTGTTTGGTCCGGCATTGCAATAATTTCCATATATTTGGAAAAATGATCCTGAATAGTGAGAATATACTTGTTACCCGAATACGTAGTAACAAGCGGCCCGACCACATCCATGGCTACGCGCTCGAAAGGCCCGTGTAAAATCGGAAATGTTTGTAGCGGTGCGGCTTTGTTATGGGGGGAGGTTTTACGTTCCTGACATGATGTACAGTTAAGACAATAATTTTTTACATCTCGGTTAAGGTTCGGCCAAAAATACTTTCTTTGAATTAGCTTAAGTGTCTTTTCGTAACCCTGGTGACCCACATACGGTAAATCATGATAATTATAAATAATTTTTTTAGCTAACGTGTTTGGTATAACTAATCTGTCATGTCGCTCGTCATTTTGTTGTGGCTTGTATAAAATTCCCTCATCGTCTGAATAATACTTTGAATACCCCGGGTCGTTCTTAATTGCGTCAAAAATAGGTAATAAATTTTCATCTTTAGATTGCTCCCTTTGATTTTTGATTCTAGAGAATTCGATTGACATTTTGAATGATGTAACTCCGGCATTTTGAGAGAGAGTGGACGTAATCAAACAGTGGCGTGTGTTCGGGGCGTAGCATAACTAATAAATAAATTAGTTATGTTACATCCACCGCCACCGGGCAAAAAAATAAAGATATATAAATACATAAAAAAAAATACAATAAATGGAAAAATATTACAATGTATTAGATCGTGTGATTAATTAGCATTTAAATTCAAATCAATTCCGGAGGTAGAACTTGCGAAGATGCTGGACGTGGGTACGAAAAAGATGGCCTGTGCGTTCATCTTGGAGTTCAACAGAAACCGGAGTAGTGAATCGGATGATGCGCCTTGGAGTAGACCACTTGGGTGTAAATTTCTTATGCTCGTGACCTGGAACCGTCGGCGAGATGACCCGCTGAAGAACTAATTGACCTGGCTGGAACTGGTGTGCTGCCGGATGACGACGATCGTAATACCGTTTGCGCCGCGCCTGGCTGACTTCCAGGGCTTGAGCGACTTCTTCAGGAGTTGGAATCCGTTCAGGTGAAATCAGCTTGGCAACATTCCATAAATTATCGAGCGGTCTTGTCAATTCTCGCCCAAGAAATATGGATGAAGGAGACGTTCCGGTGGCTTCATGAATGGAATTATTTAACGAAAACGTTAACCACTGGAGCTGATGATCCCAACGAGAATGCTTCTCTGCGCATTGTTTCAACAGGATTGACAGACCTGCCACGATATTTCTATTGACACGCTCCGAGGCGTTTGCGGCTGGATTATACGGACTAGTATTAATTCTCTTGATTCCATACTTGAGACAATGACTTTTAAAGGTAGAACTGGTAAAACATCGTGCGTTATCGCTTACTATTGCATTAGGTGGGCCGTAACGACACCACAGAGATTCCAGTTTCTTGACAGTTGAATCTGAAGTGGCTCTAAGAGTTGGCATTATTTCCACCCATTTTGAAAAGGCGTCAACCAATACTAAGGCATATCTATTTCGGTTCGGAGTTAGACAGAGTGGACCTATATGGTCAATATAAACCTTTTCCCAGACCGCTGTAGGAGGTTCTGCGAACATCGGCGCTCCCCGATGTTGATTGGAAGCCTTACATCGTTGACATAATTCGCACGATTTTACGTAATTTCTTATATCTTCGTATAAGCCATTCCACCAGAAACGCCGAGCAATATCTCTGTAGGTTTTGGTTATACCGGGATGCGCACTCATATCCACGTCGTGATGATAGTATGTTATCATTTTTCGTATTGGTAGTGGAACATAAATCCTCCACAATCGATTTTTCCCCACTCGCTTCATCAGAACACCGTCCCGTATGCCGAAGTCGTTTACATCCTCACCCGAACGAATACGTTGGCGGATGCCTCGACAGAATGGGTCGCTTTCCTGATGTTGCTTGATGGATACGAAAGATTGTGGAACAGTATTTAACATATTTAAACAGTCAGTACTGTTGTAGTTATTGTCATCGTCCAGGTCTTCATCTTTGACATCATAGAGGCGTGAAAGGGCGTCTGCTGCTGAGTTGACGGCTCCTCCGATGTGAATAATATCAAAGTCAAACTTCGAGATTTCGAGAATCCACCGGCCGACTTTGCCCATCTGACGCTGGTTACTGGAAAGCCATGAAAGCGCAGCGTTGTCAACCTGGAGGGTGAACTTGTGTCCCAGCAGATAGTCTTGGAACTTTCGAAGACCGAAGATCATCGCCAATGCCTCCCGTTCGTATGTGGTGTAACGCTGTTCAACAGGTAATAACTTTCGACTTGCGTACTGAATAGCGTGAAGACCGTCATCAAATTGCTGTAATAAGACGGCGCCGAGAGCAGTATCACTTGCGTCAGTTTGAAGAGCAAAACGATTGTCAAAATTAGGATAGCGGAGAACTGGAGCAATAGTCAATTTTTCTTTTAATTCTTTAAAGGCAGACAGTTGTTCGTCATTAAATTTGAATTTAACTCCTTTCCGTTTGAGATTATTGAGCGGAGCTGCGATGCGCGCATACTCAGGTATAAATTTTGAGAAAAAGGAAGTCATACCAAGAAAAGATCGTACCTGTTTGATATTCGTTGGTGGCTCTAGCTTCTGAATCGCTTGTACTTTCTCTTGATCAACGTGAACACCTTCAGAACTAATGATATGGCCGAGAAAACGGAGCCGAGACATAGCGAAAACCGACTTCTCAGGATTAGCTGTAAGACCCGCATTTCTGAGTCTACCCAAGACAATAGAAAGATGTTTAATATGCTCTTCGATATTAGAGCTGTAGATAAGCAGATCGTCGAAGTATGGCAGAACAAATTTGTATCGTAGATCGCCGAAGATATCTGTAATGATACGATTTAACGCACTTGGAGACACCGCCAGTCCAAATGGAACGTGCGTAAAGTGATACTGTCCATGTGGTGTTACGAAGGCTGTAACGTTCTTAGATTTCTCAGCAAGCGGAATCTGATAAAAAGCGCTTGTAAGATCAATCGATGAAAATACGGTCGATCCGTGCAGCGTCATGAAAATATCTTCAGTCTTCGGTGACGGGAAGGCGTCAAAAATAATCTTCTTGTTGAGTTGACGGTAGTCAACGCACAACCGAGGAGTACCATCCTTCTTAGTAATTAAAAATGCTGGAGATGCATATGGACTAACGCATTTCTCTACGATGCCCTTGGCGATAAGTTTATTGACGTGGTCTGACATGTGTTGAGCCTTGGTTGGATTTAAGGTATACGGAGCTCTTCGAATAGGTGCTTTATCTTTAAGACGAATATCTAATGTATATAGGTCAGTATGTCCAATACGATCAGTCAACACATCTTGATATGATTTTTTCAATCGGTTAATCTCTTCTTCTTGTTCAGTTTTTAGCTTGAATGGTTGTTCCAATAGAAGAGAAATAGACTTAACATCCACTGATGAAAACGAAAGAGGAACAACAGCGTTCTTCATAGGAAATTTAAGAATTTTTTTATTAAAATCAAGGACTGCTTGCATATGTCGAAGACTGGAATTTCCAAGGATGAATGGACAAGACAAATCAGGAATTATTAAAAAGGTAAGTCTCCAGGTAAGTAATTGAATCTTGATAATTATATTAATTGCTTTTCTTATTTGTAGATATCGGCCATCCGCGACTCGGACTTGAGACTTGAACTTAACAATTTTCATTTTCTTACATTTTTTTAATTGAGACAGTACAGAAGAATGCGCAAAATTTGCAGACGCGCCGGTATCCAGTAAACATTCAAACAGTTTATCGTTGATAGAAATTTTAATAAATGGCAATGATGAAGTATTATGAGTTTCTTTATCCAGAAATGAACAGTTGACATCCGATGGTGAGTAAATGAGTTTATTCTTTCTGGCAGGAATTAGTTTTTTGGATTCCTGTAATTTTTTGAGGTACTTGGTTGACTATAGGTACTATTTTGATTGAATGATAAAGATTCTTCTCTTTGTTTCGCAGCTTGAAGTAACGCTTGATTTTGTTCAATACGTCTAGCGGTAACTTGAAGTTGAGCGATAGTAGTTGGTACTTCTTTATCTCTGAGTTCTAGAAGAGTATTATAGTTCGCATTGGCCCATATGTGCAATGCCAATTCGTTCTCACTAATATCTACATTTAAGGCTATTGCTTTAGTATGTATATCATTTATAAAATTCCGAAATGATTCGTTAATGCCTTGTGTTCTTCTTACAAGTTTATTAATTAATTGTTGTTTGCTTACAGGTGAAATAAATTCAGAAATTAGCGAGACCTTCAATGAGTGCCAATTATCATGCTGCTGAAGAGCGGATGCCCACCAAATTCTTAGGTCATCGTGTACATAGTTCAGCAACGATTTCATCAACATGATCTCAGGTGCTAACTCTAAATTGACTATAGCTTCGACTTGCTGAATAAATTCAATTAGTTTAATTGGATCATCGCCGGCACAATGAGGAATCTTGCTGGTAATATCTTTCGCATCAACTCTGAAATCACAGACGGATACAGATGTGCGATCAACGAGACGAGTAGTTAAAGATGTTAAATTGTCAACATTGTCCATAAGTTTAGCTGTCATGCTCATGTGTGTAGCTGTTGCTCTGGCTAAAGGTGATGTTTGATGACAATTCGAATTCGACTGCCTGCTATTATTAGTGATGGAAGTATTTGCTTGGTGATTTTCATTTGAAATTGTACTGACTCTTGGTTGTTGCAATTCTGCGTAAGTTGGTTGATGAGTCGCCAATATACCATTTGTATTTGAAAATACGGACTGCGAATTTGAAGATAATGGAACTGATGCGGCTTCAGTGAGACTTGGTAACGTTGAAACTGCTTGCTGACGTAACTGAGCTTGATCATTTTTTGATACAGCCGGAGAAGAATAAATTATTTTGTCGTTACGAAGATTCATACTGTTTTCACTCTTATGAAGATCCTTTTTACCCATCTGAACTTCGCTCTGCTACCAATTGTAACGTGCTGTTTCTTCCGTTACTTATTTTAGGATAAAATAAGATACACTTGAATTTCGTAACGTGTGGTTTAATTAATAACAAATCGTACTGTGATAACAATAAATAATCGTACTTCGTCCCACTCAAACTCGCAGCCGTGTATAATAGATTAAATTTATGCGTAAATTAAAACAAGTAAAAAAAAAATATATTACTGTTCTCTTGCTAAGATAATTATTACTTTAATGTGGATTATATTTAACGGGGCAAGCCTCGCCACATTTGTAAAATTATGAAGAGAAAACTTAATTTAACTCTCGGGGCACTGTGTGAGTAAGGTAACTCAACCAGCCGGAAACTGGGAATTTCGGGTTCAAGTCCTGACAGTGGTCTTTGATTTTTTCCTTGTATATCTTAATTGTTTGACGATTAACATCACGATGGCATGTTCGCCGACTGATTACGTTAAGATAAGAAAAGTATTTATTTGTGGTTTGGCTAATATTGTCTATTTTAATAATTATTATATTATAACCACAAAAAACTCAACTCTCATTGTTGTATTTAAAAAACGGTCGTGTATCGACTGATGAGTTAATTAGTTATATTTATAACTTAAAAATTAAATCCGCTCTCGCATGAAGTGTGATTTAGTGTTGAAATAGGTATATATAGGAAGAGAACAGATCCCACTCTCGGGGCACTGTGTGAGTAAGGTAACTCAACCAGCCGGAAACTGGGAATTTCGGGTTCAAGTCCTGACAGTGGTCTTTGATTTTTTCCTTGTATATCTTAATTGTTTGACGATTAACATCACGATGGCATGTTCGCCGACTGATTACGTTAAGATAAGAAAAGTATTTATTTGTGGTTTGGCTAATATTGTCTATTTTAATAATTATTATATTATAACCACAAAAAACTCAACTCTCATTGTTGTATTTAAAAAACGGTCGTGTATCGACTGATGAGTTAATTAGTTATATTTATAACTTAAAAATTAAATCCGCTCTCGCATGAAGTGTGATTTAGTGTTGAAATAGGTATATATAGGAAGAGAACAGATCCCACTCTCGGGGCACTGTGTGAGTAAGGTAACTCAACCAGCCGGAAACTGGGAATTTCGGGTTCAAGTCCTGACAGTGGTCTTTGATTTTTTCCTTGTATATCTTAATTGTTTGACGATTAACATCACGATGGCATGTTCGCCGACTGATTACGTTAAGATAAGAAAAGTATTTATTTGTGGTTTGGCTAATATTGTCTATTTTAATAATTATTATATTATAACCACAAAAAACTCAACTCTCATTGTTGTATTTAAAAAACGGTCGTGTATCGACTGATGAGTTAATTAGTTATATTTATAACTTAAAAATTAAATCCGCTCTCGCATGAAGTGTGATTTAGTGTTGAAATAGGTATATATAGGAAGAGAACAGATCCCACTCTCGGGGCACTGTGTGAGTAAGGTAACTCAACCAGCCGGAAACTGGGAATTTCGGGTTCAAGTCCTGACAGTGGTCTTTGATTTTTTCCTTGTATATCTTAATTGTTTGACGATTAACATCACGATGGCATGTTCGCCGACTGATTACGTTAAGATAAGAAAAGTATTTATTTGTGGTTTGGCTAATATTGTCTATTTTAATAATTATTATATTATAACCACAAAAAACTCAACTCTCATTGTTGTATTTAAAAAACGGTCGTGTATCGACTGATGAGTTAATTAGTTATATTTATAACTTAAAAATTAAATCCGCTCTCGCATGAAGTGTGATTTAGTGTTGAAATAGGTATATATAGGAAGAGAACAGATCCCACTCTCGGGGCACTGTGTGAGTAAGGTAACTCAACCAGCCGGAAACTGGGAATTTCGGGTTCAAGTCCTGACAGTGGTCTTTGATTTTTTCCTTGTATATCTTAATTGTTTGACGATTAACATCACGATGGCATGTTCGCCGACTGATTACGTTAAGATAAGAAAAGTATTTATTTGTGGTTTGGCTAATATTGTCTATTTTAATAATTATTATATTATAACCACAAAAAACTCAACTCTCATTGTTGTATTTAAAAAACGGTCGTGTATCGACTGATGAGTTAATTAGTTATATTTATAACTTAAAAATTAAATCCGCTCTCGCATGAAGTGTGATTTAGTGTTGAAATAGGTATATATAGGAAGAGAACAGATCCCACTCTCGGGGCACTGTGTGAGTAAGGTAACTCAACCAGCCGGAAACTGGGAATTTCGGGTTCAAGTCCTGACAGTGGTCTTTGATTTTTTCCTTGTATATCTTAATTGTTTGACGATTAACATCACGATGGCATGTTCGCCGACTGATTACGTTAAGATAAGAAAAGTATTTATTTGTGGTTTGGCTAATATTGTCTATTTTAATAATTATTATATTATAACCACAAAAAACTCAACTCTCATTGTTGTATTTAATAAATAAATTAGTTATGTTACATGAGAATAGCGCCGATAGCAGTTCCCGACGCGTCAGTCGCTAAAATAAATGGCTTAGAGAAGTCCGGATAAGCTAATACAGGTTGATCACATAGAGCTGATCGTAAAGTATCAAATGCAATTTGAGCTTTCCTAGTCCACTGAAACTCAGTGTTTTTCTTTGTTAACGTTGTTAAGGCCTGCGCTGTTTGCGCAAATTTTGGAATATATCTACGGTAAAACCCAACTAGGCCTAAAAATGCCCGTATATCTTTAACAGTTTTTGGTGCCGGATAATTCAGAATAGTTTGAATTTTGGACGGATCCGGTCTTACACCCCCCTTTGTTATAATGTGGCCTAGATACTTCGTTTCAGTTTTAAGAAACGTACACTTACTCGGTTTTAATTTTAAGTTTGCTACCCGTACCCTCTGAAAAACTTCCCTTAACCTCATTAAATGTTCTTCCACTCCCCCCGAGCTAAATACGATCACATCATCAAGATATACTAAACATTTAGTACCCACAATTCCCATTAAAGCTGTATTCATAAATCTTTGAAACGTACTTGGGGCATTTACCAGCCCGAACGGCATACGTAAACATTCATAATGCTCCCCTAGCGTCGTGAACGCTGTTTTCTCCCTATCCGCTTCGTCAACTTCTATCTGCCAGTACCCTGAAGCTAAGTCGAGAGTGCTGAATAAAGTTGCCGCCCCCAATTGATCTATCGTCTCCTGCATATTTGGTAAAGGATAATAGTCCCACTTAGTTACTTCATTCAACCCTCGATAGTCAATACAAACCCGAATTTTTGCGACCCCATCTTCACCCCGCTTTGGAACTAAAACCACAGGCGCACTCCAGGGGGAGGCTGAGGGGGCAATTACACCGTCATCTAATAGCCTGCAGTTTTATATTCAAAGATATATACAGCATTTGAGAGATTTTTGAGTTTTCTTAAAAATGCCAAAAGTAAGAAGACCCCCCTCTTTGTACTATTTTCGGAAATTTTTGAAAAATTAATTCGACTCGATTCGTTTGATATTAAGTTTATTTATAGAAAAAATAACGCTGAATCGACTTCAACAAACCCGCACTTTTATATTCAAAGATATAAACAGCATTTGAGAGATTTTTGAGTTTTCTTAAAAATGCCCAAAGTTAGAAGACCCCCCTCTTTGTACTATTTTTGCGAAATTTTTGAAAAATTAATTCGACCCGATTCGTTTGATATTAAGTTTATTTATAGAAAAAATAGCGCTGAATCGACTTCAATAGCCCGCACTTTTATATTCAAAGATACAAACAGCATTTGAGAGATTTTTGAGTTTTCTTAAAAATGCCAAAAGTAAGAAGACCCCCCTCTTTGTACTATTTTCGGAAATTTTTGAAAAATTACTTCGACCCGTTTCGTTTGATATTAAGTTTATTTATAGAAAAAATAACGCTGAATCGACTTAAATAGCCCGCACTTTTATATTCAAAGATATAAACAGCATTTGAGAGATTTTTGAGTTTTCTTAAAAATGCCAAAAGTAAGAAGACCCCCCTCTTTGTACTATTTTCGGAAATTTTTGAAAAATTAATTCGACCCGATTCGTTTGATATTAAGTTTATATATAGAAAAAATAACGCTGAATCGACTTAAATAGCCCGCACTTTTATATTCAAAGATATAAACAGCATTTGAGAGATTTTTGAGTTTTTTTAAAAATGCCAAAAGTAAGAAGACCCCCCTCTTTGTATTATTTTCGGAAATTTTTGAAAAATTAGGCCCGCACTTTTATATTCAAAGATATAAACAGCATTTGAGAGATTTCTGAGTTTTCTTAAAAATGCCAAAAGTAAGAAGACCCCCCTCTTAATACTATTTTCGGAAATTTTTGAAAAAATAATTCGACCCGATTCGTTTGATATTAAGTTTATTTATAGAAAAAATAACGCTGAATCGACTTAAATAGCCCGCACTTTTATATTCAAAGATATAAACAGCATTTGAGAGATTTTTGAGTTTTTTTAAAAATGCCAAAAGTAAGAAGACCCCCCCTCTTTGTACTATTTTCGGAAATTTTTGAAAAATTAATTCGACCCGATTCGTTTGATATTAAGTTTATTTATAGAAAAAATAACGCTGAATCGACTTAAATAGCCCGCAGTTTTATATTCAAAGATATATACAGCATTTGAGAGATTTTTGATTTTTCTTAAAAATGCCAAAAGTAAGAAGACCCCCCTCTTTGTACTATTTTCGGAAATTTTTGAAAAATTAATTCGACCCGATTCGTTTGATATTAAGTTTATTTATAGAAAAAATAACGCTGAATCGACTTAAATAGCCCGCACTTTTATATTCAAAGATATAAACAGCATTTGAGAGATTTTTGAGTTTTCTTAAAAATGCCAAAAGTAAGAAGACCCCCCTCTTTGTACTATTTTCGGAAATTTTTGAAAAATTAATTCGACCCGATTCGTTTGATATTAAGTTTATTTATAGAAAAAATAACGCTGAATCGACTTAAATAGCCCGCACTTTTATATTCAAAGATATAAACAGCATTTGAGAGATTTTTGAGTTTTCTTAAAAATGCCAAAAGTAAGAAGACCCCCCTCTTTGTACTATTTTCGGAAATTTTTGAAAAATTATTCGACCCGATTCGTTTGATATTAAGTTTATTTATAGAAAAAATAACGCTGAATCGACTTAAATAGCCCGCACTTTTATATTCAAAGATATAAACAGCATTTGAGAGATTTTTGAGTTTTTTTAAAAATGCCAAAAGTAAGAAGACCCCCCTCTTTGTATTATTTTCGGAAATTTTTGAAAAATTAAGCCCGCACTTTTATATTCAAAGATATAAACAGCATTTGAGAGATTTTTGAGTTTTCTTAAAAATGCCAAAAGTAAGAAGACCCCCCTCTTTGTACTATTTTCGGAAATTTTTGAAAAATTAATTCGACCCGATTCGTTTGATATTAAGTTTATTTATAGAAAAAATAACGCTGAATCGACTTATATAGCCCGCAGTTTTATATTCAAAGATATATACAGCATTTGAGAGATTTTTGAGTTTTCTTAAAAATGCCAAAAGTAAGAAGACCCCCCTCTTTGTACTATTTTCGGAAATTTTTGAAAAATTAATTCGACCCGATTCGTTTGATATTAAGTTTATTTATAGAAAAAATAACGCTGAATCGACTTAAATAGACCGCACTTTTATATTCAAAGATATAAACAGCATTTGAGAGATTTTTGAGTTTTCTTAAAAATGCCAAAAGTAAGAAGACCCCCCTCTTTGTACTATTTTCGGAAATTTTTGAAAAAATAATTCGACCCGATTCGTTTGATATTAAGTTTATTTATAGAAAAAATAACGCTGAATCGACTTAAATAGCCCGCACTTTTATATTCAAAGATATAAACAGCATTTGAGAGATTTTTGAGTTTTTTTAAAAATGCCAAAAGTAAGAAGACCCCCCTCTTTGTACTATTTTCGGAAATTTTTGAAAAATTAATTCGACCCGATTCGTTTGATATTAAATTTATTTATAGAAAAAATAACGCTGAATCATCTTAAATAGCCCGCACTTTTATATTCAAAGATATAAACAGCATTTGAGAGATTTTTGAGTTTTCTTAAAAATGCCAAAAGTAAGAAGACCCCCCTCTTTGTACTATTTTCGGAAATTTTTGAAAAATTAATTCGACCCGATTCGTTTGATATTAAGTTTATTTATAGAAAAAATAACGCTGAATCGACTTAAATAGCCCGCACTTTTATATTCAAAGATATAAACAGCATTTGAGAGATTTTTGAGTTTTCTTAAAAATGCCAAAAGTAAGAAGACCCCCCTCTTTGTACTATTTTCGGAAATTTTTGAAAAATTATGCCCGCACTTTTATATTCAAAGATATAAACAGCATTTGAGAGATTTTTGAGTTTTCTTAAAAATGCCAAAAGTAAGAAGACCCCCCTCTTTGTACTATTTTCGGAAATTTTTGAAAAATTAATTCGACCCGATTCGTTTGATATTAAGTTTATTTATAGAAAAAATAACGCTGAATCGACTTAAATAGCCCGCAGTTTTATATTCAAAGATATAAACAGCATTTGAGAGATTTTTGAGTTTTCTTAAAAATGCCAAAAGTAAGAAGACCCCCCTCTTTGTACTATTTTCGGAAATTTTTGAAAAATTAATTCGACCCGATTCGTTTGATATTAAGTTTATTTATAGAAAAAATAACGCTGAATCGACTTAAATAGCCCGCACTTTTATATTCAAAGATATAAACAGCATTTGAGAGATTTTTGAGTTTTCTTAAAAATGCCAAAAGTAAGAAGACCCCCCTCTTTGTACTATTTTCGGAAATTTTTGAAAAATTAATTCGACCCGATTCGTTTGATATTAAGTTTATTTATAGAAAAAATAACGCTGAATCGACTTAAATAGCCCGCACTTTTATATTCAAAGATATAAACAGCATTTGAGAGATTTTTGAGTTTTCTTAAAAATGCCAAAAGTAAGAAGACCCCCCTCTTTGTACTATTTTCGGAAATTTTTGAAAAATTAATTCGACCCGATTCGTTTGATATTAAGTTTATTTATAGAAAAAATAACGCTGAATCGACTTAAATAGCCCGCACTTTTATATTCAAAGATATAAACAGCATTTGAGAGATTTTTGAGTTTTCTTAAAAATGCCAAAAGTAAGAAGACCCCCCTCTTTGTACTATTTTCGGAAATTTTGAAAAATTAATTCGACCCGATTCGTTTGATATTAAGTTTATTTATAGAAAAAATAACGCTGAATCGACTTAAATAGCCCGCACTTTTATATTCAAAGATATAAACAGCATTTGAGAGATTTTTGAGTTTTCTTAAAAATGCCAAAAGTAAGAAGACCCCCCTCTTTGTACTATTTTCGGAAATTTTTGAAAAATTAATTCGACCCGATTCGTTTGATATTAAGTTTATTTATAGAAAAAATAACGCTGAATCGACTTAAATAGCCCGCACTTTTATATTCAAAGATATAAACAGCATTTGAGAGATTTTTGAGTTTTCTTAAAAATGCCAAAAGTAAGAAGACCCCCCTCTTTGTACTATTTTTGGAAATTTTTGAAAAATTAAGCCCGCACTTTTATATTCAAAGATATAAACAGCATTTGAGAGATTTTTGAGTTTTCTTAAAAATGCCAAAAGTAAGAAGACCCCCCTCTTTGTACTATTTTCGGAAATTTTTGAAAAATTAATTCGACCCGATTCGTTTGATATTAAGTTTATTTATAGAAAAAATAACGCTGAATCGACTTAAATAGCCCGCACTTTTATATTCAAAGATATAAACAGCATTTGAGAGATTTTTGAGTTTTCTTAAAAATGCCAAAAGTAAGAAGACCCCCCTCTTTGTACTATTTTCGGAAATTTTTGAAAAAATTAATCGGCCCGCACTTTTATATTCAAAGATATAAACAGCATTTGAGAGATTTTTGAGTTTTCTTAAAAATGCCAAAAGTAAGAAGACCCCCCTCTTTGTACTATTTTCGGAAATTTTTGAAAAATTAATTCGACCCGATTCGTTTGATATTAAGTTTATTTATAGAAAAAATAACGCTGAATCGACTTAAATAGCCCGCACTTTTATATTCAAAGATATAAACAGCATTTGAGAGATTTTTGAGTTTTCTTAAAAATGCCAAAAGTAAGAAGACCCCCCTCTTTGTACTATTTTCGGAAATTTTTGAAAAATTAATTCGACCCGATTCGTTTGATATTAAGTTTATTTATAGAAAAAATAACGCTGAATCGACTTAAATAGCCCGCACTTTTATATTCAAAGATATAAACAGCATTTGAGAGATTTTTGAGTTTTCTTAAAAATGCCAAAAGTAAGAAGACCCCCCTCTTTGTACTATTTTCGGAAATTTTTGAAAAATTAATTCGACCCGATTCGTTTGATATTAAGTTTATTTATAGAAAAAATAACGCTGAATCGACTTAAATAGCCCGCACTTTTATATTCAAAGATATAAACAGCATTTGAGAGATTTTTGAGTTTTCTTAAAAATGCCAAAAGTAAGAAGACCCCCCTCTTTGTACTATTTTCGGAAATTTTTGAAAAATTAATTCGACCCGATTCGTTTGATATTAAGTTTATTTATAGAAAAAATAACGCTGAATCGACTTAAATAGCCCGCACTTTTATATTCAAAGATATAAACAGCATTTGAGAGATTTTTGAGTTTTCTTAAAAATGCCAAAAGTAAGAAGACCCCCCTCTTTGTACTATTTTCGGAAATTTTTGAAAAATTAATTCGACCCGATTCGTTTGATATTAAGTTTATTTATAGAAAAAATAACGCTGAATCGACTTAAATAGCCCGCACTTTTATATTCAAAGATATAAACAGCATTTGAGAGATTTTTGAGTTTTCTTAAAAATGCCAAAAGTAAGAAGACCCCCCTCTTTGTACTATTTTCGGAAATTTTTGAAAAATTAATTCGACCCGATTCGTTTGATATTAAGTTTATTTATAGAAAAAATAACGCTGAATCGACTTAAATAGCCCGCACATTTATATTCAAAGATATAAACAGCATTTGAGAGATTTTTGAGTTTTCTTAAAAATGTCAAAAGTAAGAAGACCCCCCTCTTTGTACTATTTTCGGAAATTTTTGAAAAATTAATTCGACCCGATTCGTTTGATATTAAATTTATTTATAGAAAAAATAACGCTGAATCGACTTAAATAGCCCGCAGTTTTATATTCAAAGATATAAACAGCATTTGAGAGATTTTTGAGTTTTCTTAAAAATGCCAAAAGTAAGAAGACCCCCCTCTTTGTACTATTTTCGGAAATTTTTGAAAAATTAATTCGACCCGATTCGTTTGATATTAAGTTTATTTATAGAAAAAATAACGCTGAATCGACTTAAATAGCCCGCAGTTTTATATTCAAAGATATAAACAGCATTTGAGAGATTTTTGAGTTTTCTTAAAAATGCCAAAAGTAAGAAGACCCCCCTCTTTGTACTATTTTCGGAAATTTTTGAAAAATTAATTCGACCCGATTCGTTTGATATTAAGTTTATTTATAGAAAAAATAACGCTGAATCGACTTAAATAGCCCGCAGTTTTATATTCAAAGATATATACAGCATTTGAGAGATTTTTGAGTTTTCTTAAAAATGCCAAAAGTAAGAAGACCCCCCTCTTTGTACTATTTTCGGAAATTTTTGAAAAATTAATTCGACCCGATTCGTTTGATATTAAGTTTATTTATAGAAAAAATAACGCTGAATCGACTTAAATAGCCCGCACTTTTATATTCAAAGATATAAACAGCATTTGAGAGATTTTTGAGTTTTCTTAAAAATGCCAAAAGTAAGAAGACCCCCCTCTTTGTACTATTTTCGGAAATTTTTGAAAAATTAATTCGACCCGATTCGTTTGATATTAAGTTTATTTATAAAAAAAATAACGCTGAATCGACTTAAATAGCCCGCACTTTTATATTCAAAGATATAAACAGCATTTGAGAGATTTTTGAGTTTTCTTAAAAATGCCAAAAGTAAGAAGACCCCCCTCTTTGTACTATTTTCGGAAATTTTTGAAAAATTAGGCTCGCACTTTTATATTCAAAGATATAAACAGCATTTGAGAGATTTTTGAGTTTTCTTAAAAATGCCAAAAGTAAGAAGACCCCCCTCTTTGTACTATTTTCGGAAATTTTTGAAAAATTAATTCGACCCGATTCGTTTGATATTAAGTTTATTTATAGAATAAATAACGCTGAATCGACTTAAAAAGCCCGCACTTTTATATTCAAAGATATAAACAGCATTTGAGAGATTTTTGAGTTTTCTTAAAAATGCCCAAAGTAAGAAGACCCCCTCTTTGTACTATTTTTGCGAAATTTTTGAAAAATTAATTCGACCCGATTCGTTTGATATTAAGTTTATTTATAGAAAAAATAGCGCTGAATCGACTTCAATAGCCCGCACTTTTATATTCAAAGATACAAACAGCATTTGAGAGATTTTTGAGTTTTCTTAAAAATGCCCAAAGTAAGAAGACCCCTCTCTTTGTACTATTTTTGCGAAATTTTTGAAAAATTAATTCGACCCGATTCGTTTGATATTAAGTTTATTTATAGAAAAAATAGCGCTGAATCGACTCCAATAGCCCGCACTTTTATATTCAAAGATGCAAACAGCATTTGAGAGATTTTTGAGTTTTCTTAAAAATGCCAAAAGTAAGAAGACCCCCCTCTTTGTACTATTTTCAGGAATTTTTGAAAAATTACTTCGACCCGTTTCGTTTGATATTAAGTTTATTTATAGAAAAAATAACGCTGAATCTACTTAAATAGCCCGCACTTTTATATTCAAAGATATAAACAGCATTTGAGAGATTTTTGAGTTTTCTTAAAAATGCCAAAAGTAAGAAGACCCCCCTCTTTGTACTATTTTCGGAAATTTTTGAAAAATTAATTCGACCCGATTCGTTTGATATTAAGTTTATTTATAGAAAAAATAACGCTGAATCGACTTAAATAGCCCGCACATTTATATTCAAAGATATAAACAGCATTTGAGAGATTTTTGAGTTTTCTTAAAAATGTCAAAAGTAAGAAGACCCCCCTCTTTGTACTATTTTCGGAAATTTTTGAAAAATTAATTCGACCCGATTCGTTTGATATTAAATTTATTTATAGAAAAAATAACGCTGAATCGACTTAAATAGCCCGCAGTTTTATATTCAAAGATATAAACAGCATTTGAGAGATTTTTGAGTTTTCTTAAAAATGCCAAAAGTAAGAAGACCCCCCTCTTTGTATTATTTTCGGAAATTTTTGAAAAATTAGGCCCGCACTTTTATATTCAAAGATATAAACAGCATTTGAGAGATTTTTGAGTTTTCTTAAAAATGCCAAAAGTAAGAAGACCCCCCTCTTATTACTATTTTCGGAAATTTTTGAAAAATTAATTCGACCCGATTCGTTTGATATTAAGTTTATTTAAAAAAAAAATAACGCTGAATCGACTTAAATAGCCCGCAGTTTTATATTCAAAGATATAAACAGCATTTGAGAGATTTTTGAGTTTTCTTAAAAATACCAAAAGTAAGAAGACCCCCCTCTGTACTATTTTCGGAAATTTTTGAAAAATTAATTCGACCCGATTCGTTTGATATTAAGTTTATTTATAGAAAAAATAACGCTGAATCGACTTAAATAGCCCGCAGTTTTATATTCAAAGATATATACAGCATTTTTAGAGATTTTTGAGTTTTCTTAAAAATGCCAAAAGTAAGAAGACCCCCCTCTTTGTACTATTTTGGGAAATTTTTGAAAAATTAATTCGACCCGATTCGTTTGATATTAAGTTTATTTATAGAAAAAATAACGCTGAATCGACTTAAATAGCCCGCACTTTTATATTCAAAGATATAAACAGCATTTGAGAGATTTTTGAGTTTTCTTAAAAATGCCAAAAGTAAGAAGACCCCCCTCTTTGTACTATTTTCGGAAATTTTTAAATATTAATTCGACCCGATTCGTTTGATATTAAGTTTATTAAAAAAAAAAATAACGCTGAATCGACTTAAATAGCCCGCACTTTTATATTCAAAGATATAAACAGCATTTGAGAGATTTTTGAGTTTTCTTAAAAATGCCAAAAGTAAGAAGACCCCCCTCTTTGTACTATTTTCGGAAATTTTTGAAAAATTAAGCTCGCACTTTTATATTCAAAGATATAAACAGCATTTGAGAGATTTTAGAGTTTTCTTAAAAATGCCAAAAGTAAGAAGACCTACCTCTTTGTACTATTTTCGGAAATTTTTGAAAAATTAATTCGACCCGATTCGTTTGATATTAAGTTTATTTATAGAAGAAATAACGCTGAATCGACTTAAATAGCCCGCTGTTTTATATTCAAAGATATAAACAGCATTTGAGAGATTTTTGAGTTTTCTTAAAAATGCCAAAAGTAAAAAAACCCCCCTCTTTGTACTATTTTTGGAAATTTTTGAAAAATTAAGCCCGCACTTTTATATTCAAAGATATAAACAGCATTTGAGAGATTTTTGAGTTTTCTTAAAAATGCCAAAAGTAAGAAGACCCCCCTCTTTGTACTATTTTCGGAAATTTTTGAAAAATTAATTCGACCCGATTCGTTTGATATTCAGTTTATTTATAGAAAAAATAACGCTGAATCGACTTAAATAGCCCGCAGTTTTATATTCAAAGATATAAACAGCATTTGAGAGATTTTTGAGTTTTCTTAAAAATGCCAAAAGTAAGAAGACCCCCCTCTTTGTACTATTTTCGGAAATTTTTGAAAAATTAAGCCCGCACTTTTATATTCAAAGATATAAACAGCATTTGAGAGATTTTTGAGTTTTCTTAAAAATGCCAAAAGTAAGAAGACCCCCCTCTTTGTACTATTTTCGGAAATTTTTGAAAAATTAATTCGACCCGATTCGTTTGATATTAAGTTTATTTATAGAAAAAATAACGCTGAATCGACTTAAATAGCCCGCACTTTTATATTCAAAGATATAAACAGCATTTGAGAGATTTCTGAGTTTTCTTAAAAATGCCAAAAGTAAGAAGACCCCCCTCTTTGTACTATTTTCGGAAATTTTTGAAAAATTAATTCGACCCGAATTGTTTGATATTGAGTTTATTTATAGAAAAAATAACGCTGAATCGACTTAAATAGCCCGCACTTTTATATTCAAAGATATAAACAGCATTTGAGAGATTTTTGAGTTTTCTTAAAAATGCCAAAAGTAAGAAGACCCCCCTCTTTGTACTATTTTCGGAAATTTTTGAAAAATTAAGCCCGCACTTTTATATTCAAAGATATGAACAGCATTTGAGAGATTTTTGAGTTTTCTTAAAAATGCCAAACGTAAGCAGACCCCCCTTTTTGTACTATTTTCGGAAGTTTTTTAAAAATTAATTCGACCCGATTCGTTTGATATTAAGTTTATTAAAAAAAAAAATAACGCTGAATCGACTTAAATAGCCCGCACTTTTATATTCAAAGATATAAACAGCATTTGAGAGATTTTTGAGTTTTCTTAAAAATGCCAAAAGTAAGAAGACCCCCCTCTTTGTACTATTTTCGGAAATTTTTGAAAAATTAATTCGACCCGATTCGTTTGATATTAAGTTTATTTATTTTTGGATAAAACTATGCATACTTATGGAAAAAAACACGCTGAATCGATTCCCGTTGACCAAAATCGTCTATCTCCTTTAGTTTCGGAGTTATAAGCGTTTTAAGATTTTTTAATTTTTCCCTATAAATTCGCTTTGATCGGGATAAAACTATGCATACTTATGGAAAAAAACACGCTGAATCGATTCCCGTTGACCAAAATCATCTATCTCTTTTAGTTTCGGAGATATAAGCGTTTTAAGATTTTTTAATTTTTCCCTATAAATTCGCTTTGATTTGGATAAAACTATGCATACTTATGGAAAAAAACACGCTGAATCGATTCCCGTTGACCAAAATCGTCTATCTCATTTAGTTTCGGAGATATAAGCGTTTTAAGATTTTTTAATTTTTCCCTATAAATTCGCTTTGATCGGGATAAAACTATGCATACTTATGGAGAAAAACACGCTGAATCGATTCCCGTTGACCAAAATCGTCTATCTCTTTTAGTTTCGGAGATATAAGCGTTTTAAGATTTTTTAATTTTTCCCTATAAATTCGCTTTGATCGGGATAAAACTATGCATACTTATGGAGAAAAACACGCTGAATCGATTCCCGTTGACCAAAATCGTCTATCTCTTTTAGTTTCGGAGATATAAGCGTTTTAAGATTTTTTAATTTTTCCCTATAAATTCGCTTTGATTTGGATAAAACTATGCATACTTATGGAAAAAAACACGCTGAATCGATTCCCGTTGACCAAAATCGTCTATCTCCTTTAGTTTCGGAGATATAAGCGTTTTAAAATTTTTTAATTTTACCCTATAAATTCGCTTTGATCGGGATAAAACTATGCATACTTATGGAAAAAAACACGCTGAATCGATTCCCGTTGACCAAAATCGTCTATCTCCTTTAGTTTCGGAGATATAAGCGTTTTTAGATTTTTTAATTTTTCCTTATATTCTGATGCATGAGCGTCTCTGGATGCGATCGACATGCTCTGCAAGAAGTATCTGTAACTTTCGCACCCATAACTATACGGCGGTACACAAGAGTGTTGATAACACCGTCTTGCGTAGAAACCGCGACGGAAGTAGGGTTACCAGATGGCCGGGATTTCCGGGAATGTCCCGGAATTCGTTGGTTTGTCCTGTGTCCCGAAATTTAAGTCTTCTATCCCGGAAATGCATAAGCTCAACGAATTCGTGCTCGCGATCGCTATAGAAACGACACTAAGTTACATGCGAAGTAGTATTTATTTAGCACTATCTGCAATTCCTGTACATATTATTTATATATTTTTACTTGTATTTAATAATTTGTATTCTTCGAACTTACCCTATGCCGGTAAAGACAAATTGGGAACAATAAAATGAATTATAAAAGATTCACACGAAATTATGCGTGATTTACACACTCAGAAGCGCGGCCCATATCTCACCGTGTTCTGGTGTGTGATAAATTAATAAAATTAGACAAATTTAATGATAAATACAAAAAAAATAGTAAAATAATAAAACATTTTTTCACAATAACTCCCCTCCTGAAATAAATTGCCTTCGCCTTAGAAACGTCCCGAAAATCTTGGTTTTTGATCTGGCAACCCTAGGCGGAAGGTATATTTTGCACCCGGGCGAGCTGGATTTTGGCCTATCAACTCACGGACATGATAAGATCAACAATAAAACAAAAAATATTACACTTTTAAAATTTTATAATTTTTGTGCTATTAAAACGCTTATATCTTGAAAACTAAAAGATAATATTGAACATACTTACAGAAAAATACACGCTGAATTGATTCCTGTCGCCCAAATTCCTCTATCTCTTTTAGTTTCCGAGATATAAGCGTTTTAATTTTGCGCTATAAAGTCGCTTTGATGTGAATAATATTAAGCACAAACACACCCCCCCCTCTTCACCTCGCAGACAAAACCGTCGCACGAACACCCCCCTCGCGGGAAACTCTGCCGCCGCAAGAATTGCACGGTCCTGATATTCAATTAATGTTCCTATGTGAAAGAATAATTTGTTATTTTTTTCTGCAAAGCCTCCACCCCCCCCCCTCTTCATCCCGCAGACAAAACCGTCGCACAAACACACCCCCTCTCTTCACCTCGCAGACAATACATGTAAAGGAATACACTGGAGATAGATACCAATGCAGACTATTCGTGCTGTCCGTAGACGTTTGTTGTGTTAATATTTTGGAGTAGGTACCCCATTTTTTTAGGATAGGATATAGTTCTCATTTTCCTAATATTCTGCAAAATAAACGTATTGAAATGAAATTACATAGATCACAATTCCGATTTGTTTTTATTTTTTATCGTCAGTCATGCAACGTACATGTAATAAAACATGCTTCATCTAAATTATAAATATTAATATTAATAATGAAATTGATGAATAAAATATAATAATATGTAGTAATGTTCTACTACTAGAGCATCAGTGGCGGCATGAAATTACAATATAATGCTTTCATGACAACCATTTCGATATTTCGCAAGTGTAGATAATATTGATAAACTTGCGAAAATGAGAAATATTAGGATATAATATTCTTTAAGTAAAGAGTGAGTACAAATATAATTAATATTCTTGCTTAGATTTAAATATTCGTGTGACCCATTTGAGAATATTTATATTAATCTTATTTATTACACAATAGACTTCAAAGAAAACAAAAAAATATTCAAAATTTATTTTTAGGTCTGCGTACGTATTGTGTATCTCGTTTCTAGTGATACCACTAAAGTGAATAGGTTCACGCGATTGTGTATTTTTCACACTAGTGAAATAGAACCATTTCACGTGAATTTATTGGCCATCGAATTTGTCAGTGAAACGTGAATATATTCACGTTTCAATGGCCAATGGCCAATAATATCACTAGAAACGAGATACACAAATAGGCACCCTGGTGTGCACCAACGGCTAGTCCAGCAACAATTATGTGACTGCTGAAATATGAAATACGCGCACATTAATTAAAACAATTCGTTTTATCCCGCCAAATATTCAATAATTGTCAGTGCACACTGCATACTAAACTTGAGAATTGTTAATTTGTTTTTCTTTTCACAAAATACATTATTACATTTGTTTAAACAATCATTTATCATAATAAGTACCTACGTACCTATACCCAAAGGTGGGCATTAACTCGTTAATCCGTTAATCGTTAATTAACGAAGTTAACAATCTGCTGAACGCTCGTATGTTCGGCGACTGTCGGCAAGTCGAATGGTGAACGATATCATATATGCGAAGTGCGAGTGTGATGCATATATGTATAATTTATGCTAGGCATGGCGTGAGTGTAAGTAAGCAAGTCTGCTCAGTCAGTGCCACTGCCAGTGAATACGACAAATTGTAACCTAACTTTTTTGTAAGCTACTTAACTAAACTACTAATTGTGTATTTTTTAGTTTTTTTTCATTTGTGTTGATTGGATGGTTAGTGGTGTCAGGTGTGAAACTGATCAAATTGTCGTTCACATTCATAAACTCATTACACTTACATCATGGACACTATAGTACTGAAATTAAATCAAATCCTTGGCCTCACTTAAGTGTTTTATTTACCTATTTCTCTCAGCCCAAAAGCAGTATAAGTTTTAAATGGTTAACTTTTAACGATTAACTTTAACTTGCGTTAAATTTTCGAAAATTTAACGCTCTACTTATTATCGAAGTTAACTTTTTATCTAACGAATTAACGATTAACGAAGTTAACTTTTGGATTAACTGTGCCCACCTATGCCTATACCTTTGTTAAGTCATGATTTTATTGTGGTTTGCTTTATGTATTTTAATACATCTTTGAAAAGAAAAATTATTTCAATGTACGTGTGCATTTATTGATTTAAATAGTTATGATGCTCATTACATAAAATTAAAACTTGTTAAAGGTAGATAGGTACCTTAAGTGGGTACCTATAGAAAATATAGTAACTAATAAATAATAACTGTATTGTCTGTTTTTTATTTAAGTGTATCTACTTGTTATAGAAGATATATTTTATTAATTCAGTGTAAAAAATAATCGGTATGATTAAATATTAAGGATAGGCATCAATAATCAACATTTAATTATTATAACAAAATAATTTCTAGAAAACTATGATCATTTTAAAAATAGAATTGTAATTTAAAATCAATTTTATTTAATTTAAAGTGTAAAATGTATTAGTCATTATAATATTTACCTATATAAGTATAAATTGACTTTAATAAATTTATCTGAGCATCTACAAATAAAAATAATATTGGTAATGGAAAAACTAAATTGTCATAATTACGAATTGCTTCAATAATTATTTAAAATATTGTATTTTCTATTTTAACATGTTTAGATTAGGTACTATTAAAAACATTTCCCTAATAAATCTATTGTAATAAAATACTCATTTTTATAATTCGATGAAAAGAAAAACAGTGCTGATTTTGCAAAAAATAAATTGTGTCATATCTTTTCTCAATTTTATTATTTAAACTGAAAAAATAAAATAATTTCCATGTGAATATTTAGATCATCAATTATTTTGTTTGTTTTTTTGTAAGCATATAATTATTTCTATTGAAATGAGTCACATTATATATACTTTCAAAGGCAAGAAATACATGTGTAGTTTTAATACATAATGTTATCTTTTCTCAATAGATAGATTTAGGCCCAGTCTTTCAAAAATTCAGCTAACAAAATACCTATTTCCGTACCGTACTTAATATATTAAATAAACAGTTAACAGATTACGTCCAATTGCACTAATCGACTAATAGGTAAGTACGTTTAATACCTAACTAATGTGTAGGTAAACGATTGCATCTATTATATCTATAATTAATAAAAAATCAAAATATATAGATACCTACAGGGTACTTTGTTAACTAAAGAAATCCAGATTGATTGATTGAGCCTCAAATTACGTTAAAAAGGGATTGTTTAATATAAGGGATTTTGAGTGTGTTGAAAAGCACAAATAAAATTTAATATAAACTTAATTATTTTTGACAAGTATATGGAGTTGAGAAGATTTGTTTATTATACTTTTTATTTATGTGTTCTTTTATTAGAAATGCACGCCACTGTAATAATACTGTGAGTTTTTTTAGAGTGGGCGCGTTCTTATTAATCTGATAATTTTACTTCAATTTTTTCGGTAATTTTACACAAATATAAATTCATTAGGTACTCGTTGATTCAATGTGAATAACGCTATTCCACATTCTTATAAAATCATTAATTTCATGTTACCATGTGATCCATTTTAAATTTATGATCATTCTCATTTTTCAGTTTCATGTAGGTACAAAAAATAATGGAAGACTGAATTCTTTTTATACTATAGCGAATAAATTCAATTATTATTTATGATAATAGCCGGTAGGTACTTATGTATGTAGGTTTCTATGTACCTATAGGTACTAAAAATATAATATAATAGTAGGTATTTACATAGGTCATGTACTACCATGCCATCGTTAATAATTATTATATTAAATTAAACACTGTCAATATGTTCAAACTAATGGTAGACGAGAAAACAGAAAAATATCGTTATTCATTCCAATAGGTTCACGTGGAATTTTTAATTACTTTAACCTTTGTTGACATATAAAAACAATATTCTTAAAAGATAGATTTTCTACCAAATCAGTCTGTAGTGGTCCCGAAATCCCAGTCGATATACAATACTTATAGGTCGTATAATCATAAAAATAAAATATCGAAAATAATAAAAATATGATTTCTACTGAAAGTAGGTGTTTATATAAACATTGAAAAATCAAAATTTAATGAATACCAAGAATGTCAATGAATACCTATAATATTTAAATAAAATATTATTAACCTAAGCATTAGAAAGCCAAGATCAATGAAACCCATTACTTGATCTAAATCTTTTTGTTACATATCAAAATCAGACCTTCTAATTATCTTTTTTTGTTAAAAGCATAGCACTAAATATTTATGAACGGGTTTCAAAATTCCATTTTTTTATAATAATTATACCTAATGCTGAGGCTAAAATAATTACAAATAGTTATGATACCCTGGTAACCTTTATTGAAGATTGGTACGATATTTTCTCAAAACGACAGACTTGCTTCCCAAAATAGAAAAAAATATGTATCATATTATTATGGAAGGATCCGATTTGAAAGAATTAATTAAATTCTATGATTCAACTATATTATTGAACCAGACTGCTGGTAGATTATTGACTAAATTTGTCGCTCAAAATGCACGCATCAAGTACCTACATATAAAAACTATTCAGTTTTTTCCGTACATCCTTGGCGTAATCAACAAAGTGTTAAGTAAAGAATTCGTTTCAAAAGAAATTAGGCCGTTTACGCAAAACATTATTATAATAATAATAATTGAATTTATTATAATTACAATTCTGTAGATATTCAAATATAATTTAGTGTAAGAAATATTAGTATTTTTTATTTTATGTTTGAAATTGGTATGATCTCAATAGTTACTATCAACATTTTCGAATTTAAAATGTTGTATTTAAAATGACCTTCCCAATAAGTTTTATCATCGAGAAATAATGGTGGAGTTTCAAAGATATCTACGAAAAACAAAACATGCATTGTTTTGACCAATTTACAAGAGCTGGATGAGAAAACTGTAGTTTTTTAAGTATTTAAGGTTTTTATTTATAGTTAGACGTTGGATTATTTAAAATCCATAACAAACACCATAATATCTTAATGATAATATGTTATTGAAGTAGACTTGATTGATTAGCCTGTGTACCTGTAACTATATATTTTTAAATATATTAATTTGATTTATCAAAATCAACTGATCCTAAATATTATGTTTTTAACAAACGTTTAAGACATTCAATCTTCCATATTATTCAAAAATGATCTTTCACGATTACAACAAAATGTCACTGACAATTTTATTCAGATATTTTCACACAATACCCTATTTTTTTTTTAGCTATTTATAATTAATATTATGTTAATAAGAAAGTATAAAATGATAATTCTAAAACATTCACTACTGTACTGTTTAGCAGTAACCCATGTGTGATTCTTTTATCCAGGTGTGCAAGCTTTCACGGCTGGCATTGTTCCAAGTCTTCATGGTTTCCGGACTTGTAGGCCGTGGTCCGGTGATAAAATACCGCCGAACCACGGCCTACAAGCCCGGGAACCATGAAGATGTGATTCTTTTGTTTATAAATTGTTTTTTTTTTTTATTTTATCGTCAATCAAATCTGTTGTTTCGTGAAATAACGTAAACATTTTAATTTTTTTTATGCAATTTCATTAAAATCATAAAAATATTTTTTTCAACAGATGCACGCTTTTTCGTATGTGTTTTGCGGACCTTAAACGGCCGTTTATTGACTAGTGACCATTATGTAACGATTTTCAGTGCTATTTTGAAAACAGTTACATAATGAACTATTATGTAACTAGTTACATAATGGTTTATTATGTACCTATCTCTTTTAATTGGAATAATGTCTAGACATTAATTGAATTGAAGTTTAAAACCATGCATGTGTTGAGTAAAGTATAGTATGCAACGCGTGTGCTAAATCTTTATGCGTCAGGCGCGATGTTTTCAGCACTCGTATGCAGCCCACGATGCACAGTCGCCAAGGCTCTTATGCGCTCGCCCACTACTCGTGCTGAAACATTGTGCCTGACGTATAAAGATGTATTTAGCACACTAGCTATACAATATACTATTATTTTGTTTAAGTTTTTCTAATTTTAGTTTTGTCGTTTATTAAATTAATTTTTATTTAGATTTTTGATAAATTAGTATAAAATATGCAATGAAAATAAAACTTGAAATGTAAAGTTTTTGTTATTACATATTATAATAATATTGTACAAATATCTTCATTATCAAATAAAAAAAGAGAAAAAAACGACTGATAAATCCTACCATCAACTAAATTAATAACACCTCAAATCTGAAATGCCGTTTTTATGTTAAACTTTAACGTTAAAAATGTTTCTGCTTTTCGATCGGCTGTTAAAATTAAAATGGAAAATTGAAGTAAATTATTTTTAAAGCAATACACTTGAATAATATATAAGTATATTGAATTTATTGAATAATACAATGGAATAATTTAAAAGGAGATTGATTTGGACATAATTTGGAAAATTATTTATAAAAAATGGATGGTGCTGATTTATAGATTGCCTATTGTCATTAAAAATGGGTTATAGAAATGCAGATTTTGATTTGAAATGTTACTAATTTTAGCAATGGGATATATCACACATGTATGTTTTGAACAACATATTATTAGTATAAAATGATAATAAATATATATTGAGCATTTAATAACTACAATAATTAGTTTAATCACTTATTGATTGATTTAAAATATTTGTTTTTATTTGTTCATTTAACGAACAAAAATATAATACATTAAAAAATTTATATATTATTTATTTTTATTAATAAAAAATTGTTTTTAAAAACATTAATTGTTTATTTATATGAAATAATTGTAAATATGTTTTTTTTATTAATCAATTTTATTTGGCTTGTTTCAATTCGTCGTGGTATTTTATTTATTGATATATTACAAATTAATAAAAATTCATTAATATGGCGCTAGTCCGTATTTTTTCATAAAATTTTTTATACGAAAATTGTATTTGTTATTTATACGTATATTTACTTTTTTATTTTAATAACTAAGAATTATCATTATATTTTTTAATTTTATTTTGCGAAGTTCATCACAATTTTAATTTTATTTTATATATTACGGTTGAATGCAACTATTGGAAACAAAACATAGATGTGTTTCGGTTTTACAGTCAACTTGTTTCGTAGAAAAAAGGAACAGTTCATTTATTTGGGCAATTTTTTCGATAGGTAAAATAAAAAATCAAATAGAAAATTAAAAATTTGGCATCAAAACAAAAGAAAAACAAAAATAAAATCGTCTTAAGTTCATCTCAACAAAAGAAGAATGTTTCAGAAACTTCATTTTGTAACATTACTTAGAATTTATAAAAGCGCAACATGAGATATAATAATCTCTAGATATTACTTATCTTGCTTATGAAATATAATATATTAAAATCGAATCTACCAAAGTATTTACCATTCTATGCTCACTTCGTATATTTCTATTGGCGTTTTTAATTTAATACTTACACGATTCGCCAAGGCGTATTTTTATTTTAATTTTGATTTTAAATGATCTAGAGTTCACTGACTGTCATTTCAAAATTTCAATTTTTTTTTCCTGTCATTTTTTCTTGAATAGAATTTAACGGTTAAACAGTTAAAAATCGGTTCGTGATTAATCGAAATTTTGTATCACAGGCCCTGTTTGGAATTCGTGTGTCCGAGAAATTTTAATCAGTGGATAATATTTTCGTGTGTTTGACGTCAAATATGTCTAAATTATTTTTATATACGGACTCACGCAAATAATAAATTTAATTGATTAGGTGAAAGATTTGGAACAGATAAAATTAAGAAATTATCATTATGAACTAAGTAGATTTAAAAAAAAATCAGTTAAATATAAAACTGTAAATAGGATTAAGAAATTACTCTAAATAAATTATAATTTTGAAAAGATTTGACAATTTTAATCTTCCTATATCTACAAATATTATTCCTGTAAACTAATTTCAGAGTGTCAATAATCTACATAAACTAGTTTAAAATTCCCGATACTAGAAGTTATTTATTATTTTTTTAAGGCCATCAACAGCTAACGTTTTTTGGGTCTAGCATCAATTCATATTATCAATTTATTATTTTTTAATAATAAATTGATATTTTTCGCAATTCTCAAATAAGAACCTGGTAATCTAGGGGGCTTTTAATAGAGGAGCTATGGAAACAGCAGGCACGTTGTACAGTATAGTAGTACCAGCAGCGCCATAAGCATTAGTGAGTCGTGTAAGAACTAAAACATAAATTCGACCTCGAAGGTCGAGTGGCCTATCTATAAAACTAGTATCTATAATCTATGGTATTTACCTAAGAAATTCCTGTAACAATTGAGTTTATTATATCCCTTTTGGAATTAATCGGTTCCAATATTTTTTTTACTATCAGCGCCATTCAGTTCATATTATTATTCCATATTTTAATATCCCAAGTTCTAACTGAAATAAGCTTGGCGAAATTAAATACTAGATACTGCATTGACTATTAATAAACTAAAAATAAATTTAAAAAACGTGCATTTGAAGGGACCAATTAATAATACTTGCGAAATACGATTGTCAAAGGATTGTCTCCAACTAAATTAGGTACAAAGTGTTACATTTATTTATTGTTCGTAGATTAGTTATGTCTAAATATATATGTTATATATATTTATTAAAATATTTTAAGTATTTTAATATAAATTAAATTATTTAAAACTTCAGCAAAAGATGCATATGTGCTTTTTCAATTCATGGAGCTAGATTATTTATCTGATATGTATTATAATAATATAATTAAGAAAAGAAATAGAAAAGTTACAAATCTTTCCGTGAAATGTTGACAGATTTGTTTTGCAATTAATAAATAATAAACGTGTATAAAAACCTGCAACTAGTTCGATTAATACAACTTTTCAATGTCCAACTCATTTAGTATTTTTTGTATTTAATGAAATGACCGCCGGCAATTTTAACGACACAAAAGTTAGCAGCGCCACATTGCCGGATGACGAAATTGATAGTATGAGAATTAAGGGTTATTTACGGTCTAGTTTTTAAATTTAGGGCTCTTACCCTTTCAGGTACAAAATCTTTAGTGCTGCTAGCTTTAGTAACAGTTGGCAGCGCCACAAAGCCGAATAATTAAAATAATGGTATGATATTTAAGGGCTTAATTAAGGGCTAGTTTAATGTATCTTATTCAAATTTAGGACTCTTGCCTTTTTCGTTAAAATCTTTGATTATCTTTAATACGGTGTCTGCACCATACATAACCGTATTAAAGATTTTGACGAAAAAGGCAAGAGGCCTAAAGTTCAATTAGGGGCATTAAATTAGTCATTAAAGAGCCTTTAAATCTCATACCATTATTTATCATATTTATTGATGTTTCCACCATATATGACCCGCGCCTTTAGCATACGTAACCTGTACTTCCACCGTATGAACGACAATAATCACAGATATTGATGAAAAAGGCAAGAGGTCTAAATTTCAATTAGGGGCATTAAATTAGCCATTAAAGAGCCCTTAAATCTCATACCATTATTTATCATGTTTATTGATGTTTCCACCATATGTGACCCGCGCCTCCACCGTACGTAATCTGTACTTCCACCGTATGAACGATAATCACAGAGTTTGACGAACAGGGCAAGAGCCCTAAATTTAAATTAGAGGCATTAAATTAGTCCTTAATGAGCCCTTGAATCTCATACTATTATTTTAATCATTCGGCTTTGTGGCGTTGCTAACTTTTATTATAAAGTTAGCAGCACCACAGAATTTGCCAAAAAGGGTAAGAGCCCTAAATTTAAAACAAGAGCATTAAAATTAGCTCTCAAATAGCCCTTAGGTCTCATACCATCAATTTCGTCATCCGGAAATGTGGCGCTGCTGGCTTTAGTGACGTACAATTTAATTGATATATAGTTTAAAAAAATAATTATAATTACTTATGGGCCATTCAATTATTACGTCACACACTGAAGGGAGGAGGGATAGTAGCAATTTTGCGATACATTGAAATTATCGGGTTAAAGGGAGTTAGGTGTAATGTGACGTCACGTAAAATTTTCAGAGAGGGGGGGGGTGTTATTGATAATGACGAAGTGTGATATGTGAGAGGAGTGGAAGGAAAAAACCGTTTTTTTGACGTGACGTAATATGTGAATTGCCCCTTATTAAGAAAGCGGCTAATACCTACGTATATACAAGCAAACAAGGAAACTAAATCCTGCGCTATCAAAAATGAAATATATAAAAAAAAATAATTGATAGTAATTAAAAGGTGGCCAGAATCACTTATCAACTGATTCATTCATATGAGCAAGGTAGCAATATTCCGTCTTATAAATTGGATGACTGACTTTGCCAGCTCATTTAAATAGAAATATATCCAAATCCAAAATGTATCGAATATTTTGAACATGATTTTATAAGAGGACAAGAGGTGATCACTTCTTGTAAAGCATTGTCTGTGATGGTAAATTCTATATTACCGGCTACCAGTTTATATTGGGAGGCACTTTATATGCGACTGGAAAATATCCAAGTGCCAGAGCATTAAATACAATATACCTACATCCATCCATCCATACAAAAAAGAGCAAATAAAATAAATTGATAAATTCACTGAAAATCGTAGCACATCTTTGATTTGTATTTTCAATATTGCGTATCACAGTAAACGTTCATGATTTACCTTTTTACGATTATTATTTAAGGAGTGTATTCATGATTTTTTTTTTGTATTTTGTTTTTATTTATTATATTAAATTTTTTTACTTATATTAATATATATATATATATGTAATATTTATATATATTTAAAATCGCTACTGACGGAACCGACGGGGAGAAGGGTATTTTACTATGTACCATTTATGTATACATGTATGTACACTATATCCATTCATACATGCATCAAATTTAACTGCCACTATGTTTATGGTTCAAAATGCTTTTCAAGAGGGAGTTACTATATACGGAATATACACCAAATTCAGATTTCATACGATTTACACCTATTCAGAATTCAGATTATCAAAATAATACCTCTGGTTTAAATTTTGAATCTATTCTACATTAAAATTGCTTATTGTATAACATATTTCGCATACATTTTACAGTTAACGATAGGATTTGAAATTATCGACTTTCATGAAAATTTATAGATCTGCTAGAACTGAAACCAGTTGATGCTTCTTAAGTGATGCATGTCAACAATTAATTATTTTTTTAAATGAACATCTACAGCTCTGTCAGGTGAAATATGTCATCTTATCAATAGAAAACCGATTCACTTGAATGTAATAATTATCAAAAAACAAAAAAAAAAAAAAAAAAAAACTATAATAGACGCATGCATGTATGACACTCATGTACATGTATTAGGTATTATAAAACAGTTCGTGTGTGTTTTTATATCATTATTATTAATGTATGCATTTGGTTGTATTTTTTGTCTCAGTGTGAATAAGTAATCATTATATATTTTTTTATTAGGTTTATTATTATCATCTAATCCAGGCTCCTGATTGATGTATGTATATCGTATTAATTATTATTAGGTAGGTATTTTTTTATATTTAGGTATTATAATGTTGAGAAAGAACTTGTCGCCGTTGTTGCATTATCGGTTATTGTTGTTGGCTATTGAGCTTATGAGTTAATTTATTCAATCAATCAATTTATTTAGTAATATTGTTATAGTTATGTTATGTAATTGATGTGATATTATCAGGGAGAGGAGAGGTAGGGGTGGGGACTATACTCCCCTCCTACTACTGAACAATGATATGAGGCGCTGACAGTAGTACGGCTACTGTAGCAATTATTGTGAACAGTGTGAAAATTATGAGGCAGAATCTGTCGACGACCATGGCAGCGAATTTCCAGTCGCTAATTACTTCGGCCTCCTCGTCGGCCTTCTTCATACGATTCGTAATAAACTGCAACTCCTTCAGTATATATTGGAGTTCGCGATGCGTCCCCGATGTTGGTTGAAGTACGCTCGTTTCTTCGATGGTCGTCGCTCGCATGTAGCCTTGGCTCAGACTTCCGGTTACACTGACCCCAACTCCAACCCCAACTGTGACGCCAGCATTGTTTGCGCTTGTGACATTGCGGAAATCGTCATCGATGTCGAGTACGTTTGCGAGTAAACTCTTTGACGAACGTTCCTTCAGCTCGAGTTCTTTCATTCGACTACTCATCAATAGCTGTTTGCGTGTTATTTTTTTACCCGGTCGACTCATACCCAGCATCCACGGAAGCCATTGAAGGAATACGCATTTTATCTAAAATTAGAATAAAACGCGTTATATTAGTATTATATCTAATATACGACGCTACATATTGACCAAGTTCAACAGTAATCTAGGGCCCTGTACCCAGGAGCCAGGGTCGTGGAGCAAAAAATCCGGGCTCGGGGGAATTTTTTCAATCGAGTTTTACAAAAATAAAAGAAAATAAACTAAAACGCGAAAGAAATGGGCCTTCGGAAAATCCGGGTCCTTAAAAGAGTTCAGACTCAGGAGATTTTATTTTAGTATAATGTAGTAACCAATAAATTTTATGCAATGCAGAAATTTTATAAAGGCTAGCCATGTCATAATAATGTTGGGTATAAATAAGACATACATTTTAACAATATTTAATAGTTAAATGGATTATATACGATTTACAGTGACAGTTAGAAATGAGTTATTATTCTTGCTTTCGCAGCTTTCCTAAATGCTGTGTCTATAGTTACAGAACATGCATGTATCGGAACTTCGATTGTTCAAGTACCGAGTAGGTGTATGTGTATGTATGCTATCCTATATTGCAACAATCCACCAACACCTCCAGGCCCTTCTCAAACTATGCTGCAAACCATTATTTCTATCGATCGGGGGAGACTTCATTCATGAAACACGGAAACATGACCTTCTATATGTACTAGCACGTTCTTCGAACTAAATACAGGCTGGCTCAAAGCACACTTCAAATTATATGTCACAAACACATTTGAATATTAACTCTTTGAGTCACTATTTTTGTCGTACACAATATTGAAATATTTCTACAGATCTTCAGGGCCCGACCGAAGCTTTAGCTTCAGCCAAAAATTTAACTTTTGGCAAAACGTTCGGCTGAGACATACCTGTGCTGTGTACAGCTTGTCTTACATAACTTTGCGGATGAATTTTATATGGCATTGTTATTTTTCTTGGATTGTAAATCCATACGTGAATACTCCTACTGACGCTCTGTGAATGCTATCAGTTATAATTTACTGCGTAGTATACAAGACTCATCCGAACTCAGCTGTGTTACACAATACATCTAACTTTTGCTGCCCACTGTAATTTGCTGACTTAATATAGATAGCTGATGTAACTTATAGATCAGGCGTGGTCAACTTGAAAGACCTACTTTTTTGTTGGATTCCTACTTTTTGGATTCCCACTTTACAATTTCAAATTTCTCTCCAACATTTTCTACTTGATGTGCCGTAGAGCCTGTGGGATTGTATGCATGTGCTCGAGGTAAATAATACGACTTGAAAAATTGAAAAGTTCGTTCATTCGCGATAGTTCAAAAATGATACCGCAAAGAAACCGGCAGATCGCAATCGACGTGTCCCTACTGTAGATTATAAACGCCCTCGTCAGCAGCGAATAGAAATTACTTTTGTTTGCGGGCCATAAACAATTTATTAGGTCCTATTTCTACCTTTTTACCAGAATACGCAAGGAGTAATGCTTTTGACTTGTTTCTTTCACTCATTTTTACCTGACTACGAAAAAAGCAGGCCCGGATTTCTGCCTAGGTCAACAAGGCATCGGCCTAGGGGGCCCCGGCCAGGGCGGAGATGGAAATTAAAGGAAAAAAATCCCAAAAAGATTGAAAGATAACCCAATTGGCGACTTTTTTTTAAACTAAATTTCCATCCAATTCCATTTTTCCCCCTTTTTTTGGGCTTGGGGGGGCCAACTGTCAAGTGCCTAGGGGTCCTGGGTCTTTAAGTCCGGGCCTGGAAAAAAGGGTTATTTATTATGATAAGAGTTTAACAGTCTACGTATGCATGATCTGCCTGCAGGTCCGCGGGGCCTAAGGACTAGTGTAAAGGAATAAAATTATAAAGTTAACTTACCCACGGAGGCATTTCATGAATATCGGCAGTACGGTGGTGATAATTGAGTACAACCACGGTAAGAACAACGGACGACGCCACCATGAACATGATACAGTTGAAGTATGTACCTGAAACCAAAATTTGGTCACACGGTCGGCGATGCCAGACCTTAAATGCATAAAATAATAATGTAATTATGTACGTACGTATATATTGTATGTATAGTATTATAATTTTACTAGCTGAGAGCAAAAAACACATACATACAGTCAGTGGCGGATCACTGCTGCGCAGTGCGCAGGCGCAAGAAGAATGCACTTGGAACATACCTAAGTATTTGCAAGGGCAAAAGAAAAAAAGTTTTTTTTTTAATTATCATTGACTAATGTTGCTGGATACATTTTAAATGTCTAAACATTTAAAAATGTATCTCAAAATGGAATGTTTAATCCGCCACTTCATACAATGTGTTCTTAATATTATACGAGTAGGTATTAGACAACACTCGCGCATACCAGAAAACACTACATATAAATACGCTCAAATATATACCACAGACCAAAACAATATAAATAATAACTCAAATTATAACAACAGTATAGTATAAATAATAAAAAAAATATGTACGGAAACGGAAGATATATAAGTCAATTATAATATAAGAATTTATTATACAGGCGATCTAGAATTACGTGAAACTGCATGATTTACAAATTGCAATTTAGCAAGTACTAAATTGAGTGTTTTGTGTTGTCAAAAAACTATCACATATTATAGGTACATACCTATATTTCAAAACTGCGGAATCATGTATTAAATTCAAACAACTGTTTAACATAGATGAACTGAGAAATGAAAAAAATTACTTTTTTTATAAATTAGGGAGAAATCTTATTTAAATTTGATATATTATGATAATTTAAAAACATTTTATATTTTTGAGGAAAGGAATACAGTGTGTCCACAGACTCATCCTCAACATGGGGATCTCCGTTGTTATGGGAGATAGAGATTTGGTTAAATGAGACAAAATGTGCAGAATCTCCAGTACTACTACCCTGCGTAGTCAAACTTTCCATATTTTGCTTGGTTCGCGACCGACAGTTGAAAAACGAGATTTACCCATTTTCGTTTTTTGTTTATAACTCGCTTATTAAGTAAGTTAGAAAAAAAATATTTTCACTTTCTTAAGGCCCTTTTTTATGAAGATTTCAAATCTCTTTTCATATTTTTATTTACTTTTATAGTTTTAGAGATACTTGTATTAACTTTGTTTTTTTAAATACACGTCAAAGATGGCCATGACACCATTCGAAAGAGATTTTTTTTCTCTTTAATTTGATATGAGGGTTGATAGATTTATTTTCAAAAATAACAGAGTTATACGTAAAACACTGATTTTTAATAGTAGGCTATGCTAAATTAATTGATAAAACAACAGAAGGCTTAGCAAACAGTTGAAATTCGCGTTGGCTTAGTAAACGGCTGTTTTGTTTTAGCTGTCAAAGTGTAGTTTGTTGCTAATTTGTCAGTTTACTAAGTGATTTATTAAATTTATTTTTGTAATCATGGAACAATTTTGTAACAATGAAAAATAAGCGATTTTCAACAATTGATCGTAAAACAGTAGTTTTGTCTTCTTCACTTATTCGCGTTGACTTAGTAAACGGCTTTTTAAATGATGCATAGTTTATTAAATTTACTCGTAAGTTTCTGTAAATATACGAATGAGGTTGTCTTCGTTCTGGATACTGATCGAAGTACATTTCTGCAGCTCTGGTCGAATTTTTGTGACATAGAATGTATAACAAGATAACATATCAAATTTTTCATTGTTACAAAATGGTTCCATGATAACAAAAGTAAATTTAATAAATCACTTAGTAAACTGACAAATTAGCAACAAACCACACTTTGACAGCTAAAACAAAACAACCGTTTACTAAACCAACGCGAATTTCAACTGTTTGCTAAGCCTTCTGTTGTTTTATCAATTAATTTAGCATAGCCTACTATTAAAAATCAGTGTTTTACGTATAACTCTGTTATTTTTGAAAATAAATCCATCAACCCTCATATCAAATTAAAGAGAAAAAAAATCTCTTTCGAATGGTGTCATGGCCATCTTTGACGTGTATTTAAAAAAACAAAGTTAATACAAGTATCTCTAAAACTATAAAAGTAAATAAAAATATGAAAAGAGATTTGAAATCTTCATAAAAAAGGGCCTTAAGAAAGTGAAAATATTTTTTTTCTAACTTACTTAATAAGCGAGTTATAAACAAAAAACGAAAATGGGTAAATCTCGTTTTTCAACTGTCGGTCGCGAACCAAGCAAAATATGGAAAGTTTGACTACGCAGGGTAGTAGTACTGGAGATTCTGCACATTTTGTCTCATTTAACCAAATCTCTATCTCCCATAACAACGGAGATCCCCATGTTGAGGATGAGTCTGTGGACACACTGTATATCATTATTAATAATAAATATATCTTCGCTTCGAACGAATCTGTGCTATGTCGCCACTAGCGCAGTTAGAAAAATATCTGCGTAATAACAAATATTGAAGATTTGTTTTCTAGTTCTGTTAGCAGCACCATAGCACGTTCTGAGATGTTGAGCGTCTATAATCTACAGTCTATCTGTCTAACCATAGCACGTCATAGCTCGTCAGTTAATCAATTCAAATAAATTAGTTTTTGATTTTTTTAAACAAAATACAATGTCACGAAATCCAAGATTCCCATATTAATACATAAAATTAATAAAATATATAATATAATATATTAAATGAACGCCAAGCGCAAAGCAATTATAACAGATTAATGATACGTTTAATAAAAACATAAAAAAAACAAAATCATAAATTACTGGTAAGTATTTCACTATGTACATACAATATTAAATAGGTAAGTACTTCTAAGTTTATCAAATTGATTAGCAATATTTATAAATAATTAGTATAAAATTGTAATAATGCGGTATCAAAAAAATACAGTATACACTACAATAAAAGTACATTAAACTTCACAGTATACAAAGGTACAAAAAAAAAGAAAAAAAAACAACCACAAACACCAAATTGTCTAATTAATAATAATAATCAATACTAATTAGTACAATAATATTCGTATCCTCCTCAATTATTAATTATGTTTTTTTTTTCGATTTGTTGCGCTATACACTTTTTGTTGGTCAGAAATAACCGTTATACAAGTTTTCTTTTTTGGTTTTATATAATGTATATTTTGAATAACGTACCTTCTTCGATGATATCAACAATTCAAATGCATTTGTAAAACCCATTAGTAAAATATATTTTTTAGTTCCTAATGAATTTGATTTAAGTTGGAAATAGTGGACAATATAATATAAATTACTTCTATCAGAAATTTGAATTTTGATAATATTATTTATACATTTATTAAAAAGAAAAATACTATTAATAAGATCAACAAAAATATTATTTAGTTATTTATATAATACTACAACAAGCTATATAGCTCAAAAATGCCTATAGGAATAAAAATAAAAACGAGATGTTTAAAAAATGAAGAGATATTCTAAATCTTCTAAGTTTCGAATTAAACTCCTGTAATTTTCAACAGGCTTTCTAAATTTAAAAATACAAAAAACAAAACACAGCTCTAACCAGGGCCACATTTAGGAATGTTGAGAACCGAATCGATTGAGGAAATTTATTTGTTACCTGCGTATGAATTTTCAGAAATTTTCAATATAAACATTTTTGTGCAGTTGCCCAATTCTAAATCCGGCACTGGCTCTAACTTTAAAACATTGAAAGAGGATTTTGAATCATCTATGTCTATCAACTATCAATATTTTTATTTCAATTTGAACCAGGAATTGAGGAAATAATCTATTAATTCGAATGATAGAGAAATGATTGTGTATTATGTATAAATATTTTCAGCCTACGCCTCATCAGAGCTTTTGTTGCAGCATTATAGAGATAAATAAACTTAAGTGGTTATTTGGGCGCTAAATATATAGTTTCACAGTAATCCGAGTTTATTCTATTTGAAAACATACTCCCCCCACAATTATAGATTAGTTTAGCACTAAACGCGATTAAATAAAACTAACCAGGCAAAAATCACAGGATATAATAATATGTAATTAGCAAGGAGGATTATTCAGAACTCTATATAACGTCCAATCAACTGTTGAGGAGACTAAAAACAGTTGAAGTCACATACGTTTAGATTCATTTGTTTAACCAATTAAAAATTATACGTAGGTACATATAAGTAAATAAAATTTTAATTTTATCATACAAAATTTGATAATCAGTTCACACGTCTGTTATAATTTTTGAAATTCCTTGAATGTTTTTCTCTGCAGTGTTTGTGTCGCTTTATTAGTGTCGCTGTAACGTGTCGCCCACTAAGGGCTCACTTTTGTGAATGAAAAAATTGAAAGGTCTATTTCTAAATGATTAAACGAATTTATGAAAGTTAAACGAACATTTTGCTTAATTCGCTATTTATATTCTCCCCAGCAATTCAGTTATTTTCAGTTTGTAGAGTTTTGAATTATCTGTATTTGTTTGTGTAAATAAGTTACAATAATCACTCAAATCAACATTCTTAATGTAATATTCTAATCTATGAATCGCATAATCCTATTAAAATGCTAATAATGAATAAAAAGCAGTTGAAAGAAAAACTACAAAATCAATGAAATATGAAAAAAACTACAAAACTCAATATATTATATAATATGCATATTATATCTTTTAATGATTCCTGAATGATCAATTTTTTTATCTCAGATGAAATATAAATAAAATTAAACAGTTTCACTGAAATGTAGAAAACATTTCAAATCTTCTTTCTTTAAGTGATTTTTGCAGCGTCTTTTTGTACATCTGTATTTAATGTAATGTGGTAAAAGTAACTTCTTCCTTCATTTTTAAATGCTTTTTAATTTATGTAAATTAGTAAATTAGTTTGGTTTTATATTTATATGGACAGCATTTAAGCAAATATTTTTGGCATAAAAAATGGAAATTATAAAAGAGGAGCCTCAAAAAGAGATACTAATACAAATATAGATATTGAATAATGGAAGATGACAGGATAAAAAAGTTATAATACATGAATATTTTCCAATTTAATAAAAATAATTATGTCAAAATTTGTGTTTGTATGCTAAAAAATTATAGATAGATAGATAGATAGTTTATTTCTTCGCGTAGCCAAAATGGATGCGAAAATCATACAAATAGAAACGTAATACAGATTAATACAATAATAATTAAAAAAATACGGGCAAATATTTATTAAAAATTAGTGTTTTTAACGATTTTTGAAGATATTAATGCTAGAGCTGACCTTAATTGATTCTGGAAGTTTGTTATAAAAAGAACTACCCTTATTAATTGAGCTATTACTGTACCTGGCAGTTCTAAAACGTTCTGAATGAATATTTTTTTTGATAACGGGTATTATAATTATGTAAATCAGAATTTAGACTCGGACTGTTTGGAGGAACAAACGCATTAGATGAGATTTTAGGAAAATCTCAAATTGTTAACTAAATTATTATTAAAACTGAAAACATAAATTTAGTAAAAAGTTAATGTCAAATTTGGGACATCAGAAAGATTATATTAATAAAAAAAAATTCTTCTTGAAGGAAAAAAAGAAAAAAACTAGTGCCCGGTTAAATTGGAAACTTGCTTGAGACTATGAGTAAATAATATAACAAAATAAGTGCAGCTAATCTACTTTGTAGCGTTATCCACATTTCCACTAAAATCAGTTCTTTTTGTTATTTTTTACTCAAAGTCTTTTGAATTTTTCCAACATAAAAATATAGCTTTTAGAGTAAATAGTCAGAACTACTGAAGGATTAAAATATTGCGTATACTTATAGCAAGCTAATATATGTATATCTTAGAATCTTAGAAAAATTGAATTTTTATTACACCCTGTATGTTTAAGTGCATTGTTGCATGTATGCGTAAGTAGTTATGTAGGTATTTACAGCTAAGCTACTTTGACATTATTCTAGTTCCTAGAATAATTTTAGTGCATCAAAAATGAAATCTATAACTATAATATGTTATGTAAGTTGATGACCCAAACTTAGGCCAAATACAATTTTTTTTGGACTTAAGTACTTATTTAGAGGACTCCCGTACATCAAAAAGAGGATAAACCAAATTTGAATTTTTGAAGATAGCTCTAAAATATGGAATGTCAATGATCGAGTAGAGTAAGAAAATTTTCGATATAATTTTTTTAAGTTTAAAATGGCGACGCGGGGAGCCCCCAAAATGGTCGCATTTGGAAACTATTTGACGTAGAAACATATTTGGTAGATTATCCCCTGTGACCTGGCTGAATTGGTACTTTTTCTTATTTTTGTGATTTAAAATACTAAAAATTTTCATGTCTAAAAGTTCTTAATAATTGCAGTACAAATATTAAGCTATATATTGTATATTATGATTTTTCATCCGACACGAACGCGAAATATTTTAAGATAACGTCGCGCAGTTTAAACAATTAAATCACTCGAAGTGCAATATCATGCTGCGCAAGCGACCACCATGTTCTTAGAAGGTCGATAGCGTGTTTTAATGTCTTAGAAATTCGCTGATAAAAATAAAAATGCTGACAATCGAGTGACTATTCTGGTATTGTTTTTATTTGCTGTGATAATGTCTTGATTATAATTCTAGTGACTAGTTCTTCAATAGAATAATGTCAATGCAGCTTTAGAGAAGACAGTTTTGAGAAGTGAATGCCCCAAACACCATTTAGTCAAGATGTCCAAACTCAGAAAATTGTTCGGTGTGATACAGCGAGTAGGTACTATAGGTAGCGCTCTCCAAGGACATCGTCTTTAATTAATGATAGATGATATTTTACTTAAGGGGAACCAATAACAGTAATGTAACATATATTATGTTAAACATTTCAAATATTCCTAAAATTATACGAGAATTTAATATGATTCATAAGTACGATGCTCAGATCACGTTACCAATTTATAAAAATCGATACGACGATACAGATTACTAAATAAATGTTCGGTTACTTAATTCCAAAATTATGAAAGAATTACACAAATCGGTTCAACTTTTAATTACACGATGCACAGCTATATAACTGAAATTTTTAATTTTTCAACTTACAGACTGATTTCAATTAAAACATATTTTAGTTTATAGGCTGATTTTTTTAAAATTGTTTTCTGTGAAATATTTTAAAAAATGCGATTGTTATTTTTTTTTTTTTGAAAATAGACTAAGCCAATTTTTTTCTTTTTTAGATGAATTTTAATATTTTTAGGCGTTTTTAGGAATAAACAAAATTATTTAAGCGTCAAATTTTTGACGCTCAAATATTTTTCCCGCCAAAAATACGAGGCACAGGACACTCAATTAACAATAAGTAGCATTACTATTATATGTTTAGTTCCTTCTCAAGTAATATAAACTGTCTGATTTTAAGTTAATAACAAAAAAAAAGTTTTCCTCCCACTATTTATAACTCTCACGAAAAAAAGTTTATTCTTGTACCAGTGCCAATCCTAGGGTTTTTAAAGGTGGTACAAGATTTCGAAATAGTACCCCACTCCCTACTCCATCCGTACTGCATACATCCAGAGCTGGGGAATATCTTGTATCTAAGATGCTGTTTTCTAGTATCTTAGATATTTTTACGGTAAGTATCTGAAATTGAAGATACTGCTCAAAAGTAGTTGATATCTAAGATACTTGAAAGCAACTTAGATAGGTACTTAAATATAATAATATCTCAGATAAGTATAGGTATCTTTTATTTAGATACTTTCATACTGATACAAAGTACCTATCTTGCATATTTTGGGGTAAATATTTTTTTCAAGTTGCAGCTTTGTGCACTTTCACGAGGTTTTTTTTACTTTTATTATAAATTTTGGTGGCCCTCTCAAGATGCCGTTAAATGTGGTCACAGCATCTAAGAGTCGACCATGCCTGGTACAAAAAATATATATAATATAATAACAAAATGAAAACACGTGCTGCTTGGTATTTAAGTATTAGTAAGCGAAGTACGTATGTATTTTTGTACAGTGTGTAAATGAAGGATGATTTGTTTTATAGTAAGATAATATTTAAATCGACAATTGTTTTTATCATCTATATTTATATTAGTTATTATGATGAATCCTGATTACCTGATCGGCTTCAACGTGATGTAGTTGTACAATACGGGACACCCCTGACATCTTTTACTGACTGATTTTTTCTGACTGTCTCATTTCCTGCTAATCATAATCAAATACAGTCAGTCAGTTGTCAGTCGAGTCACAGAAGAGGATTTATAGAAGCGTAAACGGCTCAACAATATTTTATAGCCAAGTTCGCCATGTTGTTGTTTTTTAAGTAAGTTTATTATTGTTCTTTATTTGTATTCCATATTTGTGTAAAATTTTGCAATATATAATTACCCACAAAAAAGATAATTACGTGCATTTGTTTCACATCAAAATTCGACACAATATGACCATAATTTTATGTAGGTTAATAACATCTAATAAACAGTAATAATTATTATTAATCACACGAATTCATAGCACTCCACACATGTGTAAATATTAATAATAATAATTTATTACTTTTTGTTTAATTAATAAATCGATAACGTTTTTCTTGAATATTTTCTTATGTAACATTATGACAATTTTGTATGAATTTATAGAGGAAAAATGAAGATTTCGAAAATGTAAAAAAAATTGTATATGTTGCCATTTGAAAATAAAATGCACGAAACCCTTCCGGTTGAGTTTGAAGTACAAAAAAATATACCTCAGCAGTTTCCGATAGTAAATTTCGAGTTGAATACAAAACTATTCAAATTTTTTTTGTATCTAGCAGGACACAAGAATTATTCCCGGCTACCGCTATCGGTGAACACCCAGTATATTAAAGTTACCTATATATTTAGTGACTAAAATTGGTGTTGGTATCCTTAGTTATTTATTTGAACATGTTCTCGGTATTCGGAATTGTTAAATTAAGCTTGTCAATGCATTATAGCAGATATCAGTAGGTATTTAAATCAACAATTTTCAAGTTCATGGAATATTGTATGCAAAATCAAATGCATTGAATGTTGCTTCTGTAATCCTCTTCCATGGTCGAGTCATTGAGTGTCAAAGCCGACTATTGTCCAATCAGCGGTTCGTTTTACGTGCCAATTCTGTGAATCGACCTTTAACGTTGACATAGAGCTTGCTCTCAGATGGTTGCATATACATTTTCACAATGTGCACGATTCACGCACGAATCTTTCATTTTTCTTCTTTTAAATGGAAGCAAATAAAACTAACAGTCATACTACTTTAAATAGGTACCTTCCAACTACATGAATCGCGAACGACGTACTTACGTGTCGAACGACGTTTATTCATTAACGTAGGTACGTTTCAAATCTTAATGAACCTTTCGCAAACCGAATGTAAAATTTCTGATAAAAGATAGAATTTATTACATTCACTGTTAAAAATTGACCAAACGTTAATTTCAAATCTGTTCACACCGCTTTTAAAAAATTCATAAAATAATAATTAATTAAACAATGGGAAGATAAAAATTTACAAAAAAATATTCAAAAGTTTCGTAGCGTGTAAGTTTTTTCAATTGATCTGAGAACAAAAAACACTTCTTTTTCGAACCACTGATTAGAACACCATTTTCTTAAAGCTTCAGTTTGTTCTGTTATTATGTAATATGTTATTTAATTTATTCATATATTATTATATATATAATTTATAATAATATCATTTATATATGTCAATATTTATATAGTTGAATTGTTTTTATATTATTTATATACGATTTGTGACATTATTTAAAAAAAATTACGATTTCAAGTTATTACGAGGAGGTAACGAGTAACAATAACAAACAGAAAAATGAAAATTATATATAAAATATATATAAATATATCAACTTAAACAATATATTGAAAGATAACAAGTAAAATAGTTACAACACAGTATATCAAACCAAAAACCAAACGCACAACAAAAACATACAAGATATCAAAAGTAGGTACTCCTATGAAACAAGGTTGAGCAACTTATTTGATACTTGGAGGTGCCATGTTGGAGGGTGCAAAACTATGTGAGTTAGTACCTAATGAAAAAACTACATACATACATATATCATAGACATAAGTATGTAGTGACATATTATAACAGAAGTACGTTAATAGGTTGACAAACGTAGCGCGTCCTTGAAAATGCAGTTAAACGGAAAAAAAATTATCTTTTTGTAATAGTTTTAAAAAATGCAAATAACACACATTTTTATTATTCTTTTATGTATAAAACAGTAGTTTTAAAAATGTTATTGTTGATATTATTTTTTCAATTATGTTTTATAACTAAAATATTAAACAGTCGGACGCGCCTGTTTGTTTCGTTTAAAAAAAAAACTAATATAAAAAATTTTAAAACACTAAAGCATTAAAGAAAAAACAACCAACCATGGCTAATTGAGTTCATTGAAACAATATTATGTGTCTGAAATTGAAGAATTGCCATTTGGTAAAAACAAATTGTCACTAAGAGAAAATCAACTATGATGGCCATTCTAAAATTATTTTTTTACGTATTGGAGTAATTATAAACAAATAGAAGAAGTAAACTGTTTAGTACTTGTCCATAAATGTTTAATCAAATTATTTTAGTAATTTCAAAGACTCCAACGTCTAAAATGTTAAATCAAATACTTTATTAAATTTATTTTAAGTAACTTATATATTTGTGTCTAAGATGGACTGATTTTATTGTATTGTTCTTTTTAATTTTTTTTTTTTTTTTTGAAAATGTAAGTTTAGTGTGAGAGTTAAGTGGAAAAACTTGAAGCATTTTCTGTAGAATTTTAGAATTGTCATATTCATTTTTTTTTTAATAATTATTATTTACTGATTATAATTTTATTATTTATAATTTTAAATTCGGAAAAATGAATCTGACATCCTTAAATTTAATTAATTTTATGATTATTTATAACAACTTTAGTTTATGTTTATATTTATATTTAAAGTTTTTGTAAAAAGTAAAAGAAGATAAAAAGAAAATATGAAATCACATAATATTAATTTTATGTGAACTGAAAATTGAAATACAAAAATTATAAATACAAAAATAAATATTTTAATTTTTTCGCCAACAAGAGCAAAGTCATAAAGCTGTCAAGACTAATCAAATAGGTAAAAATTGTCAGGAATAACAAGGATAGTATTAATCGATCCATGCAAGCAATTCCTATACAGGCTGTCCGAATTAATAACGCTAAAAATTTCAAAAGAATAGTTCTCGTAAAATTGCGAATCGAAAGGCCTTTTGATTTTCAAGTATTAACTTGCAAGTTAATATTTATGTTTTTTTAACTCTAAGGACTATTAACTTGGTAGTTAAATTTTGGAAACAAAAACGGTAAAGAAATGTACAATTCAAAATTTTACAAGGACTTTCGCAGTTACTTTTGAAACAGCCTGTACAAATGTGTGTAATTATTTTACACACATTTACATGAGAAGTGTTTTCGAGGACAGGCTAAATGACAACATAAAGAAGGAATGGATTAATTTCGAAGTCTACAAACCCATTGAAAGACCAGTAAAGAGTAAACAGCGTATGTTTGACATAGAAAAGATACCTTAAATATTTTATATTCACTGCGATATTTTCCGGTTTTGTTTTTCTTATATTTTAATAATACAACATTTTTATTTCTTATGTCATTAAATTATGTATAGGTATGTAGATTCTCATAGCTGGAGGCTTCAGAGTTTAAATGGACCAAGTTGTTTCATGATATTAGAAAAAAAGTGTGTGAAGTTGACATATTTTTTCAATTCAAATCCATCTAAACTTGTCAGAAGTACAAAACAATGTTACAAAAGATTTAGATATTTTCAGAATTTAAAAACTGAGATTAATGTGTCTGCGGAACTGAAAGATATATACGGCGAGTGAAGAGTTTTTAACGATATGGTTTGTTTTTTTTTAGAAAATATTTCCAAACCCATACAGAACAATGATTCTACAGGTGATTACAATTTTCAGTTAAGCTTTTAAAAGTTAATTTTAAATCTTGTGATTATACTTAATCCATTTTACTCTGAATCGTCCACATAATTAATATTTTCTAGGTTTGATGTATTTTTGAAAATGTGAGGTGATGTAATCAAAGAATGAAATATTAATTTCATTAATTATCATACTTGATACGATTTACGCAAATAATACAGTTTTTCTATTAAAAATGCCTGGTTAATATACAACATTCTAAATTGCGTTGTAAACAGTTTCTCAAAAGATAATTTTTCACATCTGTCAATTTGTCCCGACGCCTGTATCTAAAATCGCAACTTGAACTATCTTATTTATCTAATCGAGTGTATTATTCTTTTCTACGAATAAAAATAGTAAATAAAAAGACTAACCAGTAATGAAATAAGCTGAATGAAAAAAACAGAATAATTGTGTTTCAAAACAAGTGGTGAAATATAAATTCTAAAGAATTAGAATTTGAATACAAAACCAACAATTCACACTTCCCATTAACAATGTAAATTTTATTAATTAAGTCACAAATCTATGGATTACAACAGAGAATTGACATGTTCTTTTTTTAATGGTTTACATTTCGTATGCAATTATATTTGAAAACGTGAAAAACCAAAATATCAGTACCTACTTAAAGTGAAAAAAAATCAAATGTAAAATTCATTATGAAAAAATATAAAAATCCTGTTACAATTCACGTGATAAAACGTCGCTTTCATAGGTGTGACGTCATTATTCACGAAATAAAATAGGCTACGTTAACGTGAATCGAATATGGAAGAAAGACTATCACTACAATCGTAGATTCTCGGTTCCATTCGTACCGGTACGTAATATGACGTGTCAATTTATTGGACAAAACCTACGTTTTTCTTTCTACTATTATTGCCTAAAGTCCCACGTTGACTATTTTGAAAAAGACGTTATGATTGTAGAAAATATAATTTCAACAAAATCTTTTTTCAAAACTGAGAAAAAATATTTTTAATAGCTCAATCTAGATCACGTTTCTATTGGAGGAGAAAAACATGCAAATTCCCTATTGTAAAATATAGAATAAGCAACATAAAAAGTTCTGATGTATTTGGAACAAAAAATTAACTTGTCAAAATTACGTTGCTTAATTAATCTGATGAAACGCTGAACACAAACGTACCAAAAAATATGTTCTGTTAAACATTATTTTTTCTGTTTCATATTATACGAGTGTATAATATAATAATTTAAAATATCAAATATAAAACTCATATAATATAAATATACGTAAGTTTTAAGTAACATGCATTAACTATTCTGATAAATATTTCATTACCTAATTAAAGTGCATTCACCTTTGACTATGCAGGTTAATTTCAAGGGTCACCAATTTAAAAAAAAATATATTATGAAAAAAATCTGATATTAAACATGAAAAACTATGAAAATAGCGCGTTGCGTAATGATTTAAAGTAAGACGCACAAAATCCAACATGAAATTAAAATATAGATTGGAAAAAATTGGATAGCTAACCAAATAGAAATAAAACGAAATGAGTTTTCCAAAAAAAGTAATATATAAACAAAATCAACACGAAAATGTGGATTAGTAACGCTTTGATAACTAAAATGATAACGAATAAAAAATACGAAACGATTTAAAATATTAATGGTGTAAGCGCCGGGTGCATTATGGTGGACATGTCGGGTATATATACACATCATTCGTTTAAAGGCGGGTTTACACGTGATATTTAAATATACTATAGCGATTGTTACTGTCGTGAGAAGTTAGTTGACTTATTCTTCATAAAGTGGTTACACGATGAATAAGGATTCTCTATGGTACTATCATGATAGTAACGAGATCTTTACTTCCATAAATATTTTAGGTTATAATTATCGACTATTCCATTAATTGGAGCTATTACTCGCGTAATTCGTGTGATTATGTAATTGGAAAAAAAAAATAATAAAAAAAACTCGGGTCGCAGTGCCAAACCCTGCCGACAATATAGTGTATTTGCTAATACTGGCATTCTGGCTTTATTATGTAGAACTTAAGTTTGTTTTTGGACAAAATAAAAAATTTAACCCCTTAGTACATCCCTTAAAATAATAATTTTTTTCTTACTTGAAATATTATTATCATTCCTAACATTTGCACCAAATTAAATTCACAATTTAGTAAGTAAATCCGTATCCGCTACTAGTGTTTTCATAAAATTTGTAAATCCGGTCCTGCCCGGCCGATTTTATTAAAATTTTAGCAGCACATTTTAGTCATTATTAAAGGGTTAAATTTTAATTTTGAAACAATTCTGAGAATTTTTTCGGTATTTTTGGGCCTAAAAACTGTTTTAACCCCTAAAAACTACCCTTAAAATGGTCTGATTGGGCCCATTTTAAATAGGTTCCGTTCGGTGATGAATTCCAACGTGTGTGCCAAATTTCGTTAAAATCGATTGAGTCTTTCGAGAGTTATCGTACTAACACATACATATATAAAAACATTTCCAAAAATGGTAGCAAATTATTCAGGAGGCTATGAAACGTCGAGAAATTTTGGTCCGACCCCTAGGTCCCGCCATCCGACCGACGCCAATAGTTTATGTGCCATATGGCAAATACACTAATAAAGTTATATGTACAACGAATGTGTCTAATTTTTTGCTGAAGCTCCTTTATGGTTTTCTGTCCAGAAAGAGGCAGCAGAAAAAGACGAATGCGTGACGCATCATCGTAAAATCCGAATAAAATTTTCAATAGGGCAAATTTTTCGACACGTATGATAATCCGAAGTTATAATCTGGACTAGTAGATATAGTAAAAAAAAACAATGCAGTTCGCCATGAGGACTCAACTTAATTTTTTGGTATTTAAAATTAATGTTTCTGATTTTATTTAGCGAATAGAATATGAGAATAACCGAAATTGTCCGTATATCGTTGTTGTCTATTACAACCTCCCCCCCCAGGTTCTGATCTTAAAACTGGTAAAAGAATCAAATGTATTTTCAATTTATTTTTAACAAAAATTAAGTGAGGCTTGCCTTATTGCAAGTTTTAATCGGATTTGCCGAAGCCTTGTCACGAATTCATTTCTTCAAAACAAATGGCGTTACTGAACCCGATACCTCCACCATAATATACCCGGCGCTTCCACCATTAATATTAATTAATATCATTTCGTATTGTTTTTATTTGCTATAATTTTAGTTACAATTGAAACAGAGTAATTGGTACTAGGCTTGAATAACCGTGACAGTTGGTGATTAAAAAAAAGAAAGAAGAACATGACTTGATTTATAAATTTAGCAACCCTTGAAATATCCAATTATTTGAGAGGGGGCTGGGATTTGCGAGCCAAGTCCAATTATGCGTGATATTATTTTCATACATTATTATGTATTTAAAATCACACGCCATATTCGCTGCAAGCAAATATACAATGTATTTCATCAAAAGTTAAACATCCGAAAATTTTTATAATTTATTGTGTATTCGCGTTTAATATTTTTTATAAAATATTACAAAATAAAGCAACGGTCATAAGAAAAATATTATTTGATAAAACAATGGTAGAATGACGCAATACTACAGTTCGGTGCAACGAAAATAAATCAGTAAATATACAAAGAAAAACATTTGTAATAGAAAATGTTCAAATATGCTTCCTTTCGTTTACAACAGCGAGTACAAATGTCTTGTAAAAAATACTAAAACAACTGCCATGACTTTACAGCAGACACGTCTTGTGACCTCAGTTGTCAATCGTCTATATTTACAATAATTCCATTCGAACAAATTAAATTATTTAATAATTAAAAATGACGCCATGGATTTCAAACATGCTTTTCAAATCTTCTAAAACTGATAATTTTGGCAGTAATGTAATAAGTTCTTGTGAACTTTTATACTAGGTACAGAGCTTTTTCCAAAATTAAAGAAATGTACTTAGTGAAATCAATATCGTTTTTTTGAAATTATGAAGGTAAATAAAACATTTAATTTAAAAAACTCATGAATAATTATTTCAGAATAGTGATAACATCAATATTGTGTATTGACAAATTTTTTCCACAATTTTAACGTTCGGAATCCAGTTTTTGTTATTTAGCGATTTTTAGTTACACCCTGTACATACAGTGTGACCCATTTGTTTTGGGGTCAATCTGTAAAAAGTTTATTAATTGTGCGATTTAGCCCGGATTTTTTTTTTAATTGTAGAGCTTGATAAACTGCACATTTTCAGCAAAAATGGCCCGGTTGATACAAAATCCAAGGCCTACTATGACAGTTTCAATCAGCAAAATTTTAATAAATCATATTAGCGATTTTTTTCGAAAAAATCTGTGCACGCCACTGGATTGAGCACCCCTCAAAACAGGCATGTACAAAATTTAATCGAAAATTTTAAGTAATAAATTACTCCACAGCAAATACGAAATGTAAATTTGAACATACGCAAAAGGAATGACAAGTGCATTGGATAAATTAAAATTTTTTCGATAAAATTTTGTACAGGTCTGTTTTGAGGAGTGCTCGATCCAGTGGCGAAACTCGCTAATATGATTTATTAAAATTTTGCTGATAGAAACTGTCATAGTAGGCCTTGGATTTTGTATCAACCGGGCCATTTTTGCTGAAAATGTGCAATTTATCAAGCTCTACAATTAAAAAAAAATCCGGGCTAAATCGCACAATTAATAAACTTTTTACAGACTGACCCCAAAACAAATGGGTCACACTGTAGTTTGTGGATTGCGTCCCATTGTTTAGTTCGGGTTCGCAAGTTCTTATATTGTATTCAATTCGAATTCAAAATGAGTGACGAACTGGAAACAAAAAGGTTTACTTTTCAATGTTCAAAATGTTTTGTAACAATAAATTTGACAATGAAACACTTTTTCATTATTGCAGTAGGTACCTATATAATTCCTGATGAATGTTAAAATTAAAATGAAAAAATTTCAATAAAATTAAGTGTGATTCGAAAACAACGTAAAATAATACTTTTTATATAAATAAAAATAGGTCACAAAACTTTTTTGATTACAAAATCGCCATTCAAAAACCCAGCTATAAAATATGTACAACATACAAAAAAAAAAAAGAAAAAAACAATTGAAAACGATTTTATCCGCCATTTGTATACAATTGATAGTTTCGTGTTTTCCGAATAAAACATTTTTTGGGACATAAGAAAAAAAATATATATATATAGATGATTTTTTAATATTATTACTTCGTAACAAGACATTGAAAAAAATGAAGTGATGCCCTTGAATTTATTAATATATAACATAAAAAAATCACAGACACTGAAAAGCAATATTGATAATTTAAAAAATAGTACTGTCAAAGGAAATATATATTTGTTTTTAAAAAAGTACAGTGTTTTCCAATTGGTTTTCATGGTGCATATTGCGAACGAAAAATAATCAGCAGAAATATTCTGTCCATGTTATGATAAAATAGTAATTTGTATATTTCCCTTTTTTACTACGTTTTGTATCTGCCATTATAAAGTGTTATATCAAAGTAACTTTCCAGGAAATGTCCGGAATTTCAATTTATTATGAGTTAATTGAGAGTGCGCTAATTATGTTTCATTACTTAATGAATGAACTTGATTTTGTAGTTCAAGTTCATAATAATTAAATTAGTATTGCCATGCATGCTTTGATGCTTTGAATAGAATGTATCGCAGAAACAAAAAAAAAACGAAAATTAACGCTGCTTTGTAACACTGGCTAACGAGTGACATTGAAAACTATGTCAACACAAAATAAGGTCAACAGGACGCTGTAAATTGTTATTTAATTTCGTGTAAATTAAATGGTTACAAAATGTATATCAAATTCCGAACACAATTTGAAATGATCAAAGAAATATGTATTGGAGGTACCTAGAGCTAGACTACACAATAATATTATTATAGAGTGTAGAGCAGCGTTTCTTAAACTTGCTCGCCTGCGGATCCCTTAGAGATTAGCAAAATGGTCGCGGATCCCCATTAATACTATAAAACAGAGTAAGTAATATATATTTGTTTAATTTTTAGGTGTATTAATGTCACTTTATAACATTTATAACATAAGTAAGTTTCACTTCTGTAGTGTAAACAACACACCAATATTTGCAGGACGGTGCTCATACAGTTCGGTCGAACTGTATAGCTTTGTCCACTTTACACACTTGTGTTCCAGATCGCTGACTATAAGAATCACTGTTTGCCAGACGGCAATAATACAGTTCGGCCGTATGGCTTTGCCCATCTCCCGCAGGGATGAGCCTGCGTACCCTCTCGAATATAATCATGGAGAGGCCAGTTTAAGAAACGCTGGTGTAGAGCATCCATTCTTTCTTTATAACAATTATTAATGCCAATCGTAACAAAATATTTAGCAGAAAAAGAGAAGATGAAGCAAGTAGACGAAGAAAATATGAAGTTATTGACTAAAGACAGTAAGTTTTTTGAGTTGTAACCTTTCAGTACTGTTCGGAAATATGGAATAGCTTAATAACTCCGAAGTTGGCATTGAAAATAACAATATTGAAATGAACTGATTAAATGATCATGATTGGTAAAATTATATGAATACCGTGCATCCAAATAACATCTGTGAGGGTCCACATTGATCGATCTAGTAGTTTTTCTTGAGAGCAGGAAATTATTCGGAAATCCCCCGAACCAATAACAAAGCATCAAAAATATTTTGATTCGCCCCGACTAAATTAACCAAAAATGTTTACCTATTCAACTAAAAATTTATTATTATTGCCAAATGCACTAAAAACAAAAACTGCATTCTGTAAAATTTTCAATATATTAGAAAAAATTGACAATATCGAATTTTCAAACGGAACATTTTACTGAAAGATTGAAATAGATCTGGTAAAAGGCTTTTCTATAGAAGTGTTTTCATGACTCTTTGTACATCGACATAAATACTTATTATTTTTAGAAGTTGAAAGGTGTTCAGCACAAAGCATATACAACAGTAAATACTTTATTCTCAGGAAATAGAATTGACTGTTTGTATTATTTGTCAAAATAAAGTTTTAAAACTCTATTTCTATAAGCCAACTATAAAGAATTTATATCATATATTTAGTTGAAAAATAATAGTTTCTCCTTTGTGAACAATATTAAATACCTATGTCATGTAAAAAATTTAAATATTTCTCTCTAGATAGGCCTCTTAATAAGAGATATAAGTAAAAGTCTTGATTCATACGCTCAATTTTTCGCGATATATGCCTCGATCAAAAAGAACTTGTTATATCAACATTTTACGAATTGATTTCAAGTAAAACAAAAAAAATCTACTAAAGTTAAACAGTTTGGAAACGATATGCATTTGTTTCTCCAATTGTTTAAATATTTTGATCGAAACAAATTGCTTACAAAATTAAGCGCATAAATAAAGTTCAAGGCACATATGATCGACATTAGTTAGTACGAGATAGGATACTGATTTAGTTATTTGTCAGCTCTGACCTATTAAAGGTACAGCATCGGAAGTTTTTGTGCACACGTGTGCCACCAGAAGGGAGAATACAGTCTGAGAGAGAAGTATAGTTACACCTGCAACAAACAAACCTCTTTCCTCAAGATACCACAACAAGTAAACACATTCACTGCCAAATGTTCGTTCACTGTTCGTCCAAAGTTTGCGAATATAGTTATGCCGCTCGGGCAATACGTAATTGGGTTGCAAAATGCATTGTCAGAAAATCTGACTTGATAATGATCTTAGATTGTGACGGCATAAATATAGTTTTTATGCTTGCAGGAACTGTCTGATGTGAAAATTTTTATTTTCCAAAACATTATACTGTACCTATACTCACAGAAAAACAAAAGACTGATCTAGATAGAAAAAGATTGTTTTTTAAGCTAATTTTTTATAAAAATGCCCAGGAAAGTGTTGTTCCGAAGGGAAAATTGTACAAAAAACTATGTAAAATACACATATGCACAGTTTAGAAAAAATATCGTTTCAATCGATCAGTTATTTTTGGAACACGGTCAATTTAAAATTCTACAATATTGTTCTTATAAAGTCTAAGGTCATTATCAAACTGGATTTTCGGACAATGTATTCTGCAACACAGCATCAATTTGAAAAAACTCGGGTCGCAGTGCCAAACCCTGCCGACAATTAGTGTATTTGCTAATACAGGCACTGTGGCATTATTATGTGAACTTAAGTTTGTTTTTTGACAAAATAAAAAATTTAACCCCTTAATACATCCCTTAAAATAATTAAATTTTTCTAAATTTCAATATTAGACATGGATTTTATCAGTACACCCAATTAAATACACCCTTCCATAAGTAAATCCGTATCAACAAACTAGTGTTTTCATAAAATTTGAAAGTCTGGTCCTGTCGGGCCGATTTTATTAAAATTTTAGCACCACATTTTAATCTTTACTAAAGAGTTAAATTTCAATTTTGAAATGATTCTGATAAATTTTTCGGTATTTTTGGGCCCAAAAACTTTTTGGAACCCCTAAATACAACCCTGAAAATGGTCCGATCGGGCCCATTTTAAATAGGCTTCTTGCGGTGATGGGTTCCAATGTGTGTACCAAATTTCGTTTCAATCGATTAAGTCTGTCGAGAGTTATCGTATATATATATATGTATAAGTATATATATATATATATATATATATATATATATATATATATATATATATATATAAATAAATATAAATATAAATATATACATATATATATATAAACATTTCCAAAAATGGTGCCAAAGTGTTCAGGAGGCTATGAAACGTCGAGAAATTTTGGTCCGTCCCCTAGGTCCCGCCATCCGACCGACGCCAATAGTGTATGTGCCATATTATGGCAAATACACTAATAAGGTCAATATAAGTACGTTACTTCCAAACTTTGAGGAATTCCATTTTCCAAAGCTGGAAAAATTTACTTATGCTCAAGAATTGTTAAGGTGGGGGTTCCATTTCAATATACCTATATATTACTTTCATTCAAAATGGTTACTATAATTTTTAACCCATAAGGATCGCTAATCCAGTTATTGTATAAATATCAGTGGGGAAACCCATATAATGATAAAACCAAATGTTGGTGCGTCGTATGCTGTAAGATTGTTGTAAAGTTAGTACAAATGGCAGTGAACATGCTAAAAACAGTAACTTATACAAACCGACGGCTTACATTACACGAACTTTTTATTTTTTAAAATGAAAGGTAAAAAATCTTTTAATTAATTTGAATAAAATTTGAATGAAATAGATAACTGTAAAGTTTAGATAATTATAATGAAAATCAGAACCCCGTTTCATAAAAAAATCAGTCTCATCAAAAAAACAGTATAACTGTGCATAATAATTTATTTCAATTAAAAAATGAAATTAACACTTCCAAATTTCCTTTCAATTTAAAAATAAAACGTTTTAAATACTACCAACATAATTTATAGGTTTGCGAATAATTAATTATTCTATCAGTTAAATAACTTTGCTTCGTTTAGTTGCTAGAAAAAAATATGTTGGCATTAATGAAATAACTAAAAAATAACGATATTTTAAATTTTAGTTATTGATTTAGTTTTATGTTATTAGAGTTATTAATGCTTTTTTTTCAAACTTCTGTTGAATTTCGAAAACTGTACTGATTCAGTTTTAGAGTTATTAAGACTGACTCATCAATTTTCGAAATTTATTTTTTATTTATACACTCATTAGCAACGCACTGAATTTTTTAAATAAAATTTTGATGCGATTTCAACTTTTGATCACAGATTCAAGTTCTTAAAATACGGATAGCAAAAAATACATAGCGAGTCCATTCAATTATTAAGGAGTAAAACAGACAAACGATAAACAAAAATGTAATTTGTTTTTAACGCAGAAAAAAAAACACCTAACTGGGCTAAATATAAATTATAAGTAATAAATAATAAAGTCACAAATTTATCCGAGCTTTAAAATAATATTGTTTTAACGCAATAGACAACTTGAAAAATTAAATGCAAGATTTTTTTTTGGATTTCACAAAGTCGTTTAAGAATAAAACTCTATTTAGTTTTGGCTGCAGTAGAAATCAATTTTGTTTTATATTCTAGGTCAATAAATTGTCAAACAACTATAGGATAAAGAATTCCCGATCGCTCACCTGTGATCGGCTAACTTATTTTTATTTATTATATTTGACGGAATAGATTACTACTCAATATAAAAAAATTAATTGTAGATTTATATTTACTGATAATTTAATCGATGCGAAGAGAAATTAGAAAATATCATTTTGCAGGCGAATTAGAGATTTGCTGATTGATATTGTGTAACTCACTTGCTAAATAATATTTTCTCTTCTCATCGATATTATCGGTACAATACGAAACCCTAGATTTAAAATAATATCACGTATGTTATGTAATAATATATTATTTTGATGTCAACTATGAAATAAAAATGTGGTCAATCACTGATAACAGATCGGGAGCGTTTTTGATCATGTTTGACTCCTTATGAATTTGAAAAGACTATATTATAACAAATTTTGTTTTTTATCTTGCTAAAAAAACAAACAAAACAGTAATCCATAAAGGTGGTTTAGAGCAAAGGGATCGGTTCCAAATTTAGGGTACAAAGGTATTTTGGTTACATTAATTTCATAATATGCCTTTCCTCCTTACAATCAATTCCAAGTATCAATAATAATTATAGGGTAAACGCGCTGGTTTTCGACTACTTACCTGTAGTAAACTATTTATTTATACTTAAAGTTGACAGACTAGATTATTTCATAACATATTATGCAATAAAGAAAATTCAAATGTTATCATTTTAAATCTCTGCTTGCGTATTTTACTGGTAAAAGAGAAATTAGAAAATACTAAATTGCGAATGAGGTATATACACGTCTGTTGGTTGACCTACTTGCAAATTAAAATTTTTTTTATTACTCTTCGTGCCGATTTAGTAAATTATCGGTAAAATACGAATCAATAAATTTAATACAATAACATAGTACTATTTCTTGATTATAAATATGCTATGCAGTTTATCTATTGTCAACTATAAAATATATAAAAGTGGTCGATCACAGGCAAGTAGTCGAGAAGCGGCGCATTTACCCAATGTAAAATGTTAAACACAATGCTGTCCTTATTAGTACAAACAATTAACAGTCAATCAATGAAATAGTTGAATAATGCAATATCATCTTCAAGCAATCGTAATCGATATAGCGTTCAATAGATTTTTTAAGAAAGATTTTTTTTTTGTTTTCGAATAGATGCAATAAAATTTTGTATAAAAAGCGAAAGTATTTTCAATATTGTATAATATAAAACTTTGTTTATGTCTGTACTCAGTACAAAAGTAAGAAACAAGTCAGTCTGTAATAAACAATAATATAATGTAAGTACAACATAAAATGATATACATTCTGTACGAAAATAATCGTACCATTTGAAAATCTTCACAGATGATACGATTTTTTTTTTACAAAATATATTTGAAAATTTGTGCTACGTATGGATAAAGAAAGTGCTCTATTTTATTTTCGTGTTTTCCGGTAGTTGTGAAAGGTTTTTTTTTTGTGAATGTTATCAGGACAGAAACGGTGTTTGGTGCTACAAAAGGATTTTTATTTCCTAAAAATAAAATCAAAGAGGAAATGTTAAACTGCCAAATAATCATAAAAACATATTCTGTATAATATGGAACAAGTATCTGTGACCTTATTTTACCAATTAGAAAATGTCTAATCAAAAACCATGGCGCTAATTTATTTACATCAATATGTTGACACAAATCTATTGCCTTAAAATATCAATAACAACAATTAACCGACATTTTACATGAACAAATGATAAATGAAAGATGATTATAATCCCAAAATGTGCGCGATCATTGCTATTTGTCAATTACAAATTCTATGTAACTGTTTGGGCAATTATTAGTAATGCTGCTACAAACCGCTAAATGGAAATTATTGTTTCAGTTGATATATTATAATATTTTCTACACAGAAAGTGGAACTACAAAATTAAGATGACATCACTTCATTTTTTTATTATTAAAAGCTAAATAATAATCAAAAAAAATTAATATTGATGAGAACATTTCTTCTTTGATAATATTGTGTAAATCAAATTTTGATTAATCTACAAGTGAAATAGATGCAACATTATTAAAATATACTACATTTGTGTAAAAATCTATTCAAAGCTAGATCGATTTGAAAGATACGTGTAAATAAAGATGGCCGCGTACATTATACGCGCATGCGCTGTGGTTATAATATTAAATTATAACATCCGTACGTCTTCGTGGACGTTAGGTTCTGACTGCCACTGATTATATATATTATAATATATATACACATATAACACGTACACAATTATACACAGATGACAGACTGGTAAATAAATATGCATAACAACAATATTACATTAGATGTAATAGCTGTTGTAAATACACTTCGTTTAATATAATATATATGTATATAAAATAGGTAATTTAATAATGATGAAAAATATGTACAGGATCGTTCACAAAACTTCAACAGCCTTGATAGTTTTTTTCATTCAAAACGGCCAGAAAAACAATTATATGTTCAGTTTTATGAATGGAAAAGTATTTCATTAAGAACACAATCGCTAATCAAAACGATTGATGTAGATCTTTCAAATAATAAATTATTTGTGTAACGTGTTTAAATAACTCGTGTGGAATATACAAAGTCATCATAAAAATTATTAAAATAACTATGTACTCTAGATTACAACAACATGCAAAATATTTAATTAAAAAACTGCGTAGTGTGGTCAGTCTGTACAACATTCTGCTATATGAGTAGTGTTATTCGTATTGCTTCCGTAGTGTAGCGCAGTGTTGCAATAGATCAACATTTTGGCATTAATAATGTTATTAAGATACCAATTTACAGGCCCATTCCTACACTGGACTACACTACACTGGCAATGCGAACAAAACTAAATTTTGTTATGACGACTCTGAAAAACGAAATAATGTAGTTTAGAAACAAAAATAAATCAAGCCACTTTGAATAAAAAAAACAACTACATTCAATCAAATTGTTTAAAAACACGATCTCAGAATTTGGTTAAATCTTTTTAAATCTGTCAGATGTAGATACACTATAATGAAGAAGAATTTTCCAAACATTCTGTAGTACAGATCGTTTACTTTAAAAACAATTAATTGAAAATGTCAACAGCTGGCTGAAGTTTACCGATCAACCTGCTATGTATCAATAGAGATAATAATATATAATAGATAATATAAAGCGCAGGCAGGTCAGGCACAATGAAATGGTTGTTTTCTACCTAACAAAGGGATGGCGTCAGACACTTGGGGCAAGGTTTCGGCGACCAGGTTCAGGAACACAGTCAACGATAGAAGGATGGTGACTCCTGTAACAGAAGATAGCCTGAGCATGCTTCATTTCTTCATCAACATCAAATCAACAATCTCTCGCCCTCACATCACCCATTCTTTCGCTTTCTGTTTCTCTCTTTCTCTTTCTCTCTCTCTCTTTCTCTTTCGCTCTTCTTTAACTGTAACAACATAACCTGAAATTCTCCGTTTTATATATACAAGGTAAACCAGATCATAATTGTTCACGGTGAATGACAATTAATTGTGATAATAGACGAATTTCGAATTCAAAATGATTTACTGATACTAATTCTTTGATCGTAAATACGGTCTCTTTTCATTTGTATTTAAAAGTAATTCATATAAAAATATGCCTGTTACTAAATGAAAGTTAAGGAGCTATGATGCTAGATTTTAAAAACAGTGTTTGTACTGTAGATTAACATCTTCAGTTTTGTGATTTTAAATTTATATTTTATTCGTGAAATAATTTGAAAAACTTTTATGATTATAACAAAAAATGACCGAATTCTAGTATCAGTAAATTGTCATACAGATGTGTAAAAACATATTGATTATATATTTAATTGATTATTATATTTTAATTGTTATTTAGTTTGTTTATTTTTAATGTGTTTTGACCGTTAAATTTGTTGGTTTTGCAACAGTTTAAATTTTTGATACTGTCGATAGAAGCTGATGAAATATTTATGTGTGTCTGTGTACATTTTATATTATTTAAATTGTTGATGTTTAAAATATTCGTTTTCGTCAAGAAAAAACGAATTCATTTTAGTTCATGTATATAATTATTTTTGTTTATAATTACAACATATAGCATACAATAATTATATACGAAATTTACTATTAAGTATATAATAATTGATGTACGAAAGAATGTTCAGATCATAATTATTACTTACCAGTTAAACGGCAACCTATCTGTAACTGCAGGAGCATATTATAGAAATATAATATAATATAGAATATGAGACTCTCTGAACTGAAAATATATACCAACAAACCTAATAAAAATGTTGTAGGTAAGTGACACATAATTTTCAAACATACTGTATAACAAAAAAAAATATCTTCAGCAAATGAATTAAATTATGTATTTCGAAACGTCAAGCAACAATAAAAAATAATTTAGAGGTTCTTAAATTGGGATTTGTGGACCCACTGAGTCTGCTAAGCTATTTTAGTGGATTCGTAGCATGGATTATGTCATTTATTTTAAAATATTATAGCAAAATTATCAAAAATATTTACATTTTTCGCATGAATAGGAATCTAAAAAATTCTTTTTTTATGAAGAGACCGGTTTTCATGAGACCCTGTCTAAAAATTTTATAAATACATAGGTACTGGACGTTACTGATTAAAAAATGATATACCAGTTATATTGACTTTTTAATTTCAACGAAAAATAACCTCGTCTGTTAGGTTTAAATTTCTTTAAATTTTAGAATCTTTCAAAGGATGCAAACATGTTTCTGCGGTTACATATATTTTCATAATATAAATATGTACTAATAAATAGAAATAGACATCTCAATCATTTTATATGCACGTATCTATAATGTGTCACCATTATTGAAATGGATTGAATGCCATTTCATTTAGTCTATATTAAGAGCTCAATAGATGCTGAAGGGTTGTGATATTTAAGTTCCGCTATAAAATCCTAGAACCTATTTACTAAACGGTCACTTTTCGATGTTGAATATGTCGCACTAAACAAAAGGATTTTAATGTTATATAATTTTTTGTAAACAGTATATTCAAAAATTATGTTTGTTTTTTTAATAATGCCAGGTTCGTTGTTTTCTTTTTTTCTCTCTTAATGATATAGTCACAAAAGTCTGTTCTATTGTAAAAATGATGTTTAAAGAATTTTAAATATGTTAAATTTGTGTAACTGTAAGGTTAAGGAAAAACTGTGCGGTAAAATATTATACCGGACAATGTTGGTAAACTCAATTCGTAATTTACCGACCTACAACTGTTTTTTGAACGCACCTGTGGCAAAAAATATTTTTCTAGTAAAAATAATATTTTAAAGATTTAAACCAGTGTTTTTCAACCTTATTGAAAACGCGACCCCTTTACAAGTAAAAAAATTCTGCCGACCCCCCAATACCGTAATAAAACTGTCAATGATTTCAAAGATTGACGTCTTCTGGATGAAGAAAAAAGAAGAATATCCAGGCTTAGCAAGAGAAGCTTTGAAATTATTAGTGCCATTCGCCACTTCCTACCTATGTGAACTAACGTTATCTTCAATTATGGTGAACATAAAACCTAAGAAGAGAAATAGGTATGCTTCATTTAGAGAATGATTTGGTTATTTGCAAAAATAGAACCACGATTCGACAAATTATTAAAAAAATAAACAGGCACAGCCTTCTCACCAAAATTGATGTATTTTTATTCTAGTATAGGACCACCTAGCCTAGCATTTCACTTTTACCTGGCATGCGACCTCAAACCCCCGAGCAAGACTTTGCGACCCCCCTGGGGGTCGCGACCCACAGGCTGAAAAACACTGATTTAAACAATATCAAATCGCAACCCGGCTGAAATATACAAGCTAACTCTGAAATGCAATCTTTAAAAGTTCTTTGAAAATTTAACGTTAGTTTTGATGAACTAAACAGCCTGAAAATTTAACTTCGATTTTTTAATTAATAGCTTTACAGGGTAGATAGATAGATAGATAGATAGATAGATAGATTCCTTTATTGCGACAGAGGAACCAGTTTTCGATCACTCATTTGTACATAACATAAATGTAATAAAGACAATTATAAATCTCCAGTTTTATACTAAGTATATCAATGATAATAAAATTACTCTATCCAGCATTAAGAGAAATTAGAAAATTTTGATCTGCGAGTGAGTTACACGCCTTTTGTTTAATGTGTAACTTTCTTATACAAGTTATTCCAAAAGTACAATATTTCTTTTTGAGATTTGATTTCTTTGAAAAATTCAAAGAAAATTAATATCGGTAATCGATTTATTTTTTAGATACATGTTTTTAAAAACAACAAAGTGCCGGGTTGTATCTCAATTTCAAAATATTTGTTACCTACAAGGTTTTATGACTCAATTTTTTTTTCTTAAATTTGAAAAAAAAATACAACCGAATTGAGTCGGGTTAAAATAACGTGTTTGTCAATTTCGAATGTTTATGGGAATATAAAGAATATACCTCGTTTTGGGATAGTCTTCAATTGACTTAATGGATTTTAATATTATCGATATTAAATTAATTTTAAAAAAAAGTTTTTGATAATATTCATAAAACAGACTTTCCGACTCATTGGAAAAAAAAATCCAAGTTTAAAAATCAACCCTCCAAGTATCAATAATAATGAAGAGTACTCTAAGAATAACTTTAAAGAAATAAACAAATAAATAAAATAATTAAAAAATAACTCCTCTTCATTTTTTTAAGGAGTTGTAGTTCAAAAGTTAATATTTAAAACACAACAAATATAAACCCATTAAATCAATAAATGAAAATTCAAAAAAATAAACACAAAAAACACAATGAAATTTAAATACGTAATATACAGTGTGTTTTCCAAAAGTAAATTAGATATAAGTGTGACATACATTGTACAAAAAATTTTAGTATCAACTTTTGCTTGTCCTTTGAAAAATTGACATTAAAATACAAATTATATAATATCATCTTATAGCAATTAAATTTTATTTCTTCGACCAACTATGGTAGAATAATCTTTCAAATAAACCATAATAATATCGCAAAAGCTTTTTTTTTAATATACGTAATGTTGAAAAATATTTTTGTTAGGTACTATAAAGTAATCAAAAGTATAGGTACGTTAATTTCCCAAGAATAGAATCAGAAAAAAATGATATTTACTTTTGCCAAACGCACTGTAAAACAAATGACACTGCAATTATCAGTTACAAAAAAAGAATAAAAAAAGTTCCTAGATAGGTATTAGGTGTTGATGCATTGACGTAAATTTAGTCGTTCAGATGCAATACCAATCAATGCATACCTATCAATGGAACTGCATCTGAAGTTGTTGGTATCTTTTCCGCTACTAAGTTCAGGAATACAGTCAATGAAAGGAGAATTGTCACACCTGGAATATTATAGACGTATCGAAAATGTATCTAATATTACCTATTGATTGCTGACAACATACGAACAAACTAGATTTTGTGCCTGGTTATAATAGCCTGGTTTCCTTGTAGCATGTCAATTTTTGGTCAAAAATGTCTTGCATCGCCTTAATTTAGATTGTAAGTTACCTACGCTTAAATTTTTATAGACCAATCAGACATCCGTAATGAACGCTGAAGTTAAAATTTAATTAGAGCTTAAAATTTAAATAAAAAGGCGAGCTTTGTAATAATTATTAGTTAGTTTCAAGCCACCTAGTTTAAAAGTCATAATTTTAAATTGAAGATTCTAGAAAGAAAACATTTACCTAGTAAAAAAAATAATTATTAACAAACTAACTAATAAGTAATTAATATATTATAAACAAATGTAGAAAGTTTGAAGTTTATAAAGGTACAAACACATCTGAAGTGGATTAGCAATAAGCTAGCCAGAGTTATAAAACGATAACTTTGAGTGTGCTGATAGGTGTGAGTCCTATCCACCAAACGACACGCTTATATGACGTGTCCATACCTTTAAACAGGACCGGATCTGAATTCACTGGCGCCCTATGCAAATCAAATTAAGACGCTAGCTGTAGCTCCAGTCAATATCTATCTAAACCTCACCGTCTTTCCCAAAATAAAAACAGTCATATTTTTATTATATTAACTTTATAATTGAAATAGTTTACGGAAAATGTATACAAGTCAGGTAGGTAGGTAGGTATATTTAAAAAGATTTGACACGCGATTTGCTACTCGCGAAATCATCTATCCCTGGACCACCCCCGTATCTATCTACGCCACTGGCATAATATATGATATAATATACACCTATTCCTACTACTTTGAAAAACAACCACAGTAGTTATATGAATATCAGAGAATAAACAGCTGATTTAGCTAGGGTTACCATATTTGTCAAAAGTAAAAAAAGGACGGGTTCCCAGGACTAGGTGTACATTAGCGTTAGGCCACTCACCCCAGATAAAGAGGAGGTTCCTCCGGAAAAAATTTTCAAAAAATAGGACCTAAAAACGCTAATTTGAAGCAAAATAAGACCAACGATTTTAGCTTTATTTTACAAAAATAAAAACAAATAGTTGACAAAACCAAAAGTGCACATCCCGCTAAGTTTTTCACTGTATGATAAAAATAATAAAAAAAAATTAGGTAGGTACCTAAATACAGCATTGATAAATTTAAAAAAAATTGAAATTTTTTTTTTTAATATAAATGAAAATATAAATAAATAAATAAATATCAAGTGAAATAAAAATATAAAATAGACATAAAAAAAATTATGATGTCGATTGGAGTCGAACTGGCGAACTTGTCCGTACCGATGCAGAGCTCTATGAATAGCCAATTTTACAATCGATAAAAGTTAAATCAGTCGTAAATTTTGCCACCCCCTAAACCCTGCCGCCCTAGGCAACTGCCTATTTTGCCTGTCGGGAGATCCGGCCCTGCCTTTAAGTATCGATTCATCTCACAAATAATTCATTTTGCTTTTAAAGAAATAAACCACCAGAGCTATTAAGAATTCAGGCTAGAAGTAGGTATCTGACAAAATATATAAGCTTATTGACATTCTCAATAAAACAATAATATTTCCTTATGCAAAAATTGCCATTATCAGTTTTATGTTCAACTCCCTATAAAAAAATAGTTATATACCGGATACGAAAATATAGCATTCGTCCAAAAAGTTATATGAATGCTTAAAATAATATTAAATATTATGTAATATATTTTAAAATAATCAAATTATATTAGCGATCATGATACAAGTAGGTATATTCAAGAAATCAAAAGTAGCGATAGCTTCAATTGTGATAAAATGTTTGTTCTACTTGTAAAAATGAGCGAAAGGCTGGACAATGATTTGATTCAAATGCCAATCCATTGGTCCATTTATATAATTTATATAATAAACAATAGGAATTATCAATTATTTATAAGTTAGGTACCTTCTAATTTTTTCTTGAACATAAAAAAACATAAATCATATATATTTACAAAACTATGTTATATAATAATAATTACTATGTTATATTATAGTAAAAAAAGAAATAGATGAAAAAATGTTTTGATCAAATACCTAATGTGAGTTTTTCTCCTGAATCTGGAGGCAGTGTGAAGCCTAGAAGAGCCATGGAAGAGATTAACACACAAGGAACAATCAAATTGAAGAAGTAATAGAGTGTACGACGACGAATTTGTATCGTAAACGTCACGTCTACGTATGGTTCCGGACAGCACTGGTAGATTATTGTATTCTTCTTACCCGGCATCCCTGTATTCAACGGAAAATAGCAATAGTTAAAATGTCAACATATTAGTCATTATTACGATTGCATACACAGTTCGGGAAAATAGTCAGGTAGGACAGATGATGCTCTACTATTCTCTCTTTTTTTATGAATTGTAGATACGTCATGTTAAATAATTTTGAATTTTCTGACGACGCATACGTTGCAGACATAAAATGAGAGACAACCGTAGTATCGGTTCCACGGGAAACGTAGACAATGATGAATCTTGAGGAAGTAAAATGTACTCCGAGGAGTGTTTTCAGAACTAAGGACACCCCCACCAACGTAGTTTCCTGACCTCTATAATATTATACTAAATTAGCCAGCTATGCCCAACCCGAAGGCAGCTAATAATTTTTTGTGGACATTTTCAGCTTATAAAAAATTAAATCAATTTTCATAAAAAAACAGTTCAGTTATCAAACGTAAAAAAATAAATGGTTACCTACTGAAAACAAAAATATTAATATAACAGTTTTAATGTTTCAAATTAAATTTTATTATTTAAGTAATTATCTAGTGTCCCGAACTTGTGGTCGGCCAGTATAGAATAAATTTTCTTAGACGCTCCTTCGAAAAAAAGTGATTCCGTCCAAGGCAACAGAAAAATAATGAAATTCAGGGTGCATTTTTTTGTAACAGGTAAATCAACCGGTTAACTCATTTTATATATAACCTCATTAACTGCTCAGAGAGCCCCATTAATCAGGGATGTAAGTCTAAATTTTTTCGTTCGCAAAATCGGACCCATTACAATAACTTCAATGGGAAGTTTATAAATCTGAAGGTTATATACCAATAGAAAAAAATGTTACCTACTAACATTAAAAAGTAAAATTAATTTAAATATTTTATTTAATAGATGTAAATAGTTCAGTTAAAGCAAACAGTACTTTGATGTTTGCAAAATGGATAAAAATTTGCATTGTCGGTTTTATAACAAAAAGTTATGTAAAACCAATCTGACATTCGTTGTTCATTGTTAAAAATCGAACATATATTATATGTAAATATTTGAAGACAAACAAATTCGTACATCGCTCACTTTTCATTTCATTTAGAAGTTAAATAAATAAACAAATCAATGAATTCATAGAAAAAGTTTTTGCAACAAACTTATTAAAATGCGACTAATGTTAAAACGGCTTAAATTTCATTTTCATTTTTCATTTTTTGTTCATTCATTGTTAAACTTTTTTGGAATATATCTCAGATATTTTTCGAATTCAAAAACGATACACTAAATTCAAAGAACAGAAAATACATTAGTCTTTTTTACTTTTTTTGAAAATTCAGTACCACCTATGCTTACCGAGGCACCTAATTTAATAAAGCATGAATATATAAGGAAGTCTTTAGTATTTATATTTTTTTCAGTTATTTATTTTACGTGATGAACTAGACGCTTAACAATTGAACGAAAATTGTTAGTTTAAAGAATTGGATGTTTATTTATTTATTGTAAATTATAGACGCGTCGACAACTTAGGTCATTAGCGTCTTGATTACATTAAATAAAAACTCACTTAAAACTAAATGACATCACAAAGTATCCATGAGCGTAAGTGGGATTCGAACCCACGACAGTCTGATCCAGAGACCGCGACGCTAACTACTGGACCACACTGTCCTCAATTTGACGTTAAAACAAGTTGATTCCCCTTTTACGCTACCGAGGATCTAAGCTCTGCTTTTCGTATATGGAGACAGAATTGTGAACCACTTTGTAGAATGTAAACACGTATAATATTACTATCGGTCCCGTCCGGCTTCGCCCGGGTGCTAAGAAAGCCCGGGTGCAATACACTACTCACTCGCTTCGCTCGTTCGCTTGAATATTATAATTACACTAGCGGACCCGTCCCGGGTTCGCTCGGGTGGTATGAAATTATGATTTAATAGCGGTCACCCATTACTCCGCTCACGTATATTTAGTATAACTGATCCGGCAAACGTTGTTAATAATTTCTAGGAATAATTACATTACTCACTCGCTTCGCTCGTTCGTTTGAATTTTATTAATACACTACTCACTCGCTTCGCTCGTTCGCTTGAATATTTTCACCTACTCACTCGCTTCGCTCGTTCGCCATATATGTGTTTTTTAAAGCTTAATATAAAAATCGCGATTAAAAATCAGGGGTTGATCGTATAAGGGTGAAAATTTAGAGTTGTATGTATTTTTCAATGCTGAATCATGAAAAAATTAAAACAAAAAATTTTGTCCAAAAAATAAAAAAAAAAAAAATTTGGGGTGGACCACCCTTAACATTTAGGGGGATGAAAAATAGATGTTGTCCGTGTCTCCACCCTACCCGATAAGCACACAAAATTTCATCAAAATCGGTCCAGCCGTTTCGGAGGAGTTCAATAACATAGGTACACCGCGACATGAGAATTTTATATATCGCTCGTTCGCTTGAATATTATAAATACACTACTCACTCGCTTCGCTCGTTCGCTTGAATATTATGAATACACTACTCACTCGCTTCGCTCGTTCGCTTGAATATTGTAAATACACTACTCACTCGCTTCGCTCGTTCGCCATATATATATTTTTTAAAGCTTAATATAAAAATCGCGATTAAAAATCAGGGGTTGATCGTATAAGGGTGAAAATTTAGAGTTGTATGTATTTTTCAATGCTGAATCATGAAAAAATTAAAACAAAAAATTTTGTCCAAAAAATAAAAAAAAAAAATTTGGGGTGGACCACCCTTAACATTTAGGGCGATGAAAAATAGATGTTGTCCGTGTCTCCACCCTACCCGATAAGCACACAAAATTTCATCAAAATCGGTCCAGCCGTTTCGGAGGAGTTCAATAACATACACCGCGACATGAGAATTTTATATATCGCTCGTTCGCTTGAATATTATAAATACACTACTCACTCGCTTCGCTCGTTCGCTTGAATATTATGAATACACTACTCACTCGCTTCGCTCGTTCGCTTGAATATTGTAAATACATTACTCACTCGCTTCGCTCGTTCGCCATATATATATTTTTTAAAGCTTAATATAAAAATCGCGATTAAAAATCAGGGGTTGATCGTATAAGGGTGAAAATTTAGAGTTGTATGTATTTTTCAATGCTGAATCATGAAAAAATTAAAACAAAAAATTTTGTCCAAAAAATAAAAAAAAAAATTTGGGGTGGACCACCCTTAACATTTAGGGGGATGAAAAATAGATGTTGTCCGTGTCTCCACCCTACCCGATAAGCACACAAAATTTCATCAAAATCGGTCCAGCCGTTTCGGAGGAGTTCAGTAACGTACACCGTGACAAAAATAGGGGTTGATCGTAGAGGGGTGAAAATTTAGGCTTGTATGTATTTGTGTATGCTGTATCATAAAAAATTAAAAACAAAAAATTTTGTCTAAAAACTTAAAAAAAAAATTTTTGGGGTGGACCACCCTTAACATTTAGGGGGATGAAAAATAGATGTTGTCCGATTCTCCACCCTACCCGATAAGTACACAAAATTTCATCAAAATCGGTCCAGCCGTTTCGGAGGAGTTCAATAACGTACACCGTGACATGAGAATTTTATATATTAGACAGGGGTTGATCGTATTCGCGTCTGACATTAAGGTCGAAGCCCTCTATTGGGCTTAGTCGCGAACTACCCGAGGAGGTCGTAGCAACGGAACAAAGCGTTGAATGAAGGTAAAAGTGCACAAAATATATGTTTTTCACGAATGACAGTTTACAAAGGTAAGCATAATGCTAAAAGATATTGTTCAGTTTTCACTTCAAGTTTTGTAATAAATAATTCTGTCGCAATACGACTTTTAACCGTTGTTTGTTTACATTAGCTTACATGTGATTTGTATTAAATAGTTTCAGAAATGCCTCACATGTGTACAATTCCTTGTTGCCGAAAAACTTCGACAGCATTTTCCTATCACAAGTTTCCTGAAAATAGTGAATTGAGGAAGCTATAGATGGGTTTAACTGGAATAAGACTGATAACACAAAGCACTCTTTTGTACAGTGATCATTCAGATGCTAATGACCTCTGTTGTCGAGCGTCTATAATTTACAGGATGGATGGATTGTGGATTGTAGACGCTCGACAACAGAGGTCATTAGCGTCTGACTATAATTTACAATTCATTCATTCACGCAGTGATCATTTTAACGGCAATGATTTTTTTCCGCGTCGTAAGTTCCTATTGCAACATTTGTGCTGACATAACAAAACGTTTTTAGTGAAATTTAATTTCGATATTTTCAGCCAGATGCTAATGACCTCTGTTGTCGAGCGTCTATAATTCACAATTCATTCAAAAGTCGTATTACGACAGAATTATTTATTACAAAACTTCAAGTGAACACTGAACAGTATCTTTTTGCAATATGCTTACATTTGTATACTGTCATTCGTGAAAAACATATATTTTATGCACTTTTACCTTCACTCAACGCTTTGTTCCGTTGCTACGACCTCCTCGGGTAGTTCGCGACTAAGCCCAATAGAGGGCTTCGACCTTGATGTCAGACCCTTAACATTTAGGGGGATGAAAAATAGATGTTGTCCGATTCTCCACCCTACCCGATAAGCACACAAAATGTCATCAAAATCGGTCCAGCCGTTTCGGAGGAATTCAATAACGTACACCGCGACACGAGAATTTTATATATATGATATAGGTACTAAATATAATGTTATTTTTCTTTTGACAGAAAGGGATTTAAGGTAGTTTGCTGTTATAACCGAAATATTGATTATGTTTTAAGATGAAGCAGTTGTAAAGCATATTGTGTAAGTTTATATGATAAGAGAAGAAACTGTACAGAGGATAATATAAAATATTGTATGTATTGACCGCACGCACGTAATTTAAACGTTCACTTTGCAGCTCGGCAATTGTTTTTTTAAGGTTTTATCCGCGACGGGATTCATATTCAATTCAATTTAATCGCCGTTTTTAAGACTAATTGTTGCTATCGCATTGTGCAGGCTAGAAAAAGTGTCGTTCATTATAGCCCGATTACCCTATACTATTAGTGACACAGTGACTCTTATGCAAACAGTTGTCAAGAGTTCCACGTATTTACGTCTTGTATCTATAAGATTTGGTTAAAGGTAAAAGACGGTGTATTATATTCAGGAGGACAGTGTGGTCCAGTGGTTAGCGTCGCGGTCTCTAGATCAGACTGTCCGTTGGTTCGGATCCCGATTCCGCTCATGGATGTTTTGTGATGTCATTTAGTTTTAAGTGAGTTGTTATTTAATGTAATCAAGACGCTAATGACCTAAGTTGTCGACGCGTTTATATTTTTACAATAAATAAAAATATTATATTCCGCACAACTGTCAAGAAGAGGCTTTATTTTTGACACAAACAAATAAATTTGTAGAATTTTTAACTGTGTTTTATTTTTTTTTTATTCAAATACCCAATTACAGCCGATTTTTTGGCAATTGTCAAAAAAGTTACAGTTCATTTAATTTTAACTATATTTGAGGTAAATTCTATTACTTTTGGATCATATCGTATATTTTCTAGATATACCTAATATTCACAAAAAATGTATTAGACAGAGTAGGTTCAGATGCATTTCATTGAGAAAGGTAAAGTAGGACATAAACTTCCGGCTGCGTGAGTGGTTCATTCACACAACTGATTTACCTATCCAAACGTCGGATCGCTTAAAATATTCAAAATGAAATCGTACACATAACGCACCGTGTTCACCAAACTGCTACCCATTGAATATCTCATGTAAACAATTGCTTATGAAATAACCTCCCCGTCTATCATAAACAACGATTTTTTTTAATTTTCGAAAACCTTTTCGTGTTTTTAAAATACTACTATATTATTTTTGTTTCTATAACTCGTAGTAAAATTCCGTATTGAGTCTATTCATGATTTTTTGACCCTTTGCTTCCACCACATTTTTTTAATGCAACTTTGAAGTATGCATAATATTTCATTTCTCTGTTTTTTATAGATGACTTAAAACTTAACACATGTATTATGAACAGATATTTTCCACAAATTTTTTTATTTAAAAATTATTATCCATAGCTAGTATACCCTGCACTTCCACCATCACAAAATTTTTATATTGTTTTTTTTTCAATGCACACCTCATTTAAGTGTGTTGCGAATAAATACAAAAAAATATTTAAATTACTTTTTCAATTTATTTACAAGCACAAATTCGAAAATCAGGTCAAAGCCAATGCTTTTGAAATGCACATAAATCAGTTCATCAGCTTTATTTTAATTGCACAAACAGATTGTAGGTCACAAGATAATGAAATTTCATCGCACATATCAAATACGTTTGATTTCAATTAATCTATAAATGTTTGCAGTTACACGATCTACTTCGTTCTCTGAAGTTCAGGTGATGAATTGCAATTAAATAGATTTAACATTGACATTGAAAATCAAACGAATTCTGATTTATTGATTAAACGCATATCAAACAAAATGCAAGCGAGTGAAAACAGCATTTGTTTTTAGAAAAAAGCGAACGATTTTGCATTTTTTTTTTGTTTTTAATCGCAAAAAAAAATAATTGTCTGCGCATCAACGATAAAATGTTCATTCAAACGATTAAAACAATTTTTCTAGCAGCATCAGTTTTTTATAATCTTTTCTAGTGTTCTCTAAATAGAAATAATCTCTCGGAGCGTGCAAGTTATAAAGCCAGATTGCCGTGCTGAACAATAAAATAAATGAAGCGTTTTCATTTGTTGTTCGATTTTAAAAATAACCTTGATTTTTTTTGCTAGAAGGTTTGTTGAAGCCTAAAGGTACTGACAGCTGTATTCAAATAAATCGGCAGTAGGTATGTGATGTTTTTCAAAAACGATAAAAATAATAATAATAATTTTAATTTAATAATTTCAAACGAATATTAGGTACTTAACAGGAGTGGCAGTAATAAAATAATTTTCCCTGAAAAACTTTCTTATTTTTTAAACATTTTTTCAACAATACTACTTTCAACCTATCGTGCTATCTAAAATTCCGGAGTTCTGGACGTTCTAGAGCCAACTATTCGGGATGTCGGCATTTCCGGGAAGTAATAATACCACCGTTCGATTCTTTATTACGGCTTTTATAATATAATTTTTTTATCCAATTCTCTACGACTACCCGTTTTTGAAAAAAAAAGACAGATACAGGTGGTCTGCCTCACCCTCTGTAATCTGTACAATAATCTGTACAATATATCAGTAAAATAAACAAACTGAGGCAACAGCTACACATCAACTGTCCTTTTGTTGTTTCTGTTTACATTTTTAGGTTATGTTTGTTGGTATTGGTCGATACCGCAGACTATAGACCCAAGTTACCGACCGATCGGTTCAGCAGAAACTCCCTTTATGGATTCATATATTTTTTCATAGAAAATCAATCGACTACAGATAAGTAGTCACGAACTGGTGCTTTTACCCTATGTGAATGTTGTTTCTGAAGAAAATCATGTCAGTATAAATAAACAATAGCGTATTAATTCGCATACCATGATACCCATTAGAGCTCCCCCCATTAACTTGGTTGTTTATTAGCTTTGATGTATAATCGCCCATGGATATCATAAGGTATAGCGGGTCGACTGATTATTAAACGGTGAAGTTACTAAAATATCAAGAAACGAGTTGTCAGGTACTACATTTGATCAGCAACCACTGGAATAGTCAGTTTCTTCCATGCCTTACGGCAAAAGTCAACAAAGTAAGAAGGCAAGCAAAATCAGAACTACAGAGCATAAAGTTTACAATCGAAAGCCGGTCGATCCTGATCGGAAACTTGACAGAATAAAGTGCTTAGTATGTTAAGTTACACGATTAAAGCCTGAATTACAATAGGTAATATTTACGAAGTCTTTATCGATCCTGTTAAAAGGTGGCGAACTAACTTTGAAAGACGATAAGAGTTTTTTTATACAGTTTTACGTCTTACGGTCAGCAATTTTCATTTTAATATCATATTTTAACAAATTAAAGACGGAATCACAATAAAAAATATTTACGAAGTATTTATCGATCTGGACGAACTAACTTTAAAAGATGATGAGAGTGGATTTTTTTTCATTTTGACAAGATAAAGTGCAGGAGATTATTACTAAATTATGTAGAGTCAATGTTATGTTAGAAATTACTGTGCTGTTAAATTTTTGTCACTTTCTAACAAATTTGGCATTACATAAGGTAAAGTGAGACAGAATTATTTTACAGTGCTGTAACTTCTAACATCAACCATACAGAATAGCGTCATTAGTTTTAAATAAATGTTTATATGTTTTTGTTTTCGTAGCTTTTAACGAAAATCCTAAAGTAATCTGAACGTAACCGGGTAAAAACTAAAAAGTACCCTAAACAAGTTGTATACCAAAATATGACAGGTAGTTTTCCAATTACATCGCATAATGCGACTCAGTGGCGCACAATGCCGAGGTGTGTTAATGCTTAATTGGAACGTGCATAGTTTTCATGCTATGTTTTCATGTATCCAATGCGCGCATCACCCCAAAGCAGTACTTTTCAAAGTGCTCGATTGTGCGAAGCATTGTTGTAGTTGAAACATCACCGTTGAGCACTATGCCGCATAATGCGCTTTAATGCTGTAATTGGAAAACTACCACAGTGTAGATACTAAGTTTAATCAAAATCGAATCAACCATTCTAGAATTTTGCTATTACTAACACAAAAATTCTGGTTACACGTTCACTCCAAATTACAGATACCTGACAAACACCCGAAATTAATAAAATTTCTCACTGTATCTAGGTAGTAGGTACATAATATATTATTTCTAACGCTATAAAGCCCAGATGAACAATTATCATTCCTTTACCACTATTTTATCTACAATTTATAATATTACAAGTAAACTGGGTTCATTTATTTGAGGACACTCCGTATTTTAAAAGTAGGTATTGAAGGCAAAGACTTTTTAATAAACAGTAAACACGATAAACATAGAAAGTGAGAAATGGCAAACGACTACTATTTCATTAATGAAAATGTTATGAATTAATATATTAAATATTTACTCACCAATAAGATACCATTCTCCGTTTGTAATGAAATCAGACAGATCTCCCCCTTCTTCGGAGTTTAGCACCAAATCCAACTATGCACAGAAAATAATAATTAGTTTGTTACACAATCTTGCAATTTAAAACACACAAAAACATTACCACTGTCGACAGCTTTCTCAGTTAATTATAATCTGGACATACAGGCTGTTCACTTTCACAATTAGAATTTAAACAAAAAAGAGTAACATTTGATAATTTATGGGTACTTACCTCAAAAATATCAAATATGAAATTTAAAACAAAAATAAATCAAATGAGTTTCATAGTTCTTTGAAATAATATTATGATTAATGACAAATATAAAATAATTTTTAAATATGTGTCCATTGAAATATTTCAAAACGTATTAAAGACAAAATAAATCAATTAATACAATTTGAGATGATTAAAGTCGTAATTAAAACTTTTACTTTCAAGGAATAAAAAATTTTGAAGTGATTTTATATTATAGAAACACTCAGTAAAATAATTATTATAGAAAAATACAATAATTGAATAATTTAATTACGTAATTTTTTAACATGAATGTCATATAATAACAAGGCCAGCTTAAGAGCGATACACATACAGCGGTTTGTGCCGACTCGACGATGACACACACAGCGTTATCAACTCGGCAACCAGGCGGTTCTTGTGGAGAACGATGTGTCGAGGCGGCGCTCAGTCGACTCTCAGTCGATCGCCGCTGTGTGTGTTTTGCGGCATTGAAAAACACACACATCGGTGATAATTGCCTGCCGACTGAGTAGCGTCTTGACACATCGTTCTCCACAAGAACCGCCCGGCTGCCGAGTTGACAGCGCTGTGTGTGTCATTGTTGAGAGGGCAGAGTCGGCACAAACCGCTGTGTAGCTCTTAGAGTTGCTGATGCTAAATTTTGTCGTCCCTTTAAGTAGTACATTTTAAAAGCTGCCAAATATATTCCATGACGCCCTCATTGCGCCTTGGACCGGCCATGGATTCCAGTATAAAAAGGTGACAAAATAGTTTCTCCTTTGTTTATATGAGAGAAACCAAACTGACAAATTAAAATACCAATTGAATTTTAAATAAAACATTCTAAATTTTAGTCATGTTTAAGCGAAAAAGTCCACTTGATTAAAGAATGATTCACATAATAATATTCTTCAGTTTATTTCATAACAAAATTGTGGAAATTTTAAGCAAAAACGAAACTATATTATGTAATGCAAGTTTCAAACGATATTTAGTATAAGCCAATAAAATTATAGATCTGATTTTTTTTTCCCCGAAAAACTAAACCGGCCGATTTCTAGTCGTTTGAATTGAATATTTCTATGAAAGAATTGAAATGATACAAAAATAGGAAACTGTTTTCGATATTTTCAGATTACTGAATATACAGGGTGTCCCAGACATGACTCCCTAGGCCTGTATCTCGATTATTTTTGAAGATAATACCATATTAAAGCCTCTATATTCGTAAATGGGATGAAATTATCTACAAGAAGGCAGTAAAATATCGATAAACATCTTGAAGATAATTTTTATTCCATTTATGAATATATAGGCTTTGATAGGGTTATATTAAAAAATAATCGAGATACAGACAGCTGGGAAGTCATATCTGGGACACCCTGTATTTGAAAACATGTTTAGTCCTTTTCAAATTTTTAAGAGCCTACAAAAACAACTGTTAATTATTATGGCGAAGGCCCGAAACCTAATTTAAAAAAATGTTGTTTTCAAAAATAAAATGTATATAATAGCGATATTTCATTAATAAGTTTTATTTTTCATTACCCGAAAATAATTGTTAGTCTTATAGTGAAGTAGAAATTAAAAAAAAATCAACAAGTCCATACATTTGAATCAATTGAATTCGAACAGAAGCACATAGATATATAGGTTCTATCATTTAAAAAATGGGTACAATAAAAGCACCAGTTCCCGACCATTATACACACGTGGTCAACCATTTTTATATTTAAAGTTGACAGATTATTTACCTATATAAAATATAATCACGAAAATTATAATGTTATTACTTTAAATCTCCAATTTCGTATTTTATCGATAATATAAATAGGTGCAAAGAGAAATAAGAAAATATTTATTTGCAAGAGAGTTACGCATCACGCAACAGATGTGTGACATGACGTGTAAATCAATATTTTCAAATTTCTCTTCGCATCGATAGATGGGAAAATACTAATAATTCATTCTTGATTACATACTTTATATAATAATCTATTGTCAACTATAATATTATAACAGTAGTCAAGCATATGTGGATGGTCGGGAATTAGTACATTTACCCTATGTTGTAACCAAAAACGAAAAAATAAAAGTGCAGTAGTTTTAGGCTAGCATCAATGCACAAAGTTTGAAATAAATGGCGTACGTCGGAAAGCCACTGACGAAATGAAAAATTCCACTCGTGGTAAGTGTCTGTTACAGGTTAGGTTAGAACGGGCCACGTCAATCAAACTGATCAGGCTAGTCCGCTGTCACAATCCGTTGTCAGTATTTTGCAGATACCTTTCTTCAAACATGGGCCTCACACAAACAGAAATAAACTGTTTTTAAAATGTAAACAAACAACATTAAAATTCGGTCATTTTACCACAATATAATATAAGGTACAGGCACCAGTTTCAGACCACTCGGCACCTGCTGCGACCACATATTGTATATTATATTTTATAGTTGACAGAAAAGATTTTTAAACGCTATTGTAGATTAAAGACGCCAAAAACATGCATAGTACAATATGTAATAAAGAAAATTATTTTTAGAACTCTGATTTAGTATTTTTTTATCATATTATACTCTCTCGGTGCGAAGAAAAATTAAAAAATATTAATTTGAAAATGAGTTACACACCTAGTTGTTTGAAATGTAATTTAATTAATTTTTTAATATTTGTCTTCGCACCAACAGTGTATATTATCGGTAAATTATGAAATTAGAGATAACATTGCAATTTTATTTATTAGGTAGGTACGTAAATTTCATATTCTGTCAACTATTAGTATCTATAAAAGCGGACTACCACAGATATGTAGGTTGTCGGAAACTAGTGTCTTCACCCTATCTGGCTAAAATGTGTAACAGAAATGTAAAGTTTGGTTTAATAGGCCATATAACATTCACAGGTAGGATTTAGACTAATTTCGACTATTCTGTATGGTCAATTTTATTTACAGAGTGCTGTTACATTTTTGTGTCTCACTCTAACATATTATGTAATGTCAAATTTGTTAGAAATTAATGACAAAAATTTAACAGCAGTGTAAATTCCGAAATTGGTCATACAGAATAGCACCATAAGTCTGAAGCAAAAAGTAAGTAATCTACGATCTGAAGTGTAACATTCCGTAGACATAGCCAGTCCTTGAAATGTTCGTTCGAATTTACTGTCCACGTTATAATATAGGTATTAAATATAATATTATAACACACAAGCAGACAGCATTTTCTTGAACAAACCAATCTCATCTGAAAAGCTCATTACAAAATGAAACAGTAAACAACATCAGCAATTATTCGCTCGAACTAGTTCATTACTTGGTTACTTATATAACATATTTCCTCGTGTATATTTAATAATACGGTGTTCTTAACTCCAAGAAGCTCAAAAACACTTGCCTTCATTACATCTAACTGTGTATTGAGCGCTTAATTATTTCGCGATATTTAATCATCTACTATGCAACAAGTTATTTTTAAACGGTAAATAATAATATCGCAATGTACTTATAATGAAGATACCTATAGACTTTCCCAAACTTGTCTAGATTTTCAAAGTTAACAGGCAAAGCACATCAGAAAATGTGTTCTTGTATTTGTTGATTCTAAAACCCGTTTGCGACTGCAGTTACTAGTCTCGTTTACATTGTTAACATGTTTTCAAAGATTAGTGTTAATTACGATTTTATATTTTCTTCTGTATTAAATAAAAAGCTGTCGATAGTTTTAGTTTTTGGTAAAATAAAATATTTAAAGCTGTCTAGGTTAAAAGGGTCAAAAACTAAACATAATAATAACACAGAGATGGCATTTGAATTGAAATAGATTATCTATCAATAAAGTGCATTCCATTTAATATTACGATTATTATAATGTTACTGCTGTCCCAGTTATTTTGAATTTAATAACCCCTGCGTAACATCATTAATTTTGAATGCAGTTTATTAATAGACCCGTTTAGGTATATACATAGCATTAAAAATTTGGAGCAATGTTAAAGTTAAAAAATCATGCATCTGCTCGAAAAACCCAATTCAGTTATCAGAAAAGTAGATATTTATTCAAATGTCGTCTCAATTATTAACACTTTGACCGCCATCCAATGAAAATATGTTTCAGATTTACGTTTTGTGGTTGATTTTTTGGCACTGATTTTAAAATATTTTGGACAGTCAACGCGCTAAGAGAACTTTAACTGCCTTGCACAAAATCATTAACGATCAGCAAAAAATCTATTATTTTAATACTGATTTGTTTTTAACATTTAAGTATGCATAAAAATTGTTTGGAACGTAAATTAATCTCAATTAAAAATTGTTTTTTTATAGATTGGTAAATATTCCAGTCTTACGTTTTCTACGAGCACAATAATTAGTGCATGTTAATATAATAACGAAGAGCTACACATGTATCAAATTTCAAATTAAACAAATAATTAGTGAAGTTTAGATGTTTATTAATTATGAACATCGCTAGTGATTTTGTTCAGGCGGATAGACTTGAGGAAAAGTAAAAATGAAGGAATAACTGAATGGGTAGTGAATAAAATAGAACAGTCTAACCATATTTCGATCCTAAGTCTCCTATAACGTCAGCTGCAAAAAGCCTTCAACACTCAGCAGCATATATTATGTTTTGTAATGTGTTTGTTGCCTTGATACGTGTCCGTGAATAAGTTCTCCATTCAATAATGGAAAAACTTACAGAACTTAAAATTAATGCCCATGAAAAGTGAACAGGGCTCATTTTTTTTTATAATACAGTTGTTGTTGGATGTTAAATGTAAATAAACTATTAAGACATACCAAATTTCAAATAATATACTACCCAGAATCTTTTTAATTCCAAGTAGCGTCAAATGTAATTCTTGACCTCAATAGATTATTTACATCGGTGAATTTGTATAGCGACAAAATAAAATTATCACCGTTATATCATCGAAATTATAAATACAAAACTAACTTTCAACCTCAAATTACATTTCAAACAATAAATAGAGCTGACAAGTATCATAAAATGCTAATTGCGTCTAAGCTACACATTGCGAAGCGGAAATAATGTTTAGCTAATAATTATGATAATATGTCATCTCTATTACAGCGAATTTTTCAGCAAGTTGCAAACTACTATTTAAAAAAATAATATAATTTGAGGTCATGATTATTATTTTTGATTTAATCACTCAAATGATGCACGATGATAATTGCAATCCAGACGAAAATAATCCACATAGTATGACCAAACAATTTTCAGATCTTATTGTAACGAACGATATTACATTGTTTTCAAACAATACAACGTCGCGTTTGGCTTATTGGCCGATCATTAACAATTGAATACGAAACGTCAACGGCCAATCATTGTCCAATAAAATTTTTAATAGATCTGTTTGATTTATTTATTCCAGAATAGTTAATTACTAAATGAATTAATTTTTTTCCTGAAATAAGTACAATAGCAAACAGAGCTATTAATTATAAAAGATCCAAACAATTCAAAGTCACACTTCACACTTTCACATCATCCGTTTTCTTTCGAAGAAGAAACGGATAGCGATAAAAGTAAGTAGGCAGACATTTTCGGCTGTAAGAGTTTTTAGACGAGCGCGCGCCGCCTGCCAAAAGCCGAATCAAAGCACGGTAAGACGCGCTAATTGTATACAATTTACGTATGTACACATTCATATTGTATATGTACATATAATGTACTAATTTGCCCATGATAAGGTGGAACATATACCTGATTTCCATCATAAGTCCAGCTGCCAAACTTCATGTCGCAATGCTGATCATCAAACGGGAACCACGTAATGTCTATCTTGCATGTGCTCTTGAAGATGCCCGGAGGAACATACAAGCAACTGCCGTTATGTTTGACCACAACGTTAGTGTGGTAGGTCCCGTCGAAACCCTCATCAGCACTTTAAAACATCGTCATATACTATCATGTTTTGTATGTAGAACGTATGGTACGTATATTTGTAAAGCAATGTTGACATCAGTCATTGGTCAGCAATTCGATTGATTTAATTCGGTTAACTATTTTTTTTTTTTTTTTGGTCGGGCCAACAGTGTATTTCAATTAACCTGACTGTCAAACCAATTGAATTCTCTTATGTTTTTGTGCCAATTTAGTAACCATCAATTTAGCGTCAAACAAAATGGCTTTATTGTAAATGGACAGATTAGGATTTGTCGTCGTTTTCTATTAATAGCTTTTGCCTACGGCTTTACTCGCCTGAACGTCGATTTTTCCCCATTTGATGTCGGTTTTGACGGGAACTCTACCGTAACCCAAGCGTAGTAAAACATACGTTATAATCTTGAGTACCAGTTGATAGTGTATCAAGTTTCATAAAAATCAGCCCAGCACTTTTCGAGTGATACCGACGCAAACATATAAACAGACAGACAGACAAAAAAATCTGCTAACGCGTCTCCCATCTACGCATCATACGAAATACCCGCAAGATATCTAAATTGCAAACAGAATTTCTGTTACAATTATTGTATAATAGGTATTAACTACCTACTCAAAAATAAATTGATCATGTGTTTTTGGTCCATTCTATCTACTTATATTTTGAGAACTGAATTGAACACAAAAAACTGAGTATTATGCCAATAGTCATTTGCATAATCAACTGAATTGATTCAATTTAGTTGATTGAACTTACTAATGTCAACGCACCTTAAGTTAGTTTAACAAAGGTAAATTTCCGGTATCGTGTTGTATTGTTGTGTACGGTTTAGTGTGGGTAACATGACGTGTCCAATAAAATTGTAATGTCAGGATGGCATAACGTATTTTCATTATTATAGAATCAACTTGACGACATTAACTTCTTCTAACATTAAAATAGCGTTTCTTGAATGCATATTTTGTTCCAAAGCTATCAGCTTAAAAAAATGTGGCATTATTAATGTAATGAATTAAGGTACTAATAATATATTAGTCCATTTCTACACTAAACTACATTACACTGATATTACAAACAGACCTATTATTCTAAGAGTCGTGGTTTTAAATTAAGTGGACTTGTTTTTGAACAACGCTTTTTTAAATTATCTATTATGGCCTCAGATTTTAGAGAAATCGCTTTGAATGTATGAAATAGGCAAGTAGAGTTACAAATGAGTTGAATTAATAACTGATTTAAAAAAATCAAGAGTTTGGGAAGAATGGACGGTGATGTTGAAAAATATTTGACGCGTTTGATATGGTTTAGAAAACTTGAATTGATCTGAGTGATTAAATAAAGTGTTAAGTAAACACTAAACTAAAGGATTATAAATACCTAGTAGGTACAATTAAAGTGAAGGTAATCTTCTCATTTGGTTTGATGGTTTCATTTTAGAAGTAAAAAATAAATATTGTCCTTAGAGATGCTACCAATGGAGGCTACCGATTCTCAATAAAATTAAATAGGTATAAGAATAGAATTTTGAATCGAGCCGAAAGTAAGTTGATAATTTTTTCGGAATGAAACTAATATAGAAATTTTATAGACTTTAGATGAGATTCTACTTTAAGGTAAAATGAAAAAGTTCGTGCCATTCTGATTTCTTGTATGTGTTTTAATTTTGATTTTCAAATTGTAATAAGTTTAAACGCTTATGTCTGTGAGTATGTATGTTTGTTTATAAGTAAGTGTATGAATGCGTGTTTATTCTAATCAAACCGAACGATTTATACGTGCAATCAATCAAACGAAATTAATTAAATTAAATAAAGATTAAACCATTTCAAGGAAAAGTTTCACTTGTTACCAATTTTTATTTCTAACTGATTTTTAACGTTAATAAAAATTTGATTTATGCTGTTTTTTAGACATTTAAAATATTTAATCGACTATTTAAGTTAAATTTTTTGCTTAAAAATAACAGTTGACGCTACATAAATTTTCATTATTGTAGGTATCAAGTTTGATTAAAATGCTAAATTTTTTATTGTTTGAAATTATTTAATGTGATGTAATTGATAATTTTGAAAAGTAAAATCAACTTTTACTTTAGGTTAGTGTCGATTATACTCCCTACAACTAGGGTTATTAGATAATATATTTGAAAATTCAGTTTCAAGTAACATTGTTACAAAATTGGTAAAATTCAATTTTTAGTTAAATAAAATTAATTTCCTTTAAGGGATTACTTGTAAACGAGTCAAGATAATGGTTGGAAGGTCAAAAATGTAAAGATTTTTGACGACTTTGAAAATAATTTATCTCGATCAAAATTCGTTTCAGAATCTAACATGGATATTTTATGCGATATTATGAAGATGTTGAATAATTTCAGTTTATCAAAATGTTAAAGCTAGCGCTAGTTCCGCGTTATCAGTTATAAAATTACGAAATAAAATTGCTAATATTGTAGGTACATCAAACAATTAACATTGAAGTGCTACATTTATGTTAAAACATCAATTTTCTTATATTCAAAATTTGATAAATTAGCAAAAATTTCAATAGTTTTTAAGTGTTTTCAAATTATTATTAGTGCCGATTTTTTTTAATTATTTAAAAAGATCTCTACTCAACCTCACTATCTTCACCAAATTCCTTCGATTTTCTAATTTTATGCGGTCTGAATTTAGAGGAGCAATTTTGTTCATATAAATGTAGAAATTATATTTTTCGAATTGTAAAGCCATTTCGTGTCACGCAGGGATAAAAATGTCGATGTTTATTCTAAAAAAGTGTTTTTTCATATTTAAATTTATCTCTGATTAATGTGCTACAATATGTTTTTTTTTTCAATTTCCAACCAATTAATAAAATTCTGAATGAAAATAAAAACTAATTATCATTAAAAAAGAGCATTTTCGTTTGGATATAAGTGTCTCAAGAAATATCAATTTAGTTTTAAAATATTAAATATAAAATTTTATAATAAAGTGTCTTAAACATCGATTAATGGCTTTTTGAAAATTTACAAAAGGATGCTGCCTTTTTTCTACAGAATATTAATTTAATAAAATTTTATTTTTATTCACAATCGACAGATTATGAAAATTTAATATTTTAAAGTACAATTAATTTTTTACGAGCGTTGAACTGGGTACTAATACTTTTTATTATACATAATAAAAAAATATAATTAAATAAACTATTTAACTTGAAAGAAAATACACAAAACGAATAATTAATATAATTAAAACTAATAAAAATTATCTTTCTATATATTTTTACAAAAATAAAACGATCGATATCTATATTTTTAAAATTCATGCGTGTTGAATGGAATTTAAACTCATTAAAATATTAAAATCGCATAATTTAAAATAATTATATTCTTAATTAAATAATAACTTTTAAAATGGAAAACAAAATATATAAGAAAATTTCGAAAATTTTACCAATAGCTGTATCGATATATAATATTATTTACCCAGCTCAATTTGTTGTAAAAATGACTACACATTATTAATTCTTTTCTAAATTTTCCACACGTTTGCTCAAAAAGGCCCTGTACACTAGCACAAATATGTGAGCATGCAAAAACATTTAGCTTCGACAGAAAAACATAAAACACCAAATTATGATTTTAACACTTATTTAAAAAAAATGTTTGATTTGACTTTCGTCGTGAATTATTATGTCAACTTTGATATTAATTTTGATTTTAAATCGATGTTTAATTAAAAGAAAACATTCCTTTAAAAACATCGACAATTTTTTTGTTTCTTTTTATCTATTTGTATAATTTATTCATATTATTTATTTATAAGAGTATTGTATTTTAGTGCTGTATTCAGAGGGAATTTACGGAGCCTATTAGTGTGTATTTTGGTCATCTACTCTTGGCAAAACTTCTCAAAACAACATGACTAGAGAAAAATGAAAGAACATAAAAAACAGCGCGAGAAGTGGGAAACGAAAAACAAATCCTTGCAACGTGAAAGAAACTGCCTTACAGTTTAGTATGTACATAATAGAGTGAAAATATGTCCATACAAAAAACCATGCTCGAGAATTGTGCAAGCCAAAGAAAATGTCGTTTAAAAGGATTCATTAAAATTAAAATGTACTTAACATGATTATTCACATCCTAGATATACGTCCTAGTAGTTAATATACGCGAGCTTACTTGACAAAAGCCTCATTCACGTAACGTAATAAAAACTTTAATCATCAGCCTCATATGAAACTTCAGATCTATTAAAAGGGTAACGGTTCCAGTTCTCGAACACCCGCCTGTGATCGACCATATTGTTATAGTTGATATAACATTATAATAATTATATTATGATTTAAATCTCTTATAGTTTTGTACCAGTGCGTATATACTTTACTGGTGCAAGATAAATTAGAAAATCAAGCAAAATATATGTAATTCATTTGCTAATTAATATTTTTTATCCAAGTGTGCAAGCTTTCACGGCCGGCATTGTTCCAAGTCTTCATGGTTTCCGGGCTTGTAGGCCGTGGTCCGGTGGTATTTCTACCTGACGTTTCGTCTACAACTGCGGTAGACATTCTCAAAGGCGATGTGGCAGCGGTCGACCGCTGCCACATCGCCTTTGATAATGTCTACCGCAGTTGTAGACGAAACGTCAGGTAGAAATACCACCGGACCACGGCCTACAAGCCCGGAAACCATGAAGACTTAATATTTTTTAATTTATTTTCGCACCGATAGAGTACTTATATTATTATCGGTGAAATGCAAAAAACTAGATATTGTAATTTTCTTTTTAATGCGTAGGTAATACAAAAGTGTTCGGAAATCGATGCCTTTATCCTCCGTTCCTGATTTTTGCTCCGTCTACGCTACTACATAATATTCTGTTTACGTTTACCAGTGAGTCAGTGACAAATATCTCCAATGTAATATAACAATTGATATAGTCTAGCACCAAAATCATCATCTTAAGTGATATTGTATTGTTCCGAAACACTGCGTATCGTATATCAACATTAAAACAATAGTTCAATTAAAACAAAGAAGATCTCCTCTTTCTAATAACAAAGGAACTACAATACAGCACGATCAAACAAACCTCTGAAAAATATTTTAACTAAGATAATAATGTTGGTTGCATTGATTTTACGCTCAAAATATCGTTAAACTTTCCTTTCAAGTGCATAAATAAATAATTAATTAAAATTGAACATTGTGTACCATATTTTAAAATCTGTAATTTTTTATTCTCAATTAAAAACATCATTTTTTTCGTTTAAAACATTTGAATTATTTGAAAATGAATTTTTTACATTTATTTATAGCTTTTGCCCATAAACGTCAATTTTTCGGGGAAATTCGTTTTTGACGGAAAGCTTAAGCTTAAACAGTACTTTAAACTATACTTTAAGTTTAGGTATCATTAAACAGATAATAAATTTTTATTCATTTTACATTATTCCATCGAAATTGTGTTTATGGATTGCATCAAAGTGCACAAAAAGTTTTACTCTTTGAGTCTGGAAGATTGGAAACCTTCTAATTATACGTTTACCGAATTTTAATGAAAATCAGTTCAGTCGTTCGTTGATTTCGTATGGGAGAGAAGCTCTACCATGGTACGCGAGCGAAGCCCAACATAAAGTAACCTATCCTACGAGTTAAGAAACCTTATACACGAATACCAAATTTCTTTGAAATCGAATAATTGAGGGTTTAAGAGTTACGACAGAACAGACAGATAGACGCACAACTTTCCTTTCCAGTTTTATACAATATAATCTAATAGGTACTGCATTTATACAGCTGACCCACTGATCTTGACCTTTATATTCAAGAAAAAGCTCTTATTATATAAATAGAAGCTTTAATTGATTTCATTTTAATAAAGGATAAACAAATGCACTTGAAATTTTCATTGTAACTAGTAATGAAATATAAGAAACAATGCGAAAATGTTGCATTGAAAAAGAGAAGTTGAAATAAAAAAATATGATTCTTAGTACACCTACTTATAATAAAATGTATTTCTATCACAAAAAATAGTGTATTTATTATACATAGAGGTAACGAGTTCTATTTTTAGATAAATCTTCCTTGTGCATAGCTTTTTCCAATAAAGGCACTTGAAATTGAAGTTTTTAAAGACTTTCTCTTGAAGGATGGTAACAGTGCGATTTTATCAATACCTACTTTTGAAATTGTAAAGATTATATCTATTATTTATTTTTATAATTACTAAAGACTTAATCCCAAAAATATGAAACTTGTTTTACATAAATATTAATAATTTTAAAGTAGTAGTTAGTTTGGTTAATAAAATAATTTTTTTTCATTGGAATTAAACTTTTTACAACGAAAATATTAAGAATCAAACCAGCAATTAGTTGTCAAAAACGTTAGTCTTTAAAGCCATAAATAAAAAAGTAAGTAGTCTACCGTTTTCTTTTTAAAAATACCGTAGCGGAGAAAATAATTTTAAAAGTTACCCGGTATATGAATAAAATTTAGGAAAGCATGAATGGATTTTTAAGTATAAAACGTCATTTTTCATGTATCTTTATAAAAGAATAATACTGCGATCAAGAAAACATTTTCGATACAATCCACAAAATCAGTCTTCCACAATTTATTATGTTATACAAAATCAGTAACAATGGGAAATAACAAAAGTTGTCACCGTCATCTGTTTCTGACGTTCTATCGCAGTAAGCGGTGACACGTATTCTATAGCTACAGAGGGTTGATATAAACAACTTTAAAGTATCGCTTGAAAGATCATTAATTAAAACCCTTTAAATCTAAATTGAACTGTAATAGAGAAATGTAAAGAAACATTGCCTATAGGCCCCCCTCTTTTCATTTACATTATATTTCAGAATTAAAAAATACGATACCATATTTTTATATTTTGTAAACGCATTGACTTATAAATTAAAAGGCTTTTATTCACACACAAAAACAGGTTACTGTCGAGGTTCGAACCCAAATCATCTACTTTAGCGGTAAATGCACATTACAGTAACAAGACAGTTCAATTTTTTATTTACTATATACGACTGGCAAGATTGACTTTTTGGATGCGAGATCTTTTTATATTTTTTACTAAATCTTTAGGGCCCTCGACTGATATTTTTTAGGAATAAAGTGAAAAATATTTGTTTTCCAAATTTGGACTCTAAAAATAAATGCTTTTATAAAATCGGCAGAAAAATGCAAGAAGTAGTATTTTGAACAAAAAATAAAAATGAAAAACAATACCTTAGAAATACTGGTCAATAAATTATTTTTTTATCATTATGACCTATTTACCTTACTAAAATAATAGCAAAAAAGTACCATACTAAAAACATTAAACGCAAATAATTAGGATGCAGACACACTGCGAGCGAACCGCCAAGCGGTAAAATTCTCATCAAATCTACCTATTAGAAGTTTCTTAACGCAGCGATTTGAATTAAGTTATACCTACTTGTGACCCGCTAACATCATAATAACCTTTGAAATGTCGAGAAAAACAGTTCATAATTAAAGCTATCCACCATTTTTAAAAAGAAACATTCACAAGCAATAATACAGTGATTTGGAAGTAATTGTTGAATAGTGCCAAATTGAATAAAACAAATTTAAACGAAGCTTTTCCAATTATAAATTGTTAATTGCGCAATCAAAGACGTGCCTATGATAGTAGAAAATAGAGATAGATATAGTGTTATCGATAATAAAGAAAGAGAGACCGAATGTCATGTTGGTGTAAGAGTCTGACCAAGAGTAGGGTTGCGTCCGATATGGATAAACGCATTATGTGGCCTACAGCAACGGCTAGCTGGTCATCTATTCCCACCAAACAACTATATAGTGCATGAAGTTATCACATCAGAGACACAGTTCAGACATTATATTAATACTCTCATCTCGTCATAACCTTGTTTTGTATTGATTTATAGAATACAAGCTTATAAATCGTTCTTTAAACTTGTTTATATACCGAGTGCCTCCTACGGAATAATGTTGCCAACGGCGGATCATCCCACTTGCACGATAAGCGTATAATAGTTGAGGCTTCAGAAGCGCAGGGACTTCAAAAAACCAACAAGAAAAATAGATTTCATTTATCTTTAATGTTTACTTAATTGTTAAAGAACTTAGTATTTTTAGAAGGAGATAAAATTGCTCTTGGGACATTCAAATTCTTAACCGGTCACTGGGTGCAGCAACTCTTGTACAAAAAAATTGTTTTCTTTGTTGAGGTTGTGAGACAACGTTATCGCCATTTGCATGATATATCTCAAAAGAAACAGCTTGCAATGTGTGCGCACCCTTAGCCTACAATTTTATGTAACGTTCTATAAAATGTGCATAGCCTATTTGACTTGACTTCATTGAAGTATGTAATGTGTGTGACCGTAAACTGTTCATAACACATTTGGTTATTCTACCATAATTTCGACACAAAAACTATTTCCAAATTAACAATAGATATCTTTTTAATAATATTATAGTTTAATACAATTTTGTTTGCCAAAATTATATTCTTTTACGCTTCCAAAAACGTCATAAATAAAAAAAATTATGCCCATACAACTGGTTCTGGACAGAGTTCAAGAAGCCATCTTTCGATGACGAGATATTAAATCAAGAGTCGTTTACAATGCTTACAATGTCTGAAATGTGCCTTGGATTGATACTCCATTACTATTAATATATTTTGTTTTATTTTAAAATAAAATTAAGCTGTCACACAAACATAGACATTAATTTTAACGCTGAAGATATTATAATACAATAAGAGTGTATAAAAAGCGCATGCTGTAATTGTCCACTGTTGATTTAAAAAGAAAAATCATTAGTTCTATAAATTATCATATTATTATTTATTACAGCTGACGCGCAGTAGCCTGGGACGGACTTTTTACCATCCGAGTAAAATATATAAACAGAACAAAATTGTCGTTTGTTTGACCCCAACATCTTTTCGTTCTTAATTTATATATCCTAAATAGTTGATTTTCTGTTCATCTGTGAGCTGATTTACGGTGTGATTCTATACGAATTTTTCATACCATACAGGCGTCAAGTAATAAAGTTACAGTCATACATGCAGTTTCTCCAGAATAAACAAAAAAAAGATTGCTTAGAAAAAGGCAATGTGGTGTAGGCGCTGTATCATTAAAACACTATTATTAACCTACTTCAAAAAAAAAGGAGGAAGGTTCTCAATTCGACGTGTATATATTATATATATTTCTTTCCTTTTTTTATGTATGACCACGCATAACTTTTTACAGAGTAGTCCGATTTTGATTTTATTGCAAGTTAATCCCATATAAATTTTACTTAAATCGGTTCAGTAGTTCGGCTGATTTTAATAAAAGTGAGTAACGGCGTGTGATTCCTTAAGGTAAATGTCACTTTTTGACACATCACGCAGCGAAATAAGTCTGTTAAGTTTGTAGAAGTGAATCTATTGGCAAGCGACTAAACTACGTATTGTAAAACCACTAAAAAGCAAAAAATAAAAAACTTTTTAACAAAAAAAAACCTTCAAAAAGCCACTAAAAAAAGGAAAATAATAAAACTTTGAGGTCTGCGCCAATTTAATAAAATATAAAGTCGGTTAAAAAGCGCCAATTTAAATTAATATCTTCTCTTTAGCCGACTTCATATTTTATTAAATTGGCGCAGACCTCAAAGTTTTATTATTTTCCTCTTTTTAGCGGCTTTTTAAAGGAGGTTTTTTTTTTATTAAAAAGTTTTTTATTTTTTTTTTACATTTTTTGCACATTGTAATTTATTGTGTGATTCTATATGAATTTTTGATACCATATAGGCGTCAAATAACATAGTAATATACATAATTTCTTCAGCTTAAACAAAAAAAAGTTTGCTTAGAAAGAGGCAATGTGGTGTAGGCGTCGTTAATATGGTGGAGGCGCGGTATCATTACATATTTTTGCACATTGCAATTTATTGTGTGATTCTATATGAATTTGTGACACTGTTAGGTCCTACCTATAAGTATATAATTCTATAAAGCTATAAGGTTATATTTCCGCTGATGTAAGATTTGGATCAAAATATGATAAATGTTTTTTCACTTCGCGCATTTCTATCGTCGTTTAAGCCATAAATCAGTAAACATGGATTAAGTTAGGGTTAGTGAAGTGTTTCCAATGTAAAATTTTAATTATTAACACAAATTTTACGTCGATGGAAACGTAGCTTACGTAATGTTTATAATGTTATAAACATATGTTTTTAGAGCAAAATTTCTGAACAAACATTGTAATTATGTGAAATACTAGAAATATTTATATTATATACGTGCTCTGTAAAACCTTTTTTACGTAATTCAACAAAGCAATTTTAAAATGTAACGTTAAAAAGAAATTATACTAGCAGGTAGTCAACATTCGAAAATTTAAATAGATTTCTTTATATTTACCATAGCAACCATTTTTTTGAGATGTTGATTTCAAACAAAGCACATGTTAAAAGAAATAGTTGTTATCTGTGTTGGTACCTTTGACATTTATTGGACAGACAACAAGGGTCATCAAAGTCACAAATATAAAAAACCGGACAGTTTCAAAATGAAAATATTCATTATTTTCATAATTCCGTTGAAACTTGAAATCATTTGAAACTTTTTGCGAAACAAAGGCAATTCATATTTCCAACATAACAAGGCTTACGTCTGTCTCAGGCTTATTTTTTCAGCTATATTAAATATTTAATTTATTAATATTCCATAAAAAGTGATAACAAAACAAATTTAAACAAATGAATTCAATTATTGTTATCACTTATTGCAGAAACATTAAATGAGTAGATGAATCATTATTATATTTTAAAAAGTTATTTAAATTTTAACTTCATGATATTGGAGCAAACAATAAAAGTTCATCTAGACGAATAGTAATGTCATTTTAAATATTTTTTGTGGTCCTTGTAAAATATATTTTTATACCAGAAACATTAGAATATCGTTTTACAGAGAAGTGCAGTTTTGTATCTAAACCTTTTAGTTAGCAACAATCAATTTTATTCTGTAATCAATTTGAAAAATCTTCAATTTTCATTAAATAGATTTATTTCAATTTAAAAATTGTCAGATTTATCAAATCTTAGAATTATAAGTCGTCTCTCGTTTCTTTTGTTAGTTGATACACAAAACAAGTATTATTTTTAAGCATAATAATGTGATTAGGAGTTATTTTTTAGATTTTGCTATTTGTATATTATTAATATGATTCATTTAAATTAAGAAGAGCTAGAATACGTAACTATATTTTTTTTATAAATAAATTATGTTTATTATTTTACAAGAAGAATGATTACTGTAATTTTATTTCAATAATTGTTTTTAAGTTTCTGAAGGCTGTATCACATTTGCTACATCAAAAGATGAAATCTGCATTTCGATTTAATATTACTATCAGCTACATGATATGTTTATAATAAAAAATAGTATAGAATAATATCAGATTCCCACCTCTAATTTCCATGGTATTCACATATAAATGTAATAGTTTGATAATCTGAGTCACCTGAAAATACCAATCTGAAAGAATTTGGACCGTTTTCATCTTTAGTTTCCTCCTCTTGAGAGAGAATATTATGAAAACATTCTCCATCAGAAGAAGGAGAAGAATTACCCAGATAAACGTATAAAAAACAGAAATTTGTCTTTTTTGACTGGCAGTATTCACATAAAATAAGTAATTTTTTGTGAACAATACCAATATAACAATTGCGTTAAGAAAACATTGTTAGGGAGTGTGTTTTTTTCCTCGAATCACAATGTAGAAGTGTTAAGTGCGATAAAGCCTTTAAAAGTCATACAAATTGTGAATAAATTAAACGTTTCCTTGTTTTACACATTTTGAAGCCGGTAGATTTTGTTTTACCTGTTATACATGAGGACATCTGGTTTCCATAGTTTATTTGGTGTAATTCTTAGGTCCTTCACACCTCCGAATTCTGTATCATTCCACCTCAAATTGTAGTCGTTCCATTCCTGAACAAAATCATCTGATTAAAAAAGGAATTCACAAATTCCATACACAAATTTTACACTTATTCCAATAACTAAACTTTCAAACTTTTATTTCATTTTATCTCATTTAGAAACGGACTGATTTTATTTTAAATAAATGTTATCATCTATAATATAAATATATAATTTACATTAATTTCTGAGACTTTGGAATGCTGATTGCTGAGATAAAAAAGTGATAGAGTGTTTTAAAAATTCGAATTTCGAATTGTAGATTTGAACAAATATCATAAAATTCAACAACATTCATGTTCTCTCTACATTTTTCCCCTTTACATATAGCTCTGACTATCGCAAGATCATTACAATAAGAAAAATGTGCAATGCAGATGTTTTTAAAAATACTTGGGCCATCACCATTTTTACACGATAATACCAAACATGATTTAACAGTAATTATAAAATGTATGGTACGTTATTTTTTAAAGAAATATGCTCATGTTTAGTAGGTAGGTAAATATACCTATACCGCGTAATGTTAGGCCTTCTACAATACCAGAATATTAGTTTACTAAAAAAACACGAAATTTTAGTACCTATTTCATGATGTGAATGGAAATGCCATAAGAACTAAATTTTAGTTCTTAAAACAGAAATGAGAGTTCGCATTACGGCCGTTGTTTTATTTTTGAAGCGCCACTAGCGAACGATTTTTGAATTTATAAATAGCAGTGTGTTAACAAGTCTTTATAATATTAGAATATTAGAATTTAGAAGCCCAACATAATATAACGGACGCTTTTGACGTCTGCGTTGTCGAGCCTCTATAATTCCCAACATAATAACGTCAATAATTATTATCGTGTAAATTGGGATTTTCATATAATGTTTTCTGTTTTCTATTCTAAAGGCAAGATATCATTTAAAAAAAAGTTTGAAAGTTTTTTATTTTTATTTGACGTAAATTTAAGTTCAAGCGTGCGTTAGTGATTTGTGTGTACTGTGAAAAATGAATTGCTTTTAATAAATAACTGTGTATTTGACAATTAGTGCCATGATTTTGTTTTGTTTCTTTTGTGATACCTAAATAAAAATTTATTCCGTGAAATGTGCAATGTGTATGTATTTTGTGAAACAAAGTTGTGCAAAACGACTTATTACTTTTTTAAGGCTATCAAAAACTTATTATTTCTTTCATTTAGTTAAATTACAGAAAATCTTCATTATTTTACATAATTTTTATTTATCTTTGAAATAGATAAATACTATATATGCATTGATGCAATTAATCTTGAATAAAATAAAAAAAAATAAGTTTAAAAAGCCGTAAAAACGATTTTTTTTAAGCAATTTTAAAACCGTACTTAAAGAAAAAACACGCTGATTCTAATAAGCTAAAGATTGTATCTCTATTAGAAGTTATGAACCGAGTTATGAACATTAAGATTTTTTTTGTGCAAAGAAATTTGGATGCAAGTGTTTTTTCTTTTTTGAAAAATATCTGAGATTCACAATTCATCCGAAAATCACGTTTTTTCGAAGCGTGTAATTTGAACTACTCTACTGAAATGCATCGGTAATATCGGCAATACAGGTTCCGACATAAGAGATATCTATTGTTGGTTCGCTGCAGGGTCAGCTACTATGATAGGTACTACTAGTAGAAATACGTGACAAGCATATACAGTTCCTGTTTCCCATACTTTTGATTTTTTTTATCATCCTCCAGATCATTTATGTCTGTCAGAAACAGATTTATATTTATTGAGAGTAATGGCATAGATCAGATTTTAAATTATATTACTATACAGATATTTCGTTGTTAGGAATCCTTTTCGTTCCAATATTTAAGGACAGTTCCAGTTTAAAGGATTGTCTCACGTAATATTTAATTACGTGAGAGAATCCATTAAATTTAATTTTAACAAATTAACATAAAGAATATACTACTGTTTTATTATATAAAAAGTCGATGATTTTTACGTTGTGTATTTTGAAAAAATAGAAAAACTCTCGGATTTCTTTTAAAAATGGCATCCTTTAAGGCTATTTCGAAAAGATCATCAACAGGGGCGGTTCTGGGATAACATTTGTGGGGTGGGGGTTGTACCGTAGTACAGAAAAACTAGTAAGTATGAAAATACAAAATGTTAATAATAACCACAAAACACCAAACCAATTAAAAAAGTCGACATACGTTTCCGCCAACCGAGCTGGCATCATCAGGAGATCATCTCCTGATGATGCCAACTTGGTTGGCGAAACGTACGTCGAGTTTTTTAATTGGTTTGGTGTTTTGTGGTTATTTTGAAGATTTTTAATCTTCACATCACACCAAACGTTCCATCTCTCTTCTTGGAGTATGAAAATAACAAAAACTAAAAACATAAAATTTTATTCTAATAAAAAATTTCAATAGTTCCACAACAACACATCAGGGAATAGCAGCTCGGGGGAGGAGGAGGGTAATTAGTAAATTACCACCATCTCCCCTCTCCCCGTAATAGCGCCCTTGATCAGCAGCTCTTTATCTCTTCCCGTTTAGAAGATAGAGGCATTCAAATTTTTTTGAAATTTTAAGAAATTCAATTTTTTATGCTACTTGGATAGAAAACTGTCGAAGATTTTCGGATGCAACGTTTAAATGAAAATACACGAGAAAGCGTGTAATTAAGTCTTATTTTTATAAACGCAACAACAATGAAAGTAAAACTTCCTTAATGGTGCATTTCAGACTTTTGTTGTAAACAATAAAACAGCGGAAACGCATGTAGTTTTTCTGTAATTTGACTAGTTTTCTTGCTTGAATAAATACTTGTTTTCTTTAGTGTACGTGGCATAAGATCCTTATTTTAAAAGTGAACTTTACAACAAAAGAATGTAGATTAACGAGCACAACTATGTTCACAAAACTGTAGAAAATGTTCGAGCAAATATCTTTGACACAAGGCAAATTGGCTTATGCCGAATTTTCGGTACCTTGCAGTTTTGTGTACGCGTAAAAATATTTTATCTCTGCACAAATTCAATGTGAACTACACCACTGTAAGTACTTGAAAACAGGTCCGATGAACGTATGGATCACCGAGTAGACTATTTTTAAACGCAATGAAACGTAATGTTATGACTGGCAATGATAACTTTTGAAATTGCAACGAATTTTATCAAACATTTCATTCAAACCATTTTGCCTTGTGACCATCGATATGTTAAAGTAAAAAGTGCATTACGGAATGTGTTAACGTTCCTAATAAATTCATTCTGCTATACTAAAATATATGATTGACATCAGATGAACATAAAATATTATTAATTATAATTATTTAAATTAATAATGAAATAATCATTAAAAAAAGGTGTGAGTGCTGATGTGTAAACATGTGACCTCATATTGCTGTCACTACACTTGCAAATGTATAAAAATATAATTTTATTCAACTGTGAACAGCTGGCGTCTCGGATGTGTATCGCGCGCGCACACACACACACACACACATACATTACCGCAGTCACATCTACATGACTTACGCTCGAACTTTGATGAACGGGGCGAGAGCTTAAGTTGTTTACACATCAAAAGTTTTGAATACGGAACTTTAAAGTGAAGACTGTTAACAATATTTTATATTCATTTATTTACAAAAAATATATCTGTATCTCTATAATATTTTTCTTCTCTACAAATAATTTATTCAAAAGCAATGTAATTTTTTTAAATAGCTATTGACTGTATATGTTGTGTAAATTTAGGGAAAAAGCATGCACCAAATATTACAATATATTTAAACATTGGGAACATGACAATGACATTTATTAACAATAATTATGTGAACGAAAATAACATTTTAAACTATAAAACATTAAGTATTACTTAATAATAATAATCAATTTAAGATAAAAAATATATTGTTATACTGGGCACACAGAAATAAAATTTGCATGCAAAAATGCCAAAACTGACACTTTCAGAGTCAAATTTCGATTTAAATACATCAAAACGTTTTGTAGTAAAATTAAAGTTAAAAATATAAATTAATTTTTAATGGTCAATAATATCAATCACTTGTAGTGTTTTTGCATGAATATAAAGAAATCATATCTAAAACTGATAAATCTAGATTTTTAGATCATTAAAATTCACATTTATTATACTACAGTCAGTTTAAGACTTGTACAGTGCCAAGATGATTCTAGGTACAGAAAAATTATACCAATAAAGCAAAAGGTACGCTAATTTCAATTCACCTTCAGTATGGTGAATTGAAATTAGCGATAACGTTTACTCAACGATATAGCCTTTAATCGATTTGCTTGCATTGTGTACTTTCATAGAATCCTAAACTGAATTCAAAGAAATCAAAATGTGAATTAAGATCCTTGTTTGTGATTAGAACTATTCACAAAAACAATTTGTTTCCATGGTAATTCTACTCGAAAACAATTAATGAACAAAGTAAGTAATATTATGTATTGTATACATATTATTATACAATAGAAAGCATATGTATGTTTATATACATAAAATAAAGCAAAAGCAGCATGGCCCATGGATAAAAGACACATTATATATATTTTAACATATTATTAAGTCTAGCGTATTAAAATAATCTACATAAGCCAATAACAAATATACAGAGATACATCAACAATCTGATATGAATTTATTTTCCATTAATTAATATCGCTAATGACCGTAGTTTTCGAGCATTTATAATCTGAAATATCTATTAATTCATTAATTAAATTTGAACAGTAGGTTATGCATTTGTTTAGATTTAAAAATTATGACTGAGACCAACTAAAAAATCGTTGTTAATTTATTGTACCTTTTAGTTTTAATTGAATATGAAAAAGTATTACCTATTAGGTACATGAGATTAAAATTTAAATTGACAATATATTTTGAAAAATAATAATCTGAAGTTTTTCAAGGTTAGGTAAACGTTATTATATTGTAGCCATCTAATTTAATTAAAAACCGTCATTTGTTTTCGGAGCACGTAAATTAAATCGAATTTTTTTTTAATCAAAAGAGTCTAGTCTACACTAAGTTTTTTTACATTATATAATGAATTAAATTCAAATGAAATATATAAGAGATTACGGGAACTTGGACTGTGGGTTGATTGACACTCAGATAAAGTTTTAAATCGCAACGTTTCGTCTATTTATTTTAGACTTCTTCAGGCTCTCTGAATAATAGCCACATACTGATACATAACTTGTACAACTCATATAAACTTATAATATTATATCTTATTACATACCTTAAAACATAACACGAGTATGTCAATAATAATCTATCGTCATAATTCATTTATAGCGATAATATAATATAATATGAAATAATCCTTTTAAAATAATTGAAATTCTTTAAAATTCATTTGTTCAACAGACACAGTTTTTTATAAAATGCATAGCAATTTAATACAAAACCAAACTATCATATTATAGTTAAGTGACATAATCAACTAATTATGCGTAACTCAACCTAATCAGTGTCTCTAAAAATCTTCTTCCATTACTAATAGTAACTGTAATCAAGTCACTTTACTTTCAATTTACATTCTGACAATATATTCATATATAATTTATATATATTGTCAGAATATATAATATATATATATATATTCAGAAGAATGTAAATTGAAAGTAAAATGACTTGATTATAGTTACTATCAGTAATGGAAGAAGATTTTTAGATACACTGATTAGATTGAGTTACGCATAATTAGTTGATTATGTCACTTAACTATAATATGATAGTTTGGTTTTGTATTAAATTGCTATGCATTTTATAAAAAACTGTGTCTGTTGAACAAATGAATTCTAAAAGAATTTCAATTATTTCAAAAGGATTATTTCATATTATATTATCGCTATAAATGAATTATGACGATAGATTATTATTGACATACTCGTGTTATGTTTTAAGGTATGTAATAAGATATAATATTATAAGTTTATATGAGTTGTACAAGTTATGTATCAGTATGTGGCTATTATTCAGAGAGCCTGAAGAAGTCTAAAATAAATAGACGAAACGTTGCGATTTAAAACTTTAACTGAGTTTCAATCAACCCACAGTCCAAGTTCCCGTAATCTCTTATATATTATAGTTACGATGGACATGACAACCAACAAAATTCAAATGAAAATTGGTTCAATATTACGACATTTTAATTTGAAAATGACTCGGCTAAGCTTTATGAATTACTGGAATTTAAAATAATTCATGTTAAACCATTGATGTATAATAATCACATGCATAAAAACAATTCAAAACAAACGTTTGACGTATGCATAATTGTTTTACCTAGAATTTTTAAAAAACATGAGTTGTTATATTTTCTTTTCTAATAAATTGATAATCTCTGTACTAGATTGCACATAATAGACTATAATAATAAAAAACAATTCGTAAAGAATTTTATTAAAAATGGGAAATTTCTTATTTTCACGAATCAATTAATGTCATTTAATTATTTTACATTACAAAATTAATTTGACGCGCAAACGTCTGCATAATAATATAAATCTATAAACAATTCAACTACTGCGTAATAATTGTTTACTGTGTTCGATTGATTAAAAAAAAACAATTCGTCAATCACTTTAACTTTAAGGTTTTATGTCAATGTTTCATCGAACCAGTTCAATTGTACACTCTGTATATTATATGCGGCAGCCGAATTTTAATTTTAACCGCTTTACAAAGCGGCTAGCCGTTTCATAAAACGGCGCTGTATTGTAAAACAGCTAACTCATGCGCTAAGCCGAATTGCATCATATCGCATTTTGCAACGCAGATGATTGCGTTTAACCGTCTTAAACTGTTTATAAAACTTAGAACTTATGACAAAGAAGTTTAAAAGATGTTAAAAAACAATATAATATACTTCTTAATTACATAACTCTTTTATTAATGCAAGATAAGAACTAAATTCGACTATCGAGCGATTTATTTCGAGTCTTTTTGTAAAGCGGCTAATCTTTGAACCAGCTGCATTGTAAAACGTGGAATGTTTTTCAACGCGGCGGTTATCGGTTCAGTCTCTTTTTTAAAGTGGCTGAACGTTAGATAGCGCCGTTATATGAAATGGCTAGCCGCTTTATAAAATGGCTAAATTTACAATTCGGCTGCGACATATTCATATAAATCCAATGTTGCATACCTACATTGTTTACGGCAAATTTAATAATAAATTATCGCATACGGTTAACAACTACACGTTAAAACATGCGGGTTAACAAATAATAATAATTATGTGTGTATATATGTTACAGACAAATGTGCATCCAAATTGTGTATTCGCACACCTGCTTATATATACCAATATTCGGCTTTGTTCTTTGCAAATTAAATGATAAGTATTAAAAGGCTGGATAGAAAACACGATGGCTTACATTTTTTATTTATCGTTTAAATTAAAGTGGAAATACAGACAGATCCCGATTTTTCGCTTTATTAGCTTTTTTAACTAAAAAATCTGGAAACTAATTATTGTACATTAGTTTTTTCACCACATAAAAATTTTAATCAACGTGTTTTCTAAACAGGCCTGTTGATATTATTTACAGAAATATCAACAAATGTTTTATTTATATAAAATTTGAAGAGTTTCCTAGTAGAAAACTTTTTTATATAGCGTATTTGTAAACAATCAACATACGAGTGTCCATTTCAAGTAAATGCAATAAAGGACAAGAATAGTTCCGGTGTGTTTTAATTGTATTGACAAAAAGATCCACTTCAGAAAAAAAACTACGCGTAAGAGCAACAACATCAAGCGAAACATTTTCCACCGGCTAGCATGGCACTGCATCCTATGTCACAGATATAGTAAAATTATAGTAAATTATCGCGGCAACAACTTCATACCGTATGAAAAGAAAATCTCCGCCGCGACTGTATTTTTAAAAGTAGTCATTTCAAACATGCAACCGTGACGGAAGGCGACGAAATAGTGTCACGCGTCTCACTCGATAGATGCGCAGACGTCGAGTGCTTTTGAGTTCTGTCACAGATCTGTCTAGCGTCGTGACGGTCGCCAATTATTTTAACAAAGGATGGCGTGTCGACTTGACCTTATAGTATTTTCATTTTAGTTGATGTTTCTAAGTAATACAATAAAATGAACACCCTGTAGATATACGATTTGAATATAGAACTTTTAAATTGATCGAATCTTGTCAACCGGAAAAGTTAATATCATAAAGCATAACGGAAAAAAAGCTCTGTCCAACGTACAAACAAAAGTGATTTTCCTATTTCAAAATATCATTATAGTGTTATGTCTTTAGTTTATAATTAGGTAGGTATTTGTTTTTCAAATTAATAGAGTTTTAAATCAATTTAAAAGTTTTATAATCAAACTGGACATTGTTTTCAAATACATGAGACGTAAACAATTTTTTACTAGGTTATTCTTCAATGAATTACTTAGCAGCTAATGTTTCTGTAGAGAATATTAGATAAATAGTATAATTCCAATTAATTTAAACATTTTTTATGCAACTGACTACTCAAGTTTTACTGTTGTTTCTAACCTTAACGATTAAAAGTTTTAAATATTAATCCCACGTTTTATTTATGAAACTGACTCTGTGCACCAAATGTTTCCAATTTTATAAGCGTCTAGTCTACACGCGTTCAGTGTGTCTGCATCCATAAATTTTTAACTTCACTTAAATCTCTTATATTTTTTAAAAAGATCTAATTTTGTATAAACAGTTGAAAACATTTTATACAGTGGAGTAGTTTTTCTTTTTACGCAGTTAAACGAAAGTTTTTTATTCACTCCATTGTTTTTTTGTACACAGAGAAAATTCATTTTTAAAGGTATTGAAAATTACAGCACTCTAAATATGATTCAATAGACACATAAATGTATTTATTGATATCACATTAGACTGGCGCAAAAAATGTAATCAATTTTGGAAAAAACAATAAGGTCTGCAATTTTTTTTTGTATCGAACTAATGTATTTTTTCCAAAGCCAATTACACATATTTAGTTTGTTTGTTTTTTTTTGTCCATAACATATATTTATGTGTTGTTCAAAAGTCAGATACATTGAGTAATTATATTTTTAATTGCAAATATCATTCGATTTATTGACAAATGATCAATTAATTACTGGTAAAATTATTAAATTATTTTCATTTTTTTTCGCAACAGCAAATTAAATAAAGCCAACTATCCTTGAAAAATACTATTTTTGAATAGGCAGGTAAATATTATGTTTTTTCTATAATCTGACTTTTCACAACAAAAAATTGTATGATGATGTGTTATCATTATTATTATTTTGTGGATGATATTCTATTTTAAATGGTTTTTTTAGTTTGTATGATTTTATATGAGAAAAATTTTTAGTGCATTCATGATTAGATAAATATTTTAAAAATTGTACTTTAATTCACCTATTTTTAAAGACAGCTAAAAAAAGAATAAATAATAAATTTTTATTAATTTGTGATTTTTTAATTGCGAACGAATAAAAAGAAACAAAAAAACGTTTTCTATTTCAACTTACGTTAAAAATAATGTATTTTCATTTCAAAATGCAAAAAAATCGTATTGGAAAATTTTCATAAAGAATATTTACAGTTCTTTTAATATGCATAATATGTACAAGCTTTAGAGCTAAAATAAGTTTTAAAAATTTCTTAACCCTAAACAAATAAAATTATTCATAAAATAACTCAATTAAAAATTTTGAAAAATGTTCTTTACTGCAAATGGAAGGGATTTATAACAAAAATGGAGAATACTGATTTTAAACTTCGTGTTTACTTATTGCTTGAACAACAAAAAAATGATTGAATCTTTTATTTTTTGTTCCGTTTTCAAAATTAATCTGGCAATGAATCGAATTAAGAATTTAATAAACTCTACAATAAATTGTTAACTGTTTTAAACTGCCGTATTTAATGAAAACAGCATTTTTAATTTATAAAAACACATGAAACCGAAATATGCTTGCAATTCTTACATTAAAAAATCAACAAAAACGTACATAAATCATTAAGAACAAAATTATTTAATGTTTTTCAGTAGAGAAGAAAAATTCAACCAATTTTGTGTTTGCATAAGCATTTAGTTATTTTAAAATTGATAACACGAAGTGAAATAAAAAAGAAAAAACGAAGAATCTACATTCATGACACAAGTTAAATTCGTTACGATTTAAATAATTTTCAAAATGTCTACGAATTCAAAGCCAAAAAGAAAGCCTGCATAAAAAGATCAACAAAAAAAAATAAAATAGAATAAAACAAATCTGAAATCATTAACCCCTACAAATTCAGTCTATGTTAAAAATTATTTAATTAAAAAGCTTATTAAAAATCATTTTCTTTTTATTTTCACACACACGGCAGCTAAAAATACCGAAATAGTAAGTAAAATTTTTCAAAAAGTATACATTTCCTATACGTTCTTATGTTATTCTAACCATTACAGATATTTCAATTATTTCATATCAAGATAAAAAAGGAAGAACAAAACGTAACAGTGTCGAAGGTTTCGTAACGATTTTCAAATAATTATTTTCATGACAGAAAAAAGTATCCGTGAACTATAATATTTTTTTTTTAATTTCATAGGAGCTAAACATAAAACCAGAATTTTTGTACGTAATTATTATTGTCCTCGAAATAATATGTTTCCCCAAATAAAACAATTGACAATATACATATATAAAACATATGAACATCGGGAACATTATATGGAAACAAATGAGTGGGAACCATTCAACATTAAAAAAAAACTATTCAAAATTTTAAAAAAATCTACAACACTTTTTTTATTTCTTTCAAAAACAGATAATGTTCTATGGACTTGAATGCCTAAAATTCAAAACCAAATAAACCCATTGATTTTAAAATGAAAGAAAAAAATGCTTTTCTGCATGAAATTAAACTGGCAGATATAAGTATATGCCTATATAATATTTTAATTAAAAAAATGTGAAATATTAGTAACATCTATTTTTTAAACCCCAGTCCGAAATAAAATTGTAAATCAAATAATTGTGAATAATTTCAAAAACACTGAAAACCAATAAAGTAATTAGTTTTGTTTCCAGCATTGGCTAACTACAAATAAAGTTTCTTTTTCAAGTTTGTTGTTTAAAATAAATGAATATGCCATTTTAGAATACCACAAACTAAGCATGACTATAAATCTAAAATGCCTACTTTTTAAAATGCCAAAACGTGACTGAAAATTAAATATACCTACTTTAAAATTGATAAGCAGCAGCTGTTCGTGAAAGAAGGCCTGCCGCATATTGGACTTAACGCAACATAGGATAGTAAGATACGTTTTTTAGTTAGGGAACGTAGACTGACTATAAACACAGCGACGCTGAACCAATCAGAGATCTTTCTGAACAGTGCTTTCTGGAACGAAACTATTTCCTACTACAATTTTTGTTCTGCATTTTTGATAAAATTTTCACACTGACTACATTTTCGACAAGTTTTCAAAATAACATTTTTTTCTTTGCTACTCTCTTTTTTAATGTAATTTTGTCTAAATTATTTTCCTTCGCTACGCACGAAAGTTGAAAGTTATTACAATAACATATAACCAATACTTTTGAGTTGAATTCAAATACTGTCGAAATTTGATAGCTCGAAGTCTTGATAACTCGAATTTTTTGTGGCAAGTCATGGTTCGAGCTATCGAAGTTCGACTGTGTCAAAATCCAAAAAGAAAGATATAACATTTTATCGCATCTGTTTTGGCTGTTTTCAATATAAGCTTCCCAACCAAAAAATTCTCCTCCGTTACGTTATTATTTTAATACGCGGCGAACCTAAAACCCACCATTCACTGTGAACGAAGCTCTGCTATGCCGCCACTAGCGTAGCCAACAAACTTCTGTAGTACATTTACGGTATAGTATGTATCAAACATTGGTTACCTGTGTCGTTAGTGGCGGCACAGAATAGCTTTACTCACAATTAACTTTAAACTGATGCTACTATTTCATTAAATGTATGAAAACTAAAAGATTTACAATATTTAGTCAGGACTGGACTTTAATGAATTCAACATTTTGGTATAACAGTTTCTCCTGGAAAAAATTACACAGTTAAAAGTTTTCTTAATACCGTTTACATGTAGTGACCTTTTTTGAATCAATTTTTCCAAAACGATTTTTAAATAAAACAAATTTAATACAGGGACTAATTTCAATCATTTATATTGGACTGAAAACTGCATTCAAGAATGGTATACGTTCAAAAAAATGAGGCATATATACGTATATAGGTACATTTTTGAGTAAAACTGAAGACTTTTATAAAAATTTAGAAAAAAATATGAATTAATGATTAAAATTCTGATTCTTTTAAATTGAAAATAAAACCATATTCAAAACATTCTATCATCAAATTGAAAAACCAATCTTCATTTATATATACGTATATATTATATACAGATGATTTTAAAATGGATAAAAATGAGCAATACTTATTATTATAAAAATAAAAAGTTCTAATAACATTTTCTTCATAGCATTTCAAAGAAGATCGAACTCAAAGAACGTTTAAGAATTTTTTTTGTTATCAAGTCATTGCAGTGCAGTTAAATATCTGTACAAATAAATTAAATAAAATTTAGTTGCATCATCTTTAAAATTAGCCACAATAACTTTTTACCAAGCTTAGACTAGGCAAATTTTTTGACTAATATTTTGATAGCCGAAGTAAGGTAAATTTTTTATTTATCGCCCTGAAGTTATCTTAAAAATAATTACAACTGATTGTTTGACTCATATTATTAAAATTACTAAAATAGACAAAATAATATTTAGACAATCGGCTTAAAAAATGTGTCCGTGAAATACTAGAGCAAGAGCAATGATGTTAAAAAGAAACAAATTAACAGCTGTAGTATCGTTGATTGACAGAGCGAAATGAAACTCCTCCTTATCAACGCTCTTTCTCTCTCCAATTTTTCCATTAATCATTTGAATGTAACGGGCAATGTTAACATCCGATTGGATAAAGTGTTACATGAACTTTTTATCTCATTTCGAATCTTAAATAAAACTCTTTTTATTGATATTCATTTCAAAATCAACTGACATTAAATTAAAAAAATGTCATTATCAATAGGACTCCTACATCAATGATCTACAAATCAATATAGGAACGCAATTTTCAAAAGGATGTAATTATTGTCACTTCACAGATCGCATCTCATTTGTTGCAACACAAATAAAACAAATGAACAGACACCTACGATATGTTACCAACATAATAAATAATATTGCAAATGCGTTTAGAAATAAAGAGACAAATCTTGTAGATTTATTATGCCTTCAGTAATATGTACTAAAATCTTTGTAATTTTAGTGCGAATTCCGTCAAATTATTGTAGTATACACCAATTGCTCAAGATTAAACAAAAAAAAGTTTGCTCAGTAGAAGGTAATGTGGTGTAGGCGCCGTTAATGTGGTGGAGTTTAAACAAAGAAACAGTGCAGTATTTTAAAGCATTTTTCATCGCTATTTGAGCTATAGATCACTAAACTGTGGCTAACTAACTTAGGGTTAGTTAAATACGCTTAAGTGTTTAGAAAAATTTACGTCGATGGAAAAATGACTTATGTAAGTTTATGGTGTTAAAATGTTGTTATAGAGCGAAATTACAGAATCAAATTCAAAAAATTAATTTTAATGAAAAAACGCATCAATTATGGGACATCTAAATGTGATGTTTTCATGCTAATAATTTCTGATGCAATTCAAACGAAAATGTTTGATCAGTATCCATTGGTCAAATACTCAAATATATAATTTGCTTTTTAAATATTTGGAATTGTAAAGTAAACTAAATTATGTATAACAGTTCTTTATATCTTTTATAGATAAATAATAAATAATGACGGAAAATTCAATGTAAAACAAGGGTTAATTTATTATATATACATAGCATATGGCATAAAAAAGCAATTAAATGAAATAGAAAAAAAAATATTTTGGTGTAGGAATTGAAAAAAAAACATCATACTGGCGTGACAGTAATAAAACAAAGTGGCAACAGAAAATCGTCTACAAGAATCCAAATTATATGTTTTTGTCCAAAAATATTAAGAAAACTACGATGGGAATCCAGCTTGCTCTCATATTGTTATTCGATACAATAAAAATATGAATATATTTGTAATTTCATAGAAATGTTTTTCAATTATTGTCTATTCTTTTTTCTCTTGGATAATGCATATTTCTCAGCAAGCAAATTCAATACGTATTTTTCTTTCAATAGAAAAACATTGGTTTTAAATATTTAGTTTTGAAATATTTTTTAGAATACGAATTACAAAGAAAAAATACGTATGAATATATATTACAACCAAAAAATAACAAAGAAAACATGATTCAGTAGAATCTCGGTTATCCGTGTGAGGCTTAACCGACTGGTTGATTATCCGTCCATGAGCGCGCTCTCGATCATACATACGAGATGCTGTAACAGTAGGTATGTATTTAGTGTGTAGCACGTAGTACTTAATATTTGCAATAATAACTACTATGAAACTATATTTGTACTTTAAAGCTGCATTTTCAGAGTTTCAAGACATTTCTCATTATACGTGTTTTGCCAAACAGCATGGATAATCGAAGTTGTACTGTATAACCAAAATATTATTCAATGTTATACAGGGTTTTCAGTAAACCTTTTGTAAGACTTTAATCGGTGATAGGTCTGACCATGTGCTATCAAAATATGACAAAACACCGACATATGTGATACTTTTTCGCTATATAATTATTATGGTCGTGTTTATTCAAGCAGAACAAGTTGTGGACAACTCAGAAACCGCGATCAGACGCTAATGATCTCTGTTGTCGAGCGTCTATAATTCACAATTCATTCAGAAACCGTGAAAAGTATATTTCGATGTTTAATATTTTTAATGTAAAATCAGTAGAATAAAATATCAATCGATTTATTAATATTTCATAAAATGATAAAAAAAATTATGTTGAGTAGACAGTAAATAGAAGTTTTTGAACTTTTTATTTTGCGTCTTTTGAATTTTTAAAGACGACGACATCTTCAATGAACAAATAGCAGACCATAAAATTATTTAGTTCTTACAATTCTGCAAATTTATTGCAACGGTGTCGCATATTTTGTGATAACATAAGAGCTGCATTTTTTTAGAGTATTTATAAAAATTAGAATCGACATAATTTTTATTTTTTTAAATTAGCATTGTCTAAAATAAAATAAAGCGCACTATTCCCAGAATGTTTTGTTTTTTTTAATATATGATTTGTTGGCCTTTGTTACGTAGAACAGTTAGCCACGTCCAAACTAATTCCCAAAATGTATAAAATATAATTTAAAAAAAAAGTAATTGGACTTTTCGTCAATCACGACTTCTGTCTGCTTGTTATTCATACAGAGTGGTTCAAAAAACTCTTAATATACATTCTTTTTAACTTTAAATTTATCAACAAAATCCGACTGAAAGTCTGGACTTATATTCCGAATATTTTCTAAATAATTATTTAGTTGTCCCTTTATTTCATGTTTATCAATAGAATACGAAAAAAATCAATAAATTTATAGTAAATTTTAAATTAAATAAAACACGTCAACGTTTTATTTATTTGCATTTCAGATTTTTATAACAATTGTCTCGCACAGTGTAATAAAATAAAGTTCTTAAGAGCGACGACACACACAGCAGTTTGTGCCGACTCGGTGGCCGAGTCGACTGCCGAATCGACGATGGCAGACGGTGGTTTTTGTCGACTCGGCAGTCAGGCGGACGATCCTGTACTTCGCTATTCAATTTTCTATATCGAGATTCAGCCATTTTTAATCGTGAAAACCTATAGTTGCGTAGTTGTGTTTGCGAAACAACGCGAGATAAACCGATGTGTGTGGCAGCGCTCATACAAAACAATATAAATAAGCGTCGCTCTGTAGCAATAAAACGTGTTTTTTGTGGAGAACGACGTGTCGAGACGGCTCTTCAGCTGTCAGGCAATTTTATTGGCGCAGTGTGTGTTTTGCATCATTGAAAACACAAAAATAAGTGCCGGGTCGTCGCTCTTAAGTGTACATACAACCGAAACGTTGTATTTAATTTAAAATGTATAACATTAATTTACATCGAGTTACGGCCGAATCTATTATATAATTTTATAGTAATTTTGAATAATAATTACACTGATAGATAAACGCCTTATGCAATATTTTTATTATATGAAATACAGCAAGCGAAAAAGGATAATAAAAACTACATGTAAAATGGCATATTCAAAAATACTAATAGAGGTATTGGAGGTACTGGTTTAAAAAAGATGGCCAAGAATAAAAAATGCGTTCACGGGTTTTACCATAAACAAACAAACCAATCATGTCCCAATTACGTAAGAAAAAAAATCGGTAATAAATTATGTATATATAACGGAAACAAAAGGAACTATTTAGATACTGGCGCAAATAGAAAAGTGTAATTAATAATTATTACCAACGATAGTAAATGCGAAATATTAAAAATATTGAAAGAAGAGTATACGGAGAAAGTAGGTATAATGTACAAAATGTTTAAATAAAAATTTGTATACTTACGTAATTCTAATATTTTGATTTCTAAAAGTCTAACGATTTTTTTTTATTGTCAAACATATTATATATTTGATTGAATCCATACAAATTTTTATTTTTAACATCTCGTCATGATTGGAAAAATATATTCAATTAATAGTCATCTCCCAAATCGAACCACTGTTCCCAACTTGCAAATAGCAACTATTTAGCAGTGAATACTACAATTTCAAGCAAAGATACTGTTTTATAGAAAACACGAAATGAACGAGTGGTACAATTTGACAAACAGTTCGAATTGAATAATTTTCTCCTATCATTAGGTAATATATATATAAAAACGTAGAGATAGGTAGTTAAAATAATATATAGACAAAATATGGAAGAAATAAACGGTCAAAATCAAAAACGAAAGCAACAACTGCCGTGTGTGTTCATAGTAAATAAGTAAGTATTTATTTCAACCAAATTATTGGTTCTCACTTACCAACGAAAGCCAAATATTTGTTATAAGAAGCTGATTCTTCTCATCCTATGTTGGTTGTCAACCAATCAACAAAAAACGGGCACGTTAAATCATATAGCAAGACACAGGTACCATGCAATTATTATGTCTGTCAATCAGTCCTCTTTTTTAAGAGCGCCCAATTATAATTATTCTTCACTTCTTATCAATAATTAATAAGTTATCATCCACTTTAAAAATAAAAAAACTTCTTGTTCCGACCACCGATTTGAGTGGAGTTTAAATCAAAATCAATTTGATTCATCGTTTAAATCTCCAATTTGACAAAGTTTAAAATCCAGCTGACGTTTCAAAATGGGAAACATTTCAATTGCCTTATCAACTGAAGTTGGTACAAATGGTTAAATCTTATCTAACACTGTTAAACCCAAAATTTCAAAATTATACTTGTTTTTTGCAGTTCTTTACTTCATGTTACGCAAAGAAAATCTCTATGTTTAATTGACTATTTGAAAAATTACTGAACATATCCGATTAATTTAAAATTTACTGTTTGAAAAAGTTATATGCAAAAAGTGTCTAGATAATATCATTTATGACAAGAAAACTCGTTGGTATAAAAAAATTGCAACTCTAATAGTTTAAATAAGTTACTAATCACATTTAATGCATTTTGATGCCTGTGACAGATGCATGAAATCAAATTAAACGCTCTTAAATTAGATTATTCAGATTGTAATATCATCAACACCCACTTGGTGCTTTTTTAAATGAAATCTCCGAGGCGCTTTTTATGTAATACCTTAGTTTTACTAAACATAACACCCACACAATAAATCATTTAGTAAAACTAGAATAAGATTCCCACATAATTCACTGATCATTCTTGAAGAAACTTTACTGGAAACACATTGGACACAGAAGAGATTAAAGAGTTTTCATTATAATATTCGTGTGCGTGTGCCATTTGGCAAACATTTTGATAGTAGAGCAATGTGCGTTAGCAATTAAAACTTATTTTAAAAATAACGTTCTCGTCATACGATCCACATTTACTAAATGGGACACGAATGTCATGTTGAAGCCTTTTTCAGCCCCAATCAAAATCCTTTTTTAGTAAGGCCTCGTCAAAAATGATCAGTAAACTCAAATATGATTTTTTACAGTATTCGATCTGCTAACAGCACGCTCGTAATTCACATTAAATGAAGCTAGCACCGTGACCGGCGAAGACATCTGCAATATATTATATTATTTAAATTTTAGCATACAGCAGATGACAGCACAGGTCAATTTCGCTCGGTGGAAGGCGTAACTGGGTCAGAAAGAAACCCGACGGTAGAGTAAATATTTCGAGCGTGCAGTCAACACATTAAATACATCAGAAATCATATAATATAGCGAACTTTGTCGAAGTCTTTACACAGATTTGTACAGAAAAAGCACAGAGAATATTATGTGATTAAAGATTTTAAGGATTAATACATACACACAAATACAGAGCATGTATGTAGGTATATTATAATGTTTATATTGTACAGTAAAGGTACTATAAACAGGACGAAATAGGATAGAATTACATAGGAGTCCAGTTTCGTTCTGTTGTTTACTTCAGTTTGACATGTCCTAATATACATAATATCACAATACCACAATAATAGAGCGATTGATGCAAGCATTATTGTTTTCACTTTCGTACGCCATTTTGCTCAGCAAAATTACGCTTACTTAAATATCTCCTACATAATGACAGCCTTCGTTTCAGATATTTTCTAGTTATTCTATATTCTATTATACCTTATACAGGGTGTAACGGAAAATTACTACACGATTGGTCCGACAATGATATCTTTCGACTTGGATTATAATAAAATTTTGAATAGATAATTTTAAATATAATTTGATGACATGTAATAACTGCATAATTATTACTTAGCAGTATTTGAAATGTTAAATAAAAATTCAGTTTTGTTGTTATTCATATTTTAGCTCATAAATATCTAAGGTAAATCAATATATCATAATTTTATGTTTTTTTCACAAAGTTTTCATAATTTGATTTTTAAAGTGTCAAGCCTGTATTTTTTTAAGTTTTCTGTTACACTCTATATAATTTCATTTTGCATGGAGTTAATTATTGTTTTAATTTTATTTTTAGATTTTATAAAAATCAAATATGTTATTTGTACGAGAAAAAATAATATATGTTCAATTAAAAATGTCAACAGATTTTCGCAATTAAAGTGAGTTCTTTATTTAAATTGATCAATTCTATGAAACGATTTGATATTTTGTTAAAATGACACTGATAGATGGCAGCCATCAAAAGTTTGATTTCTCCTACAAACACATACCTACATACATATTTTGATATATAATTTTACTTTTTTACGATAAGTATATTACATTTTTCAAGTCACCGATGCGACTCGGAAGACAAAAGTATCGATACGAATCCACACGTATTATGCTTAAAAAAATGTTAAACACGCTATCATTAACAAAATAATGTTGCGTATATCCAAACAACTAAACACTAGTGCCATATTAAAATCAAAATTAAATATTCTTTCAAAGAAAGAATAACTAGTAGAAAGTAAATGGTAAAAAGCATAATGAGGTTCTTTACTTTTACAAAGTGAGTAGGTAGTGCATCATCACCAGAGAGATTCAGTGAATACGTTTTGCAGTAGGTATTCTTCCAAATAATTACCTCCTACAAAAAATTAACTGGGTACAAACCGTCATGTATTGTGAATACCAAATGAAAAAGCGACCATTGCTTCATCTACATGAAAGAAGACAAACAACATTCTAACGATAATTTCAGTGTAATTAACATTGAACTCTATTTTACATCCTCGTTGTCGAATTTTCCACTTAACATCTCTAAGTCGAAATCTAGATAATATGACGCAATCTCAATAAAAAGAAACGTCTATAGTTCAAAATTTCCATTCCACTTCGATTTATTGATGGTTCGACTCAATAAGTCGAAGGAAAATAAAAAGTATTTCAAGCCATAGACGTTTCGGTTTATTGAAGTAAATTCGCCGTATTTAGATTTCGACTGGTAGATTTAGTGAAAAATGGAGATCTCCATGATTAGTTGAAAACAAATAACTTTCTAAATCTAGATTTAAGGCCGTAATTCGTAGCAGAAACACAATAGAAGACACGTAACAAAACCTTTTACATTACTAAAATGTACCCAGTGACTGTGTACAGTTTAAACACTGTGAATCCCCGATCAGATCCCGCGAATTCGATTTCGAGTTACAAAGATCTGTTTTCATAAGTTTGAGTTATAAAGGCTGTCTACCTATAACTTCGAATCAGCTTGTTTTCTTTCTGACTTATCAATTATCAAGATTTTTGCGATTTAAAAAAAACAAAAACAATTTCATTATAAAAAATAAGAATTCAGAAAATATATTTTAAAAAAATCAGTATTTATTATCAATATATAATTTAAATGACGTTATTTCGAAAAGATTGACGATCATATCGTTTTCTTGCAAAAGTGATTTTTTCATAAAACTACAAAAATCAATAATCGAAATTGAGATTATACTTCGTTGAAAATATAAAAATCTAGCAAAATGAAAATATATTTCCGTCCTTATTATTTGATTCAGTGAAGCCAGATAGGTAAGCGAATGAAATGTAAGAAGGCAAATGAAAAAAGAAATAAATGAGTTTTGTAGTGTCCTGCATGCGTTCATTTCCCTATGTTGCACGGAAGTGTTGAATACGCAGCAAACGGCAAAAGAAAATATCCTCTTTCAATTGTTTAATCTTTACTAAACCGATTTCTAGTATATCGTTTTAATTAATTATGGCCACAGTAATTTAATAAGAATTCAGCTGTTTGTTTTTATCTTTTTAGTGTTTTGTTTTTAAAAAAGCTGCCATTGAAATTAAACAAATGATTAACGCAAGAAGATAATACAATAATGCTTGTTTCAATTGGCTAAAACATTGCATATAATTATATAAATAATGTTAATATATAAACATTGGTCAGATGTTATTTTATCATCACCACGATAATCCGTTGTCAGCCGCTAATAAGTCACTTACCAAATTCAACCACGCGTTGGTTGTGAGAATCTGATTCTTTTCGTCCTAGACAAGGGGAAAATTATGTAATCGCAGTACTTTCTCATAAAGTAGCAGACACCACTAAATATTTCAAACTGTAATTCCTAAGTATCATGACTACCCTGGCAAATAGAAGTTTAAACCGATTTTTGAAAATAAATATAAATTTATCTACCCATTAAAGACGCTATGCAAATGTCCTAGAATTTATTTATTTATTTTTAAATACACTACGAAATTCTTGAACATTTCAGTATGAAATACGTTTAATATCATTGTTCAAAGCGTAATTAACTATGTTTCAAAATAGCTTTTCCTTTCATTCTGTCTTAGGAAGAAAAACTCTGTTATATAATAGCTTCTTTGTTCGAAAAGTAAATTAAAATAGTGCAAAATCATAAGGTGATCCTCGTGATTTGTACGTAAAGTTCCAATTTTTTGGTTCCATATTTGTTAAAAAAAATCAATAGAGTTGATTTTTGCTATATATAACTAATTAGGTAATCTTTCAAAAGATTAAAATCTTCCATAATATTAAATAGGTAAATTTGACAGAAAAATGATTAAACTAACTTCAAACATTTAAGTGAAGTGCTTCATTTTTATTAAGTATAATCAATTCTAAGAAAAATTCTAACCTATTACTCATTAATAAAAATCTATATCTTGTACAACTGTTTATAAAATGAAATGTAGACGCAGTTTAAAAAATGAAAGAATGTATCATAACATCTATAATATTTCCTAACAAATTTTCTAGAAACACAATAAAATAGCATAGTTTAAAATAAACTGGACTCTATTAGCATATGTGCTTACATCAATCGATTTTGTAAAATTAAAAATCAATTTAAAATTCGAATACTCATATAAAGTAATCCACGGAAAAATGCAATCTATATAAAATATATCTTATAATACAATTTACAAAAATTGGTATAACAGTAAAAATGTCAGTGAATGTTTAAAATATACATAATATCAAAGAAAGATATTTATAATAAATCCCCATCCAAGTTTATCCGTAGTGTTTTGCTTTCTCTGATATAAATAACTCTAAAACCTATCTCACGCACTGCTTTCTGTAATAAATTTTATGAAGACGTCCCTTTAGAGTTATACCTCTTACAGTGGTGCGCAACGTTGGGTTACTACTTCGAGAAACAAAAGAAAACAAGAGACCCCGTCGAAATTCGACGAAGTGACGATATTTAGAAAAATATCTTGGAAATAAAAGAAATACATTATTATAAAGAAACAACTGCCGACGCTCCTTTTAAACATGCTTAATAAAAAAAGGTGCGAGTGGCGCAGTACTCTGCACGAAAGTTGATGTTTAAAAATGTGAGCTCTCATATTGGTTTCATTCAGAAAAAATATGGACGTGCACTACACTTGCAAATGTATAAAAAAAATATACTTTTGTTCAACTAAGAACAGGCAATAGGTGTATCGTGGTTGTGTGTCGCACACACATACACACTAACGTAGTCACATCTACATGACTTACGCTCGAACTCCCATGAAGCCCGTACCACGGAGCGAGAGCTAAGATGTTCACAGATCAAAAATTATATTATATAGATCGGTTGATTAAAAATCGCTGGAAGACTGTGGAAATAAAACGGCTTGTGTTTTAAATATATAGACAGGTAACCTACTGTATTTTATACTCACAGCTGGCTCATGGCCTTCAACCATTCAATAAAAAAATTCTCAGTACTAACATATAAATAGAATCTTTAATTAAATAATTTTTTTTATTTAACAAAGGCAAAACAAATTCACTTGATATTTTTTATTATGATTAATAATGAAATATAAAAACACGAAAAGAAATGCTGCTTTGAAAAAGAAAAATTGAAATAAAAAAATAAATGTTTCTTAGTGTATAATAAAAAGCATTATTCACACATAAAACATGTATTTCAAGGTTTCGAGTTCTATTTTTAGAAAGCATTTTCCTTGTGCATAGTTTTCCAATAAAAGCATTTCAAGTTAAACTATATTAAATGTACAGATAATCCTGACAAAGTAACTGGTTTTTTTACATTTTCAACAAAATGGAACTGTCCTACATTTTATTCTTTTAGGGTTGGAATGTACATTACAAATAATTCATAAAATATTAACTATATAATATTACGGTTACCAGGTTGTCCATAGAATTGGAAATAGAATGGTCACTATCAAGAAATGTCAAACAATTAATCGATGACGAAGTTCCGTAGAAAAGCGCGGAAAGAAAATAAAATAGAAATGTACTCGATAGAATCGAATGAAAACAGGCATCTCCAGTGGATATTCCACGAATATTATTAAGTATCCCAAATAGAATGTTCTTTGATATAACATCCTTCTTAAGCATTATAAGAGGCCAACTTTATCTACGTTATTTTTCTCGGTAATGTTTACGAGTCACCGTTGGAGAACAAATGCGTGGTAGGTGCTATAGAGATACGGCCGTATACGATCTGAGCCTATGAACGGTGTCCATCTAAGAGTCCTTCTTACTCCGCCAAGTGGTACTTAAAATAGTTTTTATTAGCGTTATAAAAAGAATGACAAAAATTCACTTGTAAAATTGCCATTTTTATAGTTTTTACATAAGTAAAACATTAGTTACACGGTTATCAGTTACAATAAGTGTTACAAACATTGAATAGACCGAGTGGGTAGCCTAATAACATTCGGAAGTTCGAATCTCGACGGGAGCAAAGCTAAGAATTTTTCCGACTGCCTCTTGCCTCCTGTTTCCCTTAAATATTTCAGATAAATATCGGGATAGTTCTTTATACAAGGCCATGCTATGCTCGCAAACTTACCTACCTTATCCAAATTTCCTATAATTCCTCCACTCACACATTGCTATTAATTAAATTGAAGTTAAAAAAATATAGGAAATAACGGGAGAGTAGTATAGTGCGAGTGGCATCTATTGTGAATATAATGTTCGTTAAACGCATTGTTACATTGAATTGAATGGAAAATTCAAAATAAATATCTGTTTATTTAAAATGAAAGTTCATTTAGTATCGGTTAATTGTCAAACATGACTATACAAGACTCGCTGTATAGTGTATGTAGCTTATCGTCATTGTTGTTAGAAATAACATCCGAACGTTACTGTTTCCATGGAGATAACCAACTAAAGTTCATTTGTTTAATTGAGCCTGAAGGTTTTAAGTTAGGTTATACAGTGAAAGTTGCATGTATACTAGATTTTGTAACGATAGCAACTGTTAATTAAGGGGGTTTTAAGGTTGGAATCTGCATTCATCATTGCATAGGGACAGTAGACATTAAGCAAACTACTTTAAAGTTCATTGTTAAAGTAACTAATTACCTTTCAACACTAAACAGTTGGTAGTGTACAAGAATTAACGACAATGTTTACTAGGGAGTCAGCTTTTGAGTTCCTTGAAACGAGGTGCAATCTAGCTGCTTTGTTCCTTCAAAATTATGGAGAAGGATTAACATTAAAATAATTTAAAACAATATTTTATTGTCTAAAATTTTAATAGAGTGATTACTGCTTGTGGATTTTACACGCTCGACATATACAATCAAATTTTTTCAGGTTGTATTCATATAAAAAAATCATTGACGTTTGGTTGATTTTGAAATTTAAATATCCTGAGCATATAAAACAGATCTATTGAATATTCAATCGGTTTGGCTTACAAGTCTGTACAGGAACTATTCCAGCGCAAGTAAGAATCAGCACAAAACGTACAAAAATAACGGAAAATCTTGCTGCAAATATGTGTGGGGAGAAATGGGTCAGGCGACAAGCCACCAACAATTTCATCTGAACTAACTCAGGGATTAGCAAAGTTTCGTATTATTCGAGTTGTATATTTTTTAAACACTTATTTTAAAAGTGTTCTGAAATTATTTGAAAAATAATAAAATAGTTATGACGCATCGGTAAATTTCGTAACAATACTCTTACACACGACAAAACTTATTTTCAAAAAGAAAATTCGATTTTTAATTTTTATGAATTAATTACTGAATTTACATTTAGCCAATCAATATTGCAGGATGCACAAGTTTAAATAATATTACAATCATAAAAAAATCAATCCATATACGTAACTGAAAGAAGACGAAGATAGAAGAAGGAATACGTCGTATTATGTCTAAGCATCGAATATATACTGTTCTTTTCTAAAAGAGGTCGTTTCCTTTTTGTTACATTGTAGTGGTGAGTATCTAATAGCCGCGAGGTACAAAATGTCGGTGTTCATGTTCTCTTATGTAGATAGTATATACAGACATACAGACAGATGAGAATTTTCAATACCAGACTCGGTCGCATTATAATCCCTACCAAAGTATATTCCAAAAAGCTTTATCATGACAACAATAATGTTTAATTCAAAATAATTAAAAGCACAAACACTAGACCTAATAGACCCCTCGTTTCCAAGCTCTAGCCTGTAAATCAATTTGAAATTTCAATTTAAAAATTATGAATTAATAGGACAATAATAACTCTATATAGCAGTTAATATAGTCTTTACTTTATTAATTATTAAATATCATATTTTGAAATGGCTTTTCGCGACAACTTTCTACAATCTACATTGCCACGACGTATAGTTTTGTTTTGATTTCTATTAAACAAGATTAATTCAATATCAAATCCCGTTGCGAACTGCAAACACTAGGTCCTCGGTATTTATTAAACGCAATTTAATTTAAGCAAAGATGAAATATCTATTTTTGATATATCAATAAGTAACTGAACATTTATTAAATACGAATAAAATAAATTTCGAAATTTACCTAAACATAATATTATGTATGACATTTCTAGTTTGGCCACGAAAATATTTACATATTATAAGAGTAGTTAGTAAAGTAATTTTGTTACGTAGTTGGTAAGTTATAAGGAATGCATTCTAACTACCAAGACAGTTCAATTCACTCCCCAAGCTTTTCTCTGCTGTGCAGTCTAGAGTGTCATCAGATGCTTGCTTTCACTAATCTCTGATCTATTTATTTGCTTACATAATACATAGAATAGATATTTGATTACGAAGTACATTAACCTCTTAATTTTAACATTGTTTCACCATTAACTGACATTTTTACCACCAAATTAAAAAGTGTACCATAAATATCTGTAATATAATTTTTTGTAACACATATATGAAATGTATGACATTTCGGGTCTCTAGTCGGCTGCTTAATATATATATATATACAATAATACATATTATATGCCATACGAGAATTGAGAAATATAGGAATATAGTTGCTATGGTAACGAAGTAAATAAATATTGGATCAAGGCCAATATTTTTAGCTCTCAGTGAGATTTCAGTGTTTGAAATTAATTCAATAAAGCTCTAAAGTTGAAAATATACATTTCATATTATATGTGTTGCAAAAAATAATGTACCTATACAACTCGTACAATTAATTATACGACGCGAGTTGTATGAACTACTATTATACTATGTTTGATAGATTTTTAGAAATTCAGTTGTGCAATTTTAAAATTAATATTTTTTATTTACGACATAAAATAAATTTTACCTGATGTAAAATAGGGTATTAAAAATCTATCATAATTAAAAAAGTAGATATCAAAATAACAATATAGGTACATAGTTTATACTTTTAGAACCAATCACTTCTAAAACACATTTGAGGATTTGAATATCTTGTGGTTGTATAAAACTTTTATACAGTCTAGTTTACATCGCACATTTGGTACGTGTATTAAGTATTACACTGAAATCGTTTTATACTAAAGTCTAGGAAGCTCAAAGTCATATCTCCGTAATTTTAATTTTTGTACCTACATAAGAAATGAAGTATAAAAGTAACATCTTTTTTGGAAAATAACAAAATTTATTTAACTCATATAGCCAAATAAAGGATAACAAAAACAATATGTAACTGAAGATATTTTATTATTAATTTGTAATTAGATAAGAAGTAAATTTGTAAAATCATTATTTCTTAATATTATTAAAAATTGTTTTGACATCTTTCTAATAAAAAAGGCATTGCTACATTTCTAAAATTTACGATGAATTCGAAAAACTTCAAACCCAATAATGTGTTTCAGATATTAAAAAGTGGTAAGTTCTATAGAAACGGTGGCTACGAAGGCCTAAGAGCTGTCATTATAAAACATCAATATTTTATTGTAATGAAAATGTATTACTGACCACATCTATGATTTGCTGTAGCGTGAGTCCGAACTTGACTTCCATTGGTTCAGATTCATTCGCCACTGGCCTCTCCAATATATTGTAGGAGTCTAGTAGTTTGCCGAGTAGGCGCTTTTCGTGTGGACCTTGAATTGAACCTGGACAAACAAGTAAAACCGTTAAACTGAACCTAACTGACGATTTACATTTATACTACGTGGATAAAGACAAATGTAACATAATATAGGGTGTTAAGAAAATAGTATATTGTGCAAGTAGTGCGAAAAACGGGCGATTACCCACGAGTTTGGCAATTGCCGCTCGAGCCACAAGCAAGGGCGAAAAACTACACGAGTGGACAATCGGCCGTTTTTCGCACGTGTTGCACATACTATTTTTGCCACAAGTGCGATCGAAAAACGTACGTACAAAACTGTCTCTTGAACGCACATGTGGCAAAAAAGAATTTAAGCTGCTCTCCTACCCTGAAAAAAAAAATCATTAATATTCTGGCGATCCGCGTTCACTGAAAAAGTGTATTGCATTAGAAGGAACGAAACATGGCGTTTGCAACTAGTGTAAAGTTTGCTGCCCGAGAAACGAAGGCAGCAAACCATAGTCCTGTAAAAAATTCAAGCTTCTAACTCAACGCAATATAAAGATAAAAAAACATCACGTATTTTGTGACTCACTGATCAAAACTACAATCGTGATCAAAACATATAGGGTAATTCCCGTTGACTTAGAATAGAAGGAATTCTGAACATTTATGATTTTTTTTTATCAAAATAGAATAAAAAAAGAAAGGTGACTCAACTGCTAGTCATTTAAATAAATGTTGGGAAGAAAAATGACGTTGATATTGAATAAAACGTACTTTCCTATGTAAGTTTTATTTAAATCACACAGTATCTATGGAAGTACCTATAAGTACTATGTTTTATTACACAATAATATTTCGTCTTTTCAAATACAACAGAATATATATTCGCCTAAGTTAAAATAATATTTACAAGAGATCAACTTTATAAAACTAACTGTATTTTGGGTCACTGTGGATTAAATTACGGTCGTCTTTGTCAGATTACACTAGATGTGTAATCTCGAAGTACATCTTTAATCTATATATAACAGAGCTCCTACAATAATTTTTGATGTCTAAACATTTTCACTGACATCCCCCTGAAACATTTTTGATTCGGTGAAATGATACGGAAGTGGTGTGTCACGGAAGTAATACAAATCTCCACTGTCAGCCATATTTTATCCAGCGCGCGCGAGAACAGCCGCCATGCGGAAAATTACATATGCTTACATTTTGAGGATAGGACAAGCAAAATCTGGCCTTATCTCGCCATACGTCCGTTTCCTTACAGAACATGGAAGTAAATAATTATTTTTTGCCAGGATTCATGCCACAACAATATGAAAATTTCAATTAGTTTGTGCGAGATAAATCCTTGTGACAGAAGGACGGACAGACTGACAGACATCGTAGGCTCAGTAATAGGATTCCGTGCGGAGGTACGGAACTCTAAAGACGGTCTATAATAAAATTTTAACCATCAACCCCTTCCATTTAGGGAAAAAATAATGACTCCGCTGTAATAGGAAAACATTTTAAAAGTCTGTCAACAGTACATAGGTATATAGCAAAGTTGCTTGGTATAAAATCAAATTAAAAACGGGAATTGCTAAAAATAAACAAGTATCTAGTGAATTTGTATTGAATATACAATTTTGTTTTCTTCAATTACAATTTCAATTAAAATTTGCTGTATCTTCAGAATGAGTCATTGTATTGGGTCTATTAATTAAAATTAAACAAACTGATATTATAGTTCATTTCACTTACCAAACAGAGAACATATTATACAGTGTGTCCCCGGATCGGGTTGCCAATAGAAAAAACTTTTTTATTATGCGTTTTACGAAAAAAATTCATTCGTCATAAAAGCTCCTGCTTGTTTGAAAAAAATATTTCCATAAAAAAAAATTTGAGTCAAATGTACAGGATGCTAAACACCCTGTAGAAGACCGGAATCAACACTTTTTTGGTATACCTTAGTTTTACACCAAGCAGGACTCGATCCCCAAACGCCATTCCGAAATTCGAAATTGTTTTTGTTCATTACACATCTCGTTACATCTATCCTGGGACACACTGTATATTAATTAGCAATACATTCACAAATAATTTTTTTCTATGATTTTATGTCTCGTGTCAACGCGCACCAGCAGAGAGTTTGACAACGAAATTAGAACGTTCGTGCATGAATAAAAACTGTAATTATACGATCACAATCTAAGGTCATTGTCAAATTAGATCTTTTGACAATGCTTTCTGCAGCCCAACATTAGTTCAACGCTAACAGTTTTCCGATAAGAAAAGATAAGCAAAATAACCACAGACAAAAAATAAAGATGGTGTTACTTTGTTAAATATGTTGACTGCACGCATTAAATTCAGTTACATAATTACACTGTTGAGATGGTTTAAATAAGATTGTAGACGCTCGATAACTTAGGTCATTAAAAATACATCAAGACAAAACAGACAGAAAAATACCGGCCAAACGCGGGTTGACCACACACATGAATCATGATAGGGCTCCAAGCGTGACGTATTTATAAGTAAGAACGATTTCACCTTATAGACAAATTTTTTTGCTTCCTAAAAAGAGTTATTTCTAAATTTGTCATAAACTATTTTTGCTACAGTGTTCGTAATTTTCACTGAAAGTACTAACTAAAGTCTACATTTAGGAATTTTTACAGATTTTTTGCATCTAAAGTTTAGAAATTAGAGGCTTTGATAATGACTCTGAAAGCAAATCTCTCGTGACTGAAGGGTTAAAATCAAAAGGTCCTAAAACATTTTTGTTTTGCTCATTAGAAGCAGCATATCCTTTTCTATAAACCTGATTAATTTGAAAAATATCTAAGAGAACTGAAATTTTGTTTTAAAAAAATCTTTAAGAAATAATATAGTATATCAAATGTGATGGGATAAATATCCCCATGAAATGAATATATGTATTTATAAAGTCACTGAAAGCTCGCACAACCGTTCAGAATTTAAAGCGTGCATTCAACACATTTCATTACTATTTGAAAGAAACTTTTCCTTACGGGCGTTTGTACGACCTAGATTTTTCTGTTTTCTCATTGTAAAATACGAAACATGAACAGTTTTGTGTCAATGCTAAACTAAAATGAATCCAACCGAAAACATAAATGTGAAAAAGGGGCCAAGTTCAGTTCAAAGAACAGCTTCACCGAAAAAACAATTGAGATCTAGATGGGTGCCAAGTTTCACTGTTTTCGCGCACGATTCATATAATTATAATATAAAACATGAAAACTTGCCAAGTGAACCCTTGGCACCCACTTAGGTCTCAATTCTTTTCTCGGCGAAGCTGTTCTTTGCAGCGAACTTGGTCCTTTTTTTAACTTCCCATTGGAAGTTATTGTAATGGGTCCGAAAATCGAAATCAAAAAGGAAAAAAAAATTTTATGTTTCAAGGTCACTACACTATTTTTACACTACTTTTAGAAAGATGTCTGTGTGTGTGTATGTGTGTGTGTGTGTGTGTGTGTGTGTACGTATGTACGTACGTACGTATGTATGTGTCCATTTCTTTCTAAGACGAAATCTCGAGAATGAAAAATGATATCGACTACGTTAGGGTGCCAATCGACGCGTATTAACGTAAATATGATCTGAAAGAAATTTTTTCAAAATAGGTTCAGCCGTTCTTTTTTCTTAACCAAATAACCTCCAAAAAAGTAGATTTTACACAATATCTCGCGAATAAAAAATTATATCGACTTCGTAAGGGTGTCAATCGAAGCGTGTTAACGTAATTTTGATCCGACTTAAATTTTATAAAAATCGGTTCAGCCGTTTTTTTTTTTTTTATTATTGTTAAAAATAAATAATAATTATGTTTTAATGATTAAAATGATTACTTTTCTGTGTAATATCTAATTTAATTATTATTAAAAAAACATAAGAAATACAATCAATATGATTAGACACCTATACCGTAACTAAATTCACTATATTAGTGAAATTAACATAAGAATATCAGATGAATTATCGCCATGATATTTATATAGAAGGCTATATAGGAAAAATGTAAATGCACCGCCGGGAATCGAACCCAGAACTCCCAATTTCGCGTCGGGTAAGTTTCCAGTTACTACACAGTGCCCAACAGCGTACATTCAATTCTTCCTATATATGCAACGATGACCACAGATCCATTAACTGCGAGAGCTATTATTTTATAACAACATTACGAATGAATGCTTATGTTTATATTAAAAACCGTATATAGATTTCTCGTAATAATTTGATTAATTATTATTATTAAATATTTATCAAACTGGGAAGTTCGTCGTGTGGACCTCAAGGGTCGCACTTTAGTCCTAATAAACGACCCACCTCACGGCTTGTTACATTTATGTTTTTGGTGGGATATCAATACTTCTTGTAAAGTTACCTTCTACTTAAATATTATCTAGACACATATATAATAGTTATTTATCATATTTCATGTATGTATGACTAGCGATCCAGTCCGGGTGCACCCGGGTGCTAAGAATTTGTGTTTCATTGTCCCCCTCGCGAGAAATTCTCCCTCTGCGAACCAATGGTCGGGCTGGTGGTGTTACAAATATAGATGAATGTGGTGAAAGCGCAGCTATTAATCACGGCGCCTCCACCATATAATTTTCATGTTACTTAATATAATTAATGCTTAAATTTTATAATTTGTAGTTTTCACATTCATTCCTTTGGATACGCCTAATGATCTACCTTGATGTCAAATTTCAAGATTCTAAGTCACCTAGAAGTGGTCTAGGTTTTTACTGATTGAGTGAGTGAGAGAGTGATAAAAATGGCACTTTTCAGACCTTTGTAGGTTTATTGTTGAAATTTGGAACTTTAGGTGTTCAAGAGGGCCTTATTAGACGTGTAGGTCTAATATTTTTTTAGTTATGGGGGGGAGTCGAAAGTAGCTCGAAATGTTTTATCTAAATATACACACAGTCAGTGTTTGCCGTGTGTCTAAGAATATTGCTGAGATAAACTATAAAATTACCTACAAATATTAACGACTAGTCATTACCCGCGTCTCGCTCGCATTAATGTCTGTTTTATAGAAACACACCGATGGCAGCAGTATTGCGGAAAATAGCAAAAGTTGCGTCTATAGTCTATAACCTTATGTCAAAAAATTCAAAGCAAGTAGGGTTAATGGATTGAGATGAAACAAAGTGAAGGTCACGTCTATTCAATTAGTATAGTTAAAATCGCATCGATCGTTTTTGAGTCCGGTATACATGCGTTGAAAGTAGCTATTTTGTAGTAGGTATGGCAAAAACTATTTATTTATTTAATAACAGTGTTTCTAATACAGTCTGTACATCATATTATTATGTGAGCAATATGCCAATGTTATCATGCATTATGTAAGTGTAACGGATAAAGGTGGGACTAGTAGCATTGTTGGTTCTGTTGGGACCAGCGCATTGGTTCTAGCGATCTTTCACTGTCCACTGTCCAAAGCCTACTGTGTTCGAAATTGAAATTCAAACAAAACACATAACATGACAAAGTGCAAGTAATTGTAACATTGTAATTTACAGTACAATTGGGCTTTGATTAGATGTATTATATACGAATATTCTATTGTCATTAAACTGTGTAGAATTCATATTACGTTACAAGCCGGCAATAGTAATTCTCTATGTTGTAGTTGAACATTGCAAGCTTATCATTATCCAACCACACATATGGTAATGTCATCGGTTCCCGGTCATTCACCTTTGGTCCGCCATTTTTATGTCGACATAGTTGACATAATAAGTTAGTTATTACATAATATTATCCTAAAGTTAAAATATCGGTGTTTCTTCACTATCGAAGTTAAACTAATTGCCTATACGTTTATAAAATTTATAATGTTTTATGGCCTTCTTGACACAATTCTTAAGTAATATTACATATTATGTAAGCGTTTTTAGGCAATTAGTTTAACGTTGATAGTGAAGAAAACCGTTATTTTCAACTTTAGGATACCTACTAGTGGGATTGGAACTTTTTTGTTCAGCATTGTTTTCTCTTTCAAAAAATTCAAAAATATGCAGAGCTTTCCATTAAAAAAAAATTATTTTTACGAATAACTCAAAAACCTGATCCCCAATTGTTTTTTTTTTGTGTGTTCTGCATCGTAATTTACGTAAAAAATTCACAGATTTCGCAATCCTTGCAACCATCGAGGACATTGGAAATGATAACAGCATATATGAAACATAATTAACTGTTTATTATACACACAATATTTATCAATGCACTGTTTAGTTTTGTCAGGAATAACCCTATTATTTTTCTGTTATATACGCGTTCACTTTTGCTTGATTACTTAACTTTTAAATGGATTTTTCTACAGTATTTATTAACATTTGCTCAAAAATAACACCGCAGATCGTCGCAAATACCTGTCAATTAACTAGACATGATATAAAACACATTTCGAAAAAATTGCACTTGTTCAATTTTGCATGATTGCTCCTCACTTGATCGCGACACCGTTGTCTTTTGGCCTTGAACGAAAACTCGTAACTCTGCCCCCATATACGAACATAAACATTTCCAATGTTAAAATACTAAAAAAATGTCGATATATTTAAATTTCAATACAATACGCAACAATGCAATGCCAATAGCAAATAATAGAGCGCATCTATTTAACTTACTGACTCTATTTATATCTACGCCTACAACGTCTATAAGTATTCTTGTTTTCACCTTCATTGTTTATGTAACACTACGCTAATACTATTACTGTATTGCATCACATTATACTGTAGCATACTTCAAAACTGCAGTTTCCTTTCGTATTATATTAAATGTAAGTACGTATCAGTGTATTCAAAAGTTTTTATGGCGTTTCCGTGACCCGTCTATTACAAGCCTACAGTTCCCAGGTTCTAATCCCAGAACTGTATCAACTGGAATTTTATTTTATTTTTAAAAATAATAATAATAAATGTCGGTCTCAACGAGTACTTTTATATCATCATGGAGTGCCAGAGTTCATCTTGCCACAACCCCTTAGCAGCCCTAATTTTTCAATTTTTAACATAATGATAATAATTGTGGAACCCTATTTCTGTGTATTCTATATATATTATAGGATATCCGGAGGTTGGCTCTGGGATTACAAGCTGTACCTGATAATATAAAATACTTCATATAAAAAATGGTATAGTTTACACTAGACAGTAGACACTACAGAAGTGAAACTTACCTACGCAAAATTCGCATCTAAATGTTACAAATTGACATTTTATATTATGTAATAAATATTTATAATATCTAGTATTATATTATGATTTGTTATTCGTTGCCATGGTTCCACAATTACAGTTTTATAGCGTGCGTGAGGATGTTTCACTTCAAAAAAATTTTAGAATCACTGTAATGTTAAAACTTGATATATTTTCTTTTCTCGAACGCGGAATTTAATAGAAACAAATTATTATGAAGTATTAGAAATGCCTTGTATTATGTCCGCCTTGTGACTTCTTGTGAATTTACACTAAGCGTTTCAGCAACGAGTTGCCATCTTCAGGTGTGGTTAATTATTTTTTTAAAAACACACATTGAGTGTTCGTAACACTATATAATAGATTTTATGATTTATATAGTAGGTAAATGAAATGGAAATGTGAGTGTGTGTGTGTATGTGTGTAGACGATTACTGAGTATTGGGTGTTTGTGTGCTGTTAATTATTGTGTCGTATATTATGTTCGATTTTCGTGTTATTAAGTCATTAAGAATGTTGGTATTGTCGAATTTTGTGGCACCCTGGAAGAATATGAAATATATAAAGCCACAAAATTCGACAATACCAACATTCTTAATGACAAACTAACACGAAAATCGAACATAATATACGACACAATAATTAACAGCACACAAACACCCAATACTCAGTAATCGTCTACACGCATACACACACACACTCACATTTCCATTTCATTTACCTACTATATAAATCATAAAATCTGGAAATTTAAATCTGTACTTCACAAACCACGACATAATACACAGTGCTTAGCATCACAATATTATTTAGTGTTACGAATACTCAATGTGTGTTTTTAAAAAAATAATTAATTACACCTGAAGATGGCAAATCGTTGCTGAAACGCGTAGTGTAAATTCACAAGAAGTCACATAATAATACAAGGTATTTCTAATACTTCATAATATTCATATATAGTGACTTGGAGACCCAACACTCTAAAAATGTATCGGAAACAAATTATTTAGAAGCGATACCTACTACCTATTTCACTACAGCGATGCTCTACAACGAAGTTGAATATTTTTAGTATTAAAAACCTCACATTCCAACTTTAATAAGGTGAAATATTTACAGCTCGGCAATAGGATGACGTCTAGGTATATATGATCACAGCATCCTCTTGTTACAGTGCTCGAACAATCTCTATAATTATTGTGATGCATTCGCGGACAGTGACCCTACGTAGTACACGATGGAATGTGCAAATTTAAAACATTCATTTTCATCAGAATGTTTTGTACTAGTTTATTTGTTAGAAATACTCGGGCAGTGAACTCGAGGTAATTTCTAAAGCGAACTTACATCATACGATTTAATTTATACGCGTCACACGAGATATTAATTGTTTTAATTCTACAGCAATTTACCTGTCCATTCGGCTCATGGACATAGGAATCTATATAAGGACGCAGTATAAAGTGCCACTTTAGACGAGGGGGCAGCCAATCAGGGAAGGGTGCATGTCTGTCTTATGGACATGTCCATGCTATGCATGTGCCCACGTTCTATTGGCCGCGTCTTTGCGCATGCTCAATTGCTCCTACTACTGTATTAAATATATATGTTCATTTTTTTCTAGGAGGAAAGGTGATTTGCCTCTGCATCCCCATACCGTGAGGTGAGCGCTAAGTTTTTTACACATCAATAATATTGGGGGAGTTTTTTAACGAACAGAAATCTACATAAAAATGATTTAAAAAAAATAAACCGACTTCAAAAAGGGATCATAATGTTTCTAAAAGGAATAAAATACTTTTTCCGTTCATTTTACAGTCACCTCCCTTACCTACATTGAATGTAACTGTAAGACAAAGAGAAAAATAATTCTTTTTAGACGCATCTGATTTCTTTTCTGAAGTTGGTTTTATTAAAAAAATCACATTTTATTTTATTTTATTCCGGATTACCCGGATTAATAATTTTAATAAGATTCAAGTGCAAACAACATACTCCAGCATTAGAATTACATTTTAAAAATTACTATAATTTACTTATAAACAATGTGGTGGAAGCACACGGTACCACCACCATATACTTTTAAATATATTATATAGTATAATAATATCTGGGTGACCGAGCTTTGCTCGGATGAGTTCAATATAACAAAATAGGTATTAGTTAAAACTACTTACATAATTATATTTAATTTTTATTGTTGTTATTTTTTTACTATTCAAATAATTCACAGATTATTTTAATAAGTTAAAGATTGACTGTCAGAGTATTTTGACATAAATAATGAAAGTAGTTTGTTTTTTCCAAAGCCTACTCACCATACGACTATGTTTTATAACGTCAAAAAAACTGTTTTTTAAAAAAATCAAAAATCGATAGGAAAACGAATTTTTACAGGGATGAGACCTAGCTAGATCGGTTTTTTGCCCCCGAAACCCCTTTTCGGTAAATTTGATCAAAATCGAGAAAAAATTTACATATATATATATATACATGCAAGATTAGCTCGTTTAATAATATAGGAGATTCAAATTATGCCGGATAATACGACTAGTTTAAAGTTCCTCTTCATACAATTCAAATCGGTCCAGTGGTTTTAGCAAGTTTGTTAATATAGGAACACCATAAATTATTATACATGTCATGGTTTCGATATTGCATTTCCCTATTTATTGCGGTTTACAATTTGATACAGAAGCACATTAATTGCATATAGACAAATAACAGTTGAAAAGTTATGATGCATTAATATCTTAAAGTCGAAAGGAATGGTTTTTTTTCACTACGTTGACAAAAATAATATACAGAAATGCTCATTTAACCGAATCGTAGCTCAAAGTTAACAATAGATTCTCCGTTTAGTTGAAAACGAATGGCAATCTTAAATCTAGATTTAAAGCTAAAAGTCATTAATTTAGAACACTCTATATATTAATATTTATATGTATAATCCTATATTATTAAACGAGCTAATCTTGTATATATATATGCAATTTTTTCTCGAAAACGACTCTAACGATTTTGATCAAAATTACCGAAAAAGGGTTTCGGGGGGCAAAAAATCGTGGGAATGTGGACGGTTGTAATAAAACACTTAAAATCTCGACGTTTCGTCGTGTATTTATGACTTCCTCAGGCTCTACCCAACAGTAAGTATGTAGTACTATATATAAATAATATATGATGGTAAAACTAAGTTCGAGATAGCAGGCGCGAATTTACGTTTATTGTCCCAGCGGGGTTCGAAGAGGGGCCAAACCTACCACGACTAAAACGTACGTAAGTGATTAAACTACATGTCTATAATATGATTTGCACAATTAATCTCAATGTGTCCTAATTTTGGAATTGTTATAAAATATAAATCATTCATTTTGTATACTCATAAAATTTAAATCACTATAATCAGTATAACTACCAATTTTTGTTTAATTTTGTCATCTAACATTTATATTATATATAACTATTTTTTACTGTACTTATGTATTTTTGACCTATTCTTCACTTTTGGTGTGCACGGAGGAAATTAAATAATAATAATATTTTTAATGTCATTTATCAATTTTAACTAAATTTCTCGTTTATTTGTATTAAAAAAAATTGTCTTAAATCCTTTAGTCATTTAAAGTTCAAAATGAGTGGACAAATTCAGTGTTTCTTTTTTAGTGAAATCAATATTTTATTCTGTACATATTGATATCACACATTTTATTGCGAACGAGCGAAGCGAGTGAATAACGTATTAATAAATTACAAATTCGACTCAACGAGCGAAGCGAGGGAGTAATGCATTAATAAATCATAAATTCATAGCACCCAAGCGAAGCCGGACCGGGCCGCTAGTTATTTATAAACTAGAGTATTTATATTTTAGGCATTGACAAGTGATCAGGCATGTAAACAATGTGTCCACTGATGCCGTATCGACATACTACTTATTAATTTTCTATCTAGGTCAGCTAGAAACAAATCTTACAGCTGATTGATACATTGTTTACATATTTTATGTATATATCTAGTTCCGTTAGCGACGAAAGATATTTATAAATATTGCCCAGAAAATTATGCAGCCTACATATTGTATAACAAAGTACGTGAAGACTACAAACCTACAACCTATTCAATTTTTCAAACAAATGTTAAAAATGTTTGATTAGAACGAATCTTATATTATATAAACGAATTTTTATATGTTGCCAATAGTTTTTATTTTGTAATCTATACTAATATTATAAAGGGGAAAAGTTTGTTTGTATTTTGTGGGTAATCTCTGAAACTGCTAAGCCGATTCTAAAATTTTTTTCTCTAATAGAAAGCTACACTACCCCTGAGTGCTATAGGATATATTTTATTTTGATAAATTTCTCGCGAGGAGGGGATAATTTCTGTGAGATAGTAACAAATCGTAACTCTGAAGTTTTTTGCATTTTAGCGTTTTGGCGGAATCCTACTAATATTATAAACACCACCAGCCCGTCTTCGCTTCGCAGGGGGAGAATTTCTCGCGGGGGGATACTAAATCATAAATTCTTAGCACCCGGGCGAACGCTAGTATTTTATACTTTTTGTTGACGTGGAAAAACTTCCTGTACCTATAATATGTATTGTCTAAGATTATTCGTAATAGAAGAGAATTCACATATTCTAACATTCAAGTCCCAAGACTAATAATGACAGACTAACTGATTGGCTGACATTATAATTTCATTTCAAATTGATTGAAACAAACTAAACCGATTTAAGTATATTAGACAGCTAGAAAATAATTTATTAAATTCAATAAATACAGACATGTCTACAAGTCAATTTCAAGCCTGATTATAAAATAAAAACATAAATAAAAAACATAAATATCTGACAAATAAATTCAGTCATTTAAAAACTTTTTTTTGGCACTGATTTCAATCAAATAAACAAGTTATCCAGCTGTCTAATAATTAAAATATGTTTTCCGGTACAATATGGGAAATTTTAATAACTTTGTAAAATATATGTAAGTCATTAATTATTACTTGACATCTCACTTAAAAGTATGACGTGGAAACAAAAGGAAATTTGAAAAATGACTGAAACATTTTCACCTGCCCATCAGTCACCATATTAGAAGGAAAGAGTTGAGTTTCTATTGCAGGAAACGTTGTTTATTTTAATATAATGCAAAATAGATTTACATTCCTTTAAAATACAATCCTGTTGCTGAAAAAGAAAATAAACAAACCTTTATATAAAATAACATAAATGTAAAATCTATTTTCATATAATTTGTAATTATATCTACTGAGAACTGCACTACATCAAAACATTATGCAGTCTTATCAATATTTAATTAGCTTGAAAACATAATATTGTAGGTTACTCAGGAATTAATGATGAATTAAAAGAATTAATTAATTAATTAACTCTCGCATGTAGTGAAAATCAATTGATTCCAAAGCATATAAGGAGAATGTTTGATTAGCAATCTTGTCACGGTTGAGTAAACATAAGCTCATTCCGCCGCGAAAGTGGAAAGGTTCAGGTTAGAATCCTGACTGTGACTACGGCTGGTAAAATGATTTTTTCCAATATGTTTCGAATCAATTATATAATTGGCTGCTTTCCAACGAAAAACTTTCAATTATTACTAATATTAGACAAAATTAAATTTTCTACATAAATATTCCTAATAATATTTTTCGTACGATGCATGGTTTCGAAGTTTTAACGATAATAAAAAGCGTAATATTTTTGCATTCACATAATAATGATACCGTATTCTGATATACCCTAGCTCTGTTATGTTTGCATCAAACCTAGGCTATAATTGCATAAGAATGAAAAAGTCCAATCTGGGAGCAAAATTAAAACTTAATGGTTATCAGACTGTATTAAATTAATTGTAGATTATAAACGCGTCGACAACTCAGGTCATTAGCGTCTTCAACACAACAAATAATCCATTTGTGTATTAAAATCCGCCAGCTGGCATACACAAACCGACTGGTACAAGCTCGGGTTCCTGGGAGCGCTAATTCCCAAAGAACATTGGAATGCAATTTTCGATAGCAACCACCTCCCAATGTCTCCCCTGGGGGCTGAAGACTGTACCTATTGTGTCATATTGTAGTGATAAGTACTCGAACCAAAAACCAAAATAAAATATGTATAAAACAATTCAATAAGGAAAGTAATCAGAAATAAATCAGCTAACTCTGAATGTGGTAAAAAACAACGTAGTGTTCAGAATATATTTAGCATTAAATTACTTAGCACATAACTTCACACATATACTAACAAAAGTTAGAACAATACAAAGACTGTACTGTAGTAGAAGTACTGTACTCTTTACAATACACCTGGGAATGTAAGCCTACTGGTTCAACCTGAGTAACAGTCATATGTTCCTACAAAGGAGTATAGAATATAAAAGACGTCTACCTAGACAGTGAAAACCGTTTAGCTTACATGTATTTAGATCTAAAAATATGTTTAATAATTAATTGTGACTTAAAATATACTCTAGTTGTGTTTTCTACAGATTCTAGGAATCCATGAATGTACGTACTATGTGAATTTTTTCTACCGGCATGATAAATTTCAAAATATTTTGAAGAATTTAAATTTCAATGAAGAATGGTCGAACCTTTGGTGTATCGATACGAAAAGTTATAAATGCCACAAAACACCAAACCAAATTAAAAACTTCTCGACGTACGTTTCGCCAACCAAGTTGGCATCATCAGGAGAAGTTTTTAATTTGGTTTGGTGTTTTGTGGCATTCATAACTTTTAGTGTTTTTGAATTTAAATTTCGCCAAAAATTCCTCAAAATGAAATTTTTTATATCTTTTCCAAATTTACGGTACAAAACTTCTGTCTCATTTCGCTTTTTTTTGTGTAAATATAACTTCGAAACCAAACTGCTCTTAATGGAATCAACATGCCTTTTTCTGCAAGATTGACTAATTTTAAAAAAATAGCAGAGGGAATTTAAATTTTCTTCAAAAATCTATTGTTTCACAATCCTAGAACATGTTACAAAACACCTGTTTAATCCACCGAACACTGATAAGAAAATTATCTATACTCCGTGTTGTCATGAACAAAGAAGGCACATTCTATCCATCGACCTCACCTCCCCTTCAGCACATCGCTAAAAGCATAAATCTCAATTAACTCCAAGGCTTCACGTGTATGCGTTTATATGTATGTGAAAATACACGTTAACCTAGGCGTGTCTAAGAACGACTCATGTGAATTGTATTCTTCCAAAAACTGTTACTTAAACGCATCTAAAAACACTACGTAATACCAACGAAAGTCGAAAAACACATGTATTTTACTATAGACTAGAATTTCAACATAGCGAATGTCTGGCATGGTTTTTTTAACTATTTTTATTTTTGAAGAATTGCAGCTCAATTTTCTAAAAATGGTGTTGTGTTGCTGTTTGTCAATATTCAAACAAAAAAAGAACCAAATACAATCTATACGGATGTTTTCTGGATAAATGTATGTACAACGAACGCCACTGACATAAAAAATATAGCTCATACCATATGTTCAATATATTAACACCAGCTTGATAGTTTTGTGATATCGTTTTGTTGCATTGTAGATTTCATTTCTTTCACATCTATGTATTTTTTGTCTACTTACTCCTGAAAAATATATTCCTACAGCGATAGAAAATACACATCTAAAATCCATACATTTCCAAGTATTTTTTAAGGACAGTTTGGTGTAACGGTCAGCGTGCTGGTTTTTGGAGTAAGCTATTGTGTGTTCGATTCCCACCTCGTCGTTTAGTTTTAACTTTTAATTGTATGATGTAATTAAGACGCGAATGACCTACGTTGTCGAGCGTCTATAATATACAATAAATAATATTCATATTCCAAGTATTTTATAGTTGATTAAATAAGACAAGTTAACGCATTATCGTTTAATATTAAAATATATTTTCTTGATGGTCTTTATCGAATTAGATGATTGCGAATTTTTGTCCTGATATTCATTCCTTTTAATGTTTCGTATAGCTTTTGAAAGCTTTTTTATTTCTGGCTTATATAAAAAATTCAGGTTTGTATTTACAAAGAAAACAATTCAAAAGAAGTCTTTGTTTGTTTTCTAATATAATAGTTTCTTTCCTTTTTCGTCTACTGAACTTACCTGAAAGTTCAGTTGATAAAAGGGACGAGTTGCATTTTCCGATAATTGTGATTAAAACTGCTTAATTAATTATTAGCTAACAAGTAAGCTCTAATAGTAATTATAGACCCTCTAATACGAGTCATGGACACTACATCTATATATATAAAACAGTTCCGTTACTGACTGACTGACTGACAGACAACGCCCAGGTCAAACCGCTGAAGATGAAATTTGGACAGTAGGTTCCTTTTGTGACGTAGGCATCCACTAAGAAAGGATTTTTTGAAATTCAGCCCCTAATAGAGTTAAATAGGGGATGAAAGTTTGTATGGAAATTCGTCGTTTTTGAAGTTAGAAGCATGACATTTTGCACAGGAGTTTCTTATATTACGTAGGTGAGCAATAAGAAAGGATTTTTAAAAATTCATCCCCTAAGGGGGTTAAATAGGGGATGAAAGTTTGTATGGAAGTTCGTAATTTTTTAAGTTAGAAGCATGAAATTTTGCACAGAAGTTCCTTATATAACGTAGATGAGTAGTAAGAAAAGATTTTTGAAAATTCATCCCTTAAAGGGGTTAAATAGGGGATGAAAGTTTGTATGGAAGTTCATCATTTTTGAAGTTAGAAGCATGAAATTTTGCACAGGAGTTCCTTATATAACGTAGGTGAGCAATAATATGTATTAATAAAATTCGATCCGACGAGCGAAGCGAGTGTGTAATGTATTATTAATATTCGAGTGAACGAGCGAAACGAGTGAGTAATGTATTATTAATATTCAAACGAACGAGCGAAGCGAGTGTGTAATGTATTAATAAAATTCGAGCGAACGAGCGAAGCAAGTGAGTAGTGTATTAATAAAATCCGAGCGAACGAGCGAAGCGAGTGAGTTATGTCTTATAAAATTCGAGCGAATAAACACCACCAGCCCGGCTTCGCTTCGCAGGAGGAGAATTCCTCGCGGGGGGGATAATAAATCATAAATCGAAAAATACGTGGGCGAAGCCACGGGTAACGGCTATTTTTCTATAAAATTCTAGAAGAGAGGCAGAATTTTTTTTTATCTATCGACTAAATCACTAAGAATCGACCGTCGATTCTTAGTGATCTGATCGATTATAATTATATGTTATTATTGAGATTTCGGTTCTCTATAAAACTGCATTCGAGTCCTTCTTCTTCTACTGTTAGATGAATAAGATTTCTACGTGACATGTGTTCAGAATTCAACGTTATTTATTGTTGATGAATGGAAATCTACGTAATAGCGAGTATAATTTACTTTTCTCTGTTTTCGCTTTCTGTTATTTCGTATTCATATAACAATTGTATATGTACAAGACGATAGCAATTAAATGCAATATCAAATAATTTATCATTAAAATCACAGGGATTTGTTGTTTAAAATTGATAACTGAAAATCTTCTTCCAAGAAATAATAACACAAAGACGAATGAAGAATACTATGGAATTAAAGTGGGCTATATATTAGATATTAAATAAGGCCACTGAAAAGAAACTGAATTGTTTTGTGATTGAAATTACTAACCGGTTGCTTAGGCATTAGCGACTCGGAAGTGATTGAAATCAGTAGTTTCTGTGTGGCCATGAAAGGCTATCATCGCAATCATTGTGGGCTACATACGTATTGGTTCCGATAATGAATTTGTGTTGCTATATTATTACTATTATCATTACAGAAGAAATATAATACGAATCATAAGATTTTGGGTTCATCCATATCTTGAATCTAAAATTGCCCGTCATCATTAATTATGATTTATAAAAAAAGATAAATATATGGTGTGAGAAACTTAGTTTCGTACCTTTGCTTCCACCACAATTAATTTTTGATTTGCTGAGATCGGCTTTTTAATTGAAAAAACGACACCCGCAACCTACATATTTGACGAATTAATTTTTTGGATAAAAAAAATAATGCCTACAATAATTACATATGTATATACATTTAAGGATCGATAAAGAAAATTAGGAGCACTGCGCGGTTGGAAACCATAATCAACATTTTTGTCGCTTCTTAATCACAGCAATTTTATTATTGGATGTACATTTCAGCAAAAATTAGGGTTAATTTAGCTTAGTTTTTGCTAAAGATGGAAGTATTTCTCTCGAAATTTCAACCGCCAATTATTCGTTGCTGCAAAAGAACTCGAATTTTCAGATGCTAAATTTTTAAGCTTCTGTCGTATGACTAAGGCTATGGTTACAGTGCAAGCGCTTTCGCGGGAAATGTACTTAGCGCGTACCTACGCCCGTATTCGGGCGATTAATTCAAACCTGTTGAATACAATCTAAGTGATTATACTATAGAAGCGAGTTAGTCGCGCGAATAGCTGGTTATCGCTAGAAGTTCAAACAAATTTACACCACGCTGTCCTCGTTAGGGATATTTGCAAAGGTTGAATGAAATGCAGCTTGTCCTAAAAACCAAATGAAAATATTTACAATACTTGGTGAATTTTGCAGTGGAGGCCCCACCTTAGGTATCTTTGACCCGGGCGCTTCAGCCTCTAGGTACGACTGTGCATGTGTCCATAACGTGACATTGCGAAGGCTTCCTATTGTTATAACTTAGCCTTTATATACAGTGAAATCTTCTGCCGCTTTATAAAACAGATCCGAATTTGAAAATTTGAGTCCCAAGTAGTACTTATTTGTAACTGTTAAGTGATCAATTGCATTATAATATAAAATAATTGCTTTTTGCTTTTATAAGTTTATCTATCTGAAAATAATACATTTTCGAGTTACAGAATAACGCTGACAACACATGTACCATGCGATCAGGTCCAGATTTCTTCCTAGGCCAACAAGGCACTGGCCTAGGGGCCCAGCCGCCGAGGGGGGCTCTGCCAGGGCTGAGATGGAAATTAAGGAAAAAAAGCCCAAACATTTTGTAAGATAACCCAATTGGCGACTTTTTTTTGCTAAATTTCCATCCAATTCCATTTTTTCCCTTTTTTTTGGGCTTAAGGAGGCCAACTGTCAAGTGCTTAGGGGTCCTGGGTCTTTAAGTCCGGGCCTGCATGCGATTTTAATGTTTTGATTACCTTTGACGTGAAGTCAAGCTCTTTGAGCGAAGTTTACTTATCTATCAAATGACAGTATGAAAAAAAGAAATGTCGCTACATGTTATGTCCAAAAATCTATTTTACTGCAGCTGTGACGAAGGTATGAAATCCATCAATTTGAATTCCAACTGATTTTTATCATCTTCTTTTAAACATACAGAATGTTAAAAAAACAACAAGACGCGTCTTTTTAATTTATAAATAAAGTATTTCGATGACAATTTATAACTGAAGCCTGGCATTTCTTCAAATATAAAAAAAAAAAATAAAGTGAGTTTTTGAGTTTCTCTTAAACGTTCATTTAAATTTTAAAACCTTTTAATATAAAGTATAAGAATACCTACCTGAGATTTTCTTTAGAAAATAACAAAACTATGCTCGTATAACTTGTTACTTTAACTTTAAAAAATATATATCAACTACACATAGAATCCAGACTGGATCTTTGAGCGCATCTTGTGGAGCATTATATTTTACAATATACAAGCACTTTATAGTTTATACTTTATGCCACCAATGAGTAGCAAATAAAAAATATTAACTACAGTTTTAATAGACATAAAAAACTTGCAATTTTGTAGGAGGGAAATATTTTGATGAAGTTGTATACACAATGAAATTGTTATAATAATGAATCAGGGTTTAACTGTTAAAACGGACAATTTTCAATTTATGTAATTTAATTAATGTGTTTCATGAGGACAGTGTGGTTGCAATGGTCAGCATGCTGGCCTTTGGATCAAACTGTCGTAGGTTTGAATCCCACCATATATATTTTGTGATATCGTTTTTGACCCAGCTTTGATATTTATTGATACTGGACAGATACCTTACTTGGTGAACCCCCCCCCCCTCCTCCAAGTAAGGCTAAATTAAAAATGTTCACAACTTTTACAATTTTGCGATTCCTTATATTAATAATCTTGTTCTACGGTAATTAATAATTTATTGTGAGTGCTTAAGAGAATTTAAAGTTAACAAAACAAAAGAAAAATGTTTTAAAATAAATTTTTAAGTAAAAAGAAAATGATGAAAATGGCACATAATTGATGAAGACATCTTAAAATAATATCACGGATGATTGGGAAGAAGTTTAATAGTTAATGACAACATGAACTGATTGAAGTGAAAGGTGACATGAAAATACGTTGCTTTTCCTTGAAAAGCCCCATCGAATTATTTTAGCTTCAACTTTGAAGACAAACTTTTCACACTTTGATCCATGATAACACTGTATATATTTTAACAAACTACTTCTATAAGAGAGAGAGAGAGAGAGAGCGGAAGAGAGCGAAGGTATTGTAGATTATAGACGCTCGACAACTGAGGTCATCATAGGAGCTTTTTTTTGTTATAAATTTTTTGGCATTTACATTTTTGTGTATTTAGCCACTATCTAAAAACCATAATATAATTCTAACTAAGATGGGGAATTAGGAGCGTTTATAAAGAGATTAAAAAACTGACTTCAAGAAACGATAAAAATATAATTTTCTCTTAGTTTCACCTTCCCTACCTACAATTAATTGAAGTCGACGCAATTATTTCTCTACTATGGTTTATTTAGACACCGGCTTCTAATTGAATGTAAGCAGGGAAGGTGATTGTAGAATGAAGAGAAAAATCAACTTATGTGCCAATTTCATTATTGTAGAACTTTTAACAGCTAGAAGACAGTGTCAGACAGAATAGCGAGAACCTTTGGGTACGGAACCCTAAATTTCGTTTACTTAAATTTGTTTAAATAATGATTCTTCATTATAAGCACCTTCAAACAAAATTATTCTGAGAAATGGCAAACGATTGAAGTTGTAGGGTTCAATGAACCCCAGTGGTGTTTGACTTTTATTTTTGGAAAGTTGTAACAAGCTTGGTCAAGGACGGATAGATTTTTGCCGCCCTTGGGCTAAACCAGTATTCGCCGGCTCCTTCATTAAATTTTTCTCACCCATCCTATTTTACCTTCCCCAATTTTTCCCCAGTTCCTATCGCAAACCACCTTATATTCATAAATATCGTAAAATAAAACGCTATTTTCTTTTTTTGCCACCCTGGGCCACAGCCCCCTAAACCGCCCTGTAAAAACACCCCTGGGCTTGATGAGTAATATTCTGTATTCATATGCATGTGAGAGGTGCTCTTCCTATAATATCTTAGGGAAAATGACGAGCAAATCATTGCATCTACATAATATGTGAGTTTCAATTGGTTATTATAAGTTGAAAGGAGTAATTTTTAAGTGTTAATTAACTTACAGAATATGCAACAACTAATTGGTAGTATTCCGTAGTACTATAATATTAACAAGCTTGACCTGATTTGACCCGCAGGTCACGAACCAGTCGAGTATATCAATTATATCTCTATTTTGTTTATTTTATACAACGAGACATAGTCTATACACTATGTATGCACCTCTCAAAGGATAAAATAAATACATTGAGCTACATATACATATTATATAACTTCATAATGTAGACGTTTACTAAAACATGTCAAAGACCTAGATTCTAGAATACCAATTTCTTTATGTGACTTATCAATAAATCATATTTTTCCTTTGTCTTGTAAGAATAAATTTATACCTAATAACAACTATTTTTCAAAGCAGAAAAAGGATAAAACAAAACATTTCAAACCTGCATTTTAGTATTATTTTTAAATAAATCCTTTTGATCAATAAATTTTATTTTTCGTATCTTCTATTTTAAGACTTCGTTATTTTCAGAATCAGATAACATCATTTTACAAACAATTTCACAAATCTAATTTTTAAATAAATCTACTACATAAATTAATAAATCTTAATACTCAAAGAACGTTATTTTTTGTATCACCTATAAAGACATTGTTATTTTCAGAATCAGATGCAATTATTTAACTAAACATTACACAATATGAGAAAAAATGAATTGCCACAGTCGGGACTTGAAAAAAAATATCATCGTCTATTATTATTATGTCAATTCACTAATAAAGTGAATTTTATTTACGGGAAAGGAAGTCTAACCATATTGATTGTTGATTCCGTTGTTAATAAGACCGTTAATCTGTATTTGAATATTTTATAATAGTTTTTAAATTAAATAAATTTTATTGATTTATGGATCAAAATGAGTTTGTCTAGGCGTAGGAGTAAAATTGAGTTTAATATTTTTAAGAGATAACTATGAATTTTATGAATGATTAACTAAAGAAAGAACAAATGAGAATTGTTTCAAAATGCAAATTTATGAAGAAAGACGATGAAACCTAATTGAATATGGTTTTAAAAGTGAAAAATACGAAGTGCGAGCAGAGGAAGATAATAAATCGAAATTGCTTGTTATATTTTATAATATATTTATATATGATATGCATTATCTAAAATTGCCCGTCATCATTAATTATGATCTATAAAAAATTCGACTGATGACCATTCCTATACTTCCCACCTAGCAAACAATAATTAACTGGAAATGTTCCAAAAAATATACCTCAACGTTCAAATTTATGTTATTGTCTATCTCATTCTGACCATGCGCGACAAGTATACAGGGAAGATACACAGCGTAATATATTTGCAAGAAATAAACACTCTTTTTTTTCTTTGAAAAAAAGCATGGCCATCTTATTTGTTGAAAATTTTTCGTTGGAAAGCAGCCAATTATATAATTGATTCGAAACATATTGGAAAAAATCATTTTATCAACCATAGTCACAGTCAGGATTCTAACCTGAACCTTTCCACTTTCGCGGCGGAGTGAGCTTACATTTATTCAACCGTGACAAGATTACTAATCAAACATTCTCCTTATATGCTTCTGAATCAATTGATTTTCACTACATGCGAGAGTTGAGTAAATGTAAGCTCATTCCGCCGCGAAAGTGGAAAGGTTCAGGTTAGAACCCTGACTGTGACTATGGTTGGTAAAATGATTTTTTCCAATATGTTTCGAATCAATTATATAATTGGCTGCTTTCTAATGAAAAATTTTCAATTGCAATTCAGCCGTATAAATCGTATTAATTTATCTTATTTGTTTACTGATCTGATCTGATCTGAGGGCTAGCTTATAGCAAAAATCATGGTTACCTTGATTTACGTGCAATTTTTTTTTAGTAAATATTTTTGGAAAATATTTTTTTTCTCAAAAACTATTAGTCTAGTCACGAGAGGAAGTCCACCTTGCGTTTTGTGCAGCAAACGATTTTATTTTTTTCTGTTCTCAAGCATGTTTAGTAGATGTAAAACAGGGCGAACAAAAACATATTTGACTAGTGCATTTTGAAGCAAATTTCGTGCCCTTTAATTTTGAATAGAACCATTTTTTCGATAGGACAAGCCGTTTTTATGTTATAAGCAAAAAACTGAAAAAAGTGCAAAAAAATCGTGATTTTTAGCCCACCAAAAAAACTCCCCCGCCCTGTTTTAGAGGTCGCAAACTTGGATTTGACATCTCCTAAACATGCTTGAGGACAAAAAAAAATAAAATCATTTGCTGCACAAAACGCAAGGTGGACCTACCTTTTTAAGCTCTCGTGACTGGACTATATACATTTTAGAGAAAAAAATATTGAGATTTTTTTTCATATTGTAACATCTAGAATTCATTTATATTTTTTTTACCTATATTAAAACGTGACTTTGAGAACGTTTTTTTTAATATCTCAGGATCCACTGAACCGATTTGGCTCAAAATCTAATCAGATCTAAGTTAAAGGCTCATAAATACAATCGAACAATCGGCATGGCCGTATGTTGTTCCGTTTTTACGATATCGAAGGCGAAAAATTTGACCACACACACACACACACACACACAGAGACAACAGTCAGAAAATGGTCTTAAACTATTTCTAGGGTATCTAAATCCATTACTTCCCTACAATAGTAGAGGTGGGAAGTAAATAAAGGTAAACATGTGGTGTGAGAAACGTAGCTTCGTACCTTTGCTTCCACCACAATTAATTTTTGATTTGCTGAGATCGGTTTTTTAATTGGAAAAACGACACCCGCAACCTACATATTTGACGAATTAATTTTTTGGATAAAAAAAATAATGCCTACAATAATTACATACATATATACATTTAAGGATCGATAAAGAAAATTAGGAGCACGGTTGGAAACCATAAACAACATATTTGTCACTTCTTAATCACAGTAATTTTATTATTGGATGTACATTTCAGCAAAAATTAAGGTTAGTTTAGTTTAGTTTTTGCTAAAGATGGAAGTATTGCTCTAGAAATATACATCCAATAATAAAATTGTTGTGGTTAAGACGTGACTAAAATGTTATTTTTCATATAAGAAATTACCTTAAATTAGATTTCAAACATTTGACAAAGATATCTAATTCATAGAAAAAAATTCTATTCTTAACATTTAATTGACAGAAAACAGTTTCTTTTTTATTAATACAACTTATGAATCAATTTGTAAACAAGCGCTAGATAATGTGATGTGAGAGACGTAACTTCACACATTTTCATCCAGCACAATGGACATTTCTCAGAAAATAGAACTGGTAATTCTATACACCGAGTTACGAATAGATAAAAATATCTGTAGGTCATCTTAACTAATACACGCTTCAGAGTAACATTTTTATTTATCTATTGTATGCATGTCCAGTGCAAATATTATCAATATACGTATCCCCAAAAACCTGTCAATTTAATATTAATATTTTTATTAATCAAATAAATATTATACCCAATACACCGTGTTGAATTGTGCGTTGAATAATAATTGTCTAACGTATCTAACATGAAGCAATTAAAATAAAAATGTTACAATATTCAACAAGTCTTGCTGTAAAAAACACATCACTTAAAATAGTGACAATTTCTATACAAATTAGTAATGTAAATTATTAATTATTCTAACATTTTTTAAATAAATGATGAACATATAATATTATTGTAAATTCTGATAAAATATTACTGACGCATAGTTTATGAAATGAATATTCTATGGTTGGAAGAAATAGAGTTTTCAAAGTTAGCAAGTACTTTTAATTTCAACGAAAATATATAAGCAATTTCAGGCACAAATTTCAAGGCAACATTTTTAATAAGAAATGTCACATGAACTTGTAAACAACATTGCTGTGTTCCTAATACAATTAAATGGTAAATGACTATATAGATAAATATTGAAATAATAAAACATACCTTTTGGTAACATTGTCAAGACAAATACGACGACCACCAACAAGCTTCCAGCAAATGTGTTCGTCATCGTATAAGAAATCGAGGTCGCCATCGCCGTATGATCGCGTGTGACGACTTCTTCCAGAAAACTAGGAACAATTCATCAATTCCCGTTGGATTCAGTGGTTCCAGCAGCGGTATAATATTACTATCGTTATATTAGCAGCAACAAAATTGTTGCCGCTAATAACCTTATTAATACATAGGAATCGATTAAAAACGTGTAGTACGAATTACACATACATGCATATATTCGCTCAAACCGATTTATACATCTTAAATAACACTACTATAAAATTTTTATAATCTTTTCTTCGTAACATCGCGATTCGAAAATAAAATACTACGGCCTCCCGATTTAGCGGTCATAACAGCACGAATGTTATATTATTTTAAAATAATTATTTTTCACATATAATGCCAGTATAATTTCGGTTGCTTTTGTGTGTCTATACGTTCGTATGATATCGTATCAGTTTAATGAATTGCAAGTTTAATATCGTTTCAGCCAGATCGCGGTGCTACGAAGTTCTGACTGATGTGCCGTTCATCAAGCTACGCTATTTATCTATTCGAGACGTCGTCTTGTTTTCAACGTTCAACGTTTACTGTGTGCAGAGCAGCGTCTGTCTACCTTATATCTGTGCGTATCGCACGGTACACGCCCACTCTCTCATGGCGCGGCACGATGCGGCACGTAATAGCACGACAACAATTCACAACCGGATGACAACAAAACATTAATAATGCCGACATGCTTCACATTCAAATATTATTATTTTAGCGCTGCAATAATTTTATTATTATTTAATAACGCCGAAAAACTTCCTCTTAGACGAATTTTCTTAAGTTAACGCTGCACTACGTTACCTTACGTGAATAGTATTGTAAATGTAGTATATTGGACATTGGTGCAGTCGGCATCGTGTAACGTGGTTTGTGTAAGTTATGTATAGGAAATCTATGCAATATGCACCAGTTTTGGCCATAGAAATGTGGAACACTCTGTTTCACAGTAAGTAATTTTCAACGTAAAAATAGTATTGTTATAAAACTTCTTTATGGATACGTTTTAGATAATGTCTGTTTAAATATTCGAATAATATCACACATTTACTCGAACACATTATCGTAAACGTTCCAGAAAGAAGTGGAACGATTATGCGTATCGTTAATGGTTATCGATAAAAATAGGGAATACGTATCGAACAAAGTAGAAAGATCATATTGGTTATAAGTTTGAAAGAGAAACCCAGTGTTGCGGACTTTCAGAGAAACTGCGATAGAAGATGCGTATCGATAGAGACTATAGAATACAACTAAAATATGTCAAACAAACAAGAGAACAAAAACGGGATTCGGGGGAATATTGTATGCGTGGAAACTGGAAACCCTCTCTCGCCGGGTAACGCTGCAGGGAACATACCACTGTCCTCACCGCCAACTGCGTTCACGACGCACTCGTACCGAACTTGTGCGAATTCATCCGAACAACAAAGAACGATCATTCCTCCGTATTACTGCATGTGTATGTGTGTGTATGTGAATATATTTTGCGAGAGCAGCTCTACATTCCCGTGTGTTCCTGATCAATATGTAGGGAAAAGACGCGTGCGTTTCTTCCAGCACGCATGCGTCATTTCGATTCTCGCCTGCCTGTACCAGTATCAAAGAAACTGGCACAGGTGATCTGTACACTTTTTGTTAGTACATGTACATATATAATCAATTTCAGTTCCACATCTGTATGGCGTCCCAGTGTCCCGAAAATATTCCACAGGACCCATATGACTGTCATTCAGAATGCATATCGTCCAATCTTATATACGTTCTTATAGACTAGCCTTTACTTCCTGTTTCGCTCGCGTTTGCAGAAAGGATATTTTAACCCGATCGCAACCGTTTAGAAGCACCTAGACTATTCTATAAGTTTGGGTGCCAATTGAAAGTGTACCGAGTTCCATCAAAATCGGTCCAGTCGTTCTCACTGGTACACACAGACAGGCAAAAATTCTGAAAACAATTGTTTCTCGTCGTCATACAAAAAAGGAAATTACAGACAGTATTCGTTAGGTACGGTTTTATGTATTAGTGTTGATGCATATGCGTAGTTTGATAGAAAAAGATACAATATACTATAAGTATGTCGATTATATGTATAGACTATATTTAAATATATAGAGTATAGATTATAGAGCGTGAAATAAATACCTGTAGGTACTTACGTAACGCGTTCAACAATTGATGCATCGAAATAGACGTCTTTGCGATCAACTGCAGTCGTATTATCAAGTCTTCGATAAAACTGAATAATAACTAACCGAAACCAAAAAACTGTCATTGGAAAAACGGATGAAAAGTATAATAATAATCAGTGACGGATAATAAAAGATATATAAGTACTTAAACAGTGATTTCACTCAAGACGCAAAATAGGCTAGTTTTGTTTATTTGGTATTATTTTATGGGAATCAATAATAGGTACATTAGAGAAAACCCTTTCACTTAAAATGCAACATCTACTGAACAAAAAACTTTTTATAAAAAAAAATTGAACCTAAAAAAAGGCACTAAAAAGAGAAAACAAGTTAAATTTTGAGGTAGACTACTACCTACTAAAAATGTTTATATGTAGGTACTTTTCTTAAATTGTCACCAACCTCAAAATTTAATTATCCCGCTATGTATGAATCGAAAGCGAACGAAGTCGCGGGTACAGCTAGTTATTTAATATTTAAAAAAGGCAAGTGCCTCACCCACATACGTACACGGTTCTCGTCGACCATGCGAATTTAAATAAATAAATTAATAATTATAATACATTCCTTATTTTTTCAATTTATTATTTTTAATAATAAAGGAAAAAAGCAATTAATTTAAGAAGTTTCACTTCTAAAATATTATTCATAATGTTATGTCTTACGCGTATTTGTGATTAATTGCGCTAATTAGAAATAGGTGTATGAAGCATTCTGTTATGAAACATATTTCCATCAAGTTCAAAGAAGACATACAAATGCCGTAATTAATTAGAACAACGCACTAACTGCATTTTCCGACATTTGAATCGAGTTTCAAAAAAAAAACAAAACAATAGACAGCTACACCTCAGGGTAAACCTAAAGTTTCACCACTAGATTAAAGTTTTAATCTATCAAGCTTTGTAATACCAATAACTAATATGTTTAATTAATTATTACATAATTTTGAAATTTCTTTTCTATTAGCTATGCAAATGCATACGTTTTTATGGATCAAAAATATACCTAATATTTTCAATTATAGGAAAATTCGCAAACACCTTACAGTATTCATTTATTATTTTAAATAACCACAATCTCGCAGAAAATTATAAATATCAATTTATTCATAATGTTTATCTACCACTTATTTTGAATGAATTCCGCTATTTTTATATAGGTCAAGTTCAAAAAAAACATACTTAATAAATTTATATAAGAACTAATACTGATTGTTCCGACATTTGTTCCAAAGACAAAAAACAATAGGTAAGTATATAATATATATATTGCAGTAGATGCCCCCATTGAACAATTTCAATCGGTGCCTGAATCCTGATGCCCCCACGTATCCGGCGCCACTGGACATCTACGCGCCTAGCAAAATAAACGCGTTTCGACAACTGTTCATGCTTACGTTTAAACGATGCTCAACCGTTTCGGGCCCTTTTTCCGAACCGCGAGTAAGTGAAACCACAGATACAAAACCTGCGAATACGGGGGTCCTGCTGCACTTCCTACTGGAAAAAAACCAAAACCTGGAAAAACATTATAAATAATGTAACATTATGATGCAACATAGAAAAAATTCATTTTTCAAACTAATGTTACGGTCGGGACTCTAACCCGAAACATCCACATTCGCATTTCGCGGTGGCTGAGTTAACAATTACTCTACAGTGACACCTTTTTAAATAAACAATCAATTGTTTCCTTATGAAGCAATTTGTCACTGAAATATCACTTCATGTGAGAACTGACTTTTAAATTGGGATAGAGATGTACCTTCACACATGTGAGAGCTAATACCATGGATGAAACTAAGAAAAATAATAATTTATTTATAATGTTATACAGGATGATTCCAAAGTTGACGTTATCCTTTCACCAGCGAATAGGGCTTCAACAAATAAGATTTTTTTTCTTTTGACGCTTTTTCGAAATGTCAACAAAAACGGAGATACAGGGTGTCAAAGTTTTATTTAAAAAATTAAAATTTATTAATAACTGCCAAACCACTTGAGATATTTAAGAAAAATTTTGTAGGTGTCAATAGCTACGTGGGAGGGAAATTCTTCAATAAACAAAATATTTTTGGGTTGACCAGTGGCGCGCGTAAAAAAAGTTGTTTAATGTTTTTGAGAAAAAAATGGTACGCCACTGATTTTTCTAAAAATAAAAATTATTATTGAATTCCTTGTTTTCGAGTAAAAAAATAAAAACCGTTTTAATGGGCACCTAAAATTAAGTTTTGAATACATACATATTTTATTTTTTTACAAAATTTTTCTTAAATATCTCAAATGGTTTGGCAGTTATTATAATAAATTTTAATTTTTAAATAAAACTTTGACACCCTGTATCTCCGTTGATGTTGATATTTCGAAAAAGCGCTGAAGGAAAAAAAATCTTATTTGTTGAAGCCCTATTCGCTGGTGAAAGGATAACGTCAACTTTGGAATCATCCTATATACTTACCTATGTTTTGAATGAATTACCTTATTTTGAAATGGGAATAGCATTTCGTTATGAAATAAACGCACCCATCAAGGTCAAGGAAGACATATAAATTACTTTAATTAAATATAAACAATGCATAAACTAACTGCATTTTCCAGTCTGTGAGTCGAATTTCGAAAAACATAAAAACAGCAGGCAAGTATACAGAATGTTTAAAAATGACACCGAGGTAAACTTCGGAATGTAAAAAGATTAAAACAATTAATAAGGGTGGTCCTAGAATGGCTCAAAAAGTGTACTACATCCAATAAGGATTTTTGTGCTTTCCCCTTTTTTTATACTGGATCAGCAAAAAATCTGGATCTTACTATTATTTCGGGATGTTATTCCTTAGTTGATTTTAAAATACAAAATTTCTATAAACTGCACTTTGTTATGGAGTTGCAGTCTTCTAAAAATTTGTATTTTTCATGTGTGTCACTTCTGCCATGAAGTACCTGCAGGTAGAAATTTTGAAAAGTTTCTGTAAATTGACTTTATTATAAACACTAGCAGTCTCGTCCGGCTTCGTCCGGGTGCTATGAATTTATGATTAGTTACACGTTTTTAGCTTGAGCAATTTCAGAGATACAGAATGCCTTCATGAATGTTTCTACCCCCGTTTACATCCCTTAGGATACGGATTTCGATAATTTGTCGAACATCGATATCTTCGACCATTCCGTCATCTTCTTGAACACAACGGCGTCGAAATTATCCAAATTGCAAATTGGTTAAACTCCCTAGGGCCTAGAAATTAAGGCGGAATAAACATTAACTGCAGATACGCTCCTTTTTTTAAAGTCGGTTACAAAAACTAAAAATAACTTCGTAGCAAAACGTTTCCGGACCCACGTCCATAGGAACTTTTTTTTAAAATGAAATAAGGATTCACCTTTTGAAGTTTGTCGGTGTTTTTTAGACACCCTGTTTACTATTTTGAAATAGGAATATTATTATAAAATAGACGCTCCCATCAAGGTCAAAGAAAACATACAAAATACCATAATTAATTATTATCAACAACTCTAAAAACAATAAGCAAGTAGTTATATATCATTTTGAAATAGTAATATCATAATGAAATACACGCTTCGGTCAAGTTCAAAGAAAACATACAAATTACCGTAAATTGCATTTTCTATCATTAAAGCAAACAAAACCAGAGGTATTCTGATATATAATATTTTTAATTATTAGAAATTAATACGCAAAGATCATATTGTTCCCTTATTATTTTGTAACATACTCCATGGAGTACGAGAGGGCAGTGTAGCCTAGTGGATAGCGTACTTGGTACCAGCCTCTAGACTAGACTGCCGTGGGTTCGAATCCCACCTTTGCTCATGGATGTTTTGTGATGTTATTTAGTTTTAAGTTAGTTGTTATTTAATATAATTTAAGACGCTAATGACCTAAGTTGTCGACGCGTCTATAATCTACAATAAATAAAAATAAAGACTCTGATTTTGAGTTTATCAAAAATTAATTATAAACCTCTATTTAAAGATTATTAATCTAACAAAAAATGGAGCCACATTGGATTTCAATAAGCCATTGCATAGGCCCCGACAAACCTATGTCCACCCCTGATAATATTATTTACTATGTATATAGGAAAATACATTATATATAATTTCTATTATGAAATACTCGTTTATTGAAAGTCGAGTTCAGAGAAAACATGTATTTATAATAATTATTATGTGTTCTCTGAACTTGATTCATCGCAATTATAAACGACGTAATATCTGCATTTTCCGATATTCGAGTAGAGTTTTCAAAAAAGAAAAAAATAATAGGTAGGTATTACTGTTTGAAATTATTGGAAAATAATAATTAGGTACCGTATAATATTACGTTAATAACGCAATTCGAATTGTACGTAGTTACGTGCCGATTTATTGAAATTATTGAAAAACACACTCAGATAATATGAGTGTGAAATAGTTATTTTCGATACGTGTGCGTGAAGTGAGGTATTCTAGTAGGCTTTAATTGAGGCACGAGCTAAGGGACTGACGCATACACAACGAGATCGAGTGCGCTGTATACCCCCACGAGTGTCGGGGATTTGCGATCTAGTGTCAGGGAATGGCGATCTAGTGTCGGGGAATTGCGATCTAGTGTCGAGAAATTGCGATATATTGTCGGGGAATTGCGATCTAGTGTCGGGGAATTGCGATCTAATGTCGGGGAATTGTATGAACTCATAACTTTTTTCGAGTGAGTAATGTATTCGAGCGAACGAGCAAAGTGAGTGAGAAGTGTATTAATAAAATTCGAGCAAACGAGCGTAACGAGTGAGAAATGTATTAATAATATTTGAGCGAAGCGAGTGAGTAATGTATTAATTAAATCAGCGCAGATATTGATATATAAATTCTTAGCACCCGGGCGAAACCGGGCCAGGTCCGCTAGTTAATAATAAAATATTACGCATTAAAAAAATCAAAAAATAAGTAAAATCCGTTGATTGTTAAAAAATGTTTAAATCTAAAATATAACCTCATAGTTATACTTATTACTTTTTTACCCTTATAAGCTTAATTAAATAAATAATTGAAACAAAACAAAATACGAATAATTTGTAAAAGGTAGGGACGGCGGAAAATTAGCGGCCTATAGGTAGTCAAGAAATGTGTAAATCCGGCGCTGCCATTAGGGCTAAGTGATTAAATATTTAACCTTGAATTTACCAATTTGCCATTGACATTCAATAAACATAACGGCGGCATACAATAATTTATGACATACATGCGTCCATTGAGCTTTGACGATTATTAATACAGAACTGACGTGCATATGCATACAAAGCTTAACAAATTCGTTACAAATCTGTAATCCTTTAAAGCTTTTAATGGAGATTTATTGACTTAGTTACAAGTGGATTTTATATGTAATACTTTTGTTGACTTGATATGCTAGGGAAGCTTAATTTAAAATTCGACACCTCGCACTCTTAAGTCTGTCACAGAGCAGAGTGGCTTAAATGTGACATTTTTGATAAAATATGTTTAATTATGATTTAACTTTCGAGTGGTAGTATAAATTTAAAGCTAATTCTCGGGTGGTGCCTAAATTAATTTAAAACAGACAGACAGACAGACAAGAGAGTGATCATATAAGGGGTCCGTTTTTTCATCAGATGTACGGAACCACAAAAAGAAAAAAATAAATATTGAATAAAAAATACGTTCAAAAACACAAGACAAAAAATCCCAACTGGTCTTGTTCCCAACATTATTACCTAGGCCAGGGGTTTCCAAACTGTGCGTCGCGACGCCTCGGGGCGTCGCGGCGCTATCCTAGGGAAGTCGCGAAACGATACGCACAGGTCGCCTGCACGCGACGTAATGAGCGAGTTATGCTCAGAAAAGCAAGTTCCTTCTCATTAATTGTATTGTTTGTAGTTTTTTATGTTTTCTAATAAATAATAATAATTAAGATTCTATATTCCTTGGAGTTTTCTTTGAATAATAAAGTAATTTTAATGTCTGCCAGAGCTACACGTACAGGTATTTTCTTTTATAAAGGCGTTGCAAAAAAATTACAACCTGTAAAGGGAGTCGCAGTAAAAAAAAGATTGGGAGCCCCTGACTTAGGCGATATTAAATATTTTAACATTTTTTTAATGTTTCATTATTAATATTTTTTGTTATTAACTCGCTTATATTAGCTTCACCTGTATGTTTGCGTGCTTGCGGGCTTGCTTGCTTGTGTGCTTGCTTGTTTGTCAGTTTGTAACCGTCTTCTTTGAACTTGATTTTGACCAATTTTGAACGGTCAGATTTAGTTTAAACTTTGCACACTTATCAAGGACCGACGACAATACAATAATTCGATAAGTTTGTCCCATTATCCTGACAGGATCTCCAGGACTAAAAAAAAAGCAAAAAACTTCAGATTGAACTGAAACTTTGCACACTTATCAAGGACCGATTACAATACAATAATTCCATAAGTTTGTCCCATTATCCTGACCAGGATCTCCAGGACTAAAAAGCAAAAATAAATTATAATTTAAAAAAACTAAAAAACACGCTTTAATGAAGTAAAAAGTAAAAAATAATTAATTTTATTGTAAAAAAGCGTGGGGTGCTTTGTATCATATTTTCATACTACCCCACGCTTTTTTACAATAAAATTAATTATTTTTTACTTTTTACTTCATTAAAGCGTGTTTTTTAGTTTTTTTAAATTATAATTTATTTTATATTATTCTTCTAATTCTTTATACATTTTAGAAACATTATAGTGATGATGACGAAGCTAGTGGTAATATTTTGTTAAATATGATGTGACATAGATCAACGTCTTTTTTTTTTAATTTTAAGACGCGCAGCAACTAGGCTATATGCGCCGTTATGTGATTATAAACTTTAGTTTAATCAATTATGTTATTTGCAGTATTTATAGGTAAGTAAAGGTTGTTTAATATTTTATGTTGTAATTTTGTACACAATATTTTAATTAGTAAATTATTTTTTCAGGTTTTAATAGCACTTTATTAAATGAGGTGAGCCAATTTGCTATCCTCAAGAAAACTAAGAAGTTTAGTAATGTTATACTGATTGTCGCCAAGGATGTCGGATAAGTTGTTTGGTAAGTTTGCTGAGATTCTATTTATATTATTTTTGGAGCATGTTAATAGGATATGTTCTAATCAACGTCTTTCCCGGCGGTATATAGGGGGTAAAATGATGCGTTACAAAAAATGTATCACGCGAATAACCTTATTTTGACCTATGATCAAAAGCGTTAATACTACAAAAACTATAAAAAAAACGCAGGTAAGTGATCACAGTAATAAATGTTAAAGTTAAAACATTTTTCAAGTTCTACTTTATATAATATTATGTTTATAACGGTTCATATTAAAAAAGTTGTAAAAAATGTAGTATTAAGAAGCGTTAAAAGAATATATTATAATATATAATATCAGGAACATGCTACGGTTGACAGATTTCTCACTACATAATACAAAAGCACGCGCCTGTCATTTTTCCGTAACTTTTCTTTCACAAAACTGTTTCCTTATAAAACATTCAAACTTTTAATTTCTGACATTGACGTATTTCCATTAAATGAACTTGCGAAATATTATACAAAAATGCCTTAACACTCGATTCTTCTGTATTAAAACTCTTAAAATTAAATTAATACTTTTTTTCAATTTCCGAATACTTTGTTAAACACAAATTTGACAACAAAAACGCATATTTAATTTATTTCCCCATTTCAACTGGGAGAATCAGTCAAAATTCACATTTCTTAATTTCATATTTTCACTTCTTGAGATCCCCGGAGCACAAAAAAACATATTTTGCAACTGTGTACAGTGGCGTTGAAAGCTTAGCGTGTTTTTTTCTATAAGCCTACCAAATTTGAAAAAGATCTGACCGCTATTAGTATAATATAAATTCACAAGTCAAAGTTTTGGAATATTTATGCCTTTAATCCCTGCAAGCAGGCTAGCAATGTGTATAGGGGCGTCAAGTGGGACCCCTGAATGACAGGCGATTAAATGTATTTGTGTTTTGAGGCAAACTTCGACTTTACTTGCCATTCTAACGATGTGAACGAGCTATTTAAATTGTTTTTTTACAAAAATTGATTAAGCACAATATTTACAGACTCAATAAAATATGAATTTTGCAACAATTAGTCGTTATAGTAATCAAATTAGGAGTAATTATGATTTTTATTTTTCCGAAAAAATGAAAATAATTACTGAGTACAATGTGTGATTAATAATGGAAGATCGCACCGATCGTTATATTTAAAATTAGGTACACTTATAGAACTCGACTCGCTGAATTCAAAAATTCACCGAAAACATCAGTGCCGTTTTTCGTTTTGGAGCTACGGGCGTTAAGCTCTGAAAACTTTAAACGTGCGTAGTTTCTAAACTAAACGAGATAGATGATTTTTGTTTGCTTTTTTGAGCTCACCGTGTGTTTTTCTGTAGGGATACTTAATTTGAAAAAGATCTAAAACATTTCCCAAAAACTCTCAAAAAATATCAGTCCAGGGAAATTTTTGCGTGTTTTTGGAAAATGTTTCCGTTCTTTTTTAAATTAACTACACTAATAGACACCGACACGCTGAATTCAAAAAGTCGAACAAAACTTTAGTGCCATTTTTTGTTTAGATGTTACGGACATTTTTCTTCGAAAACTCAGTCAAAACTTAAAACACGCGTGGTTTCTAAACCAAAAAAGGTAGACGATTTTTCTTTGCATTTTTGAGTTCAGCGTATCTTTTTCTATAAGCCTACCAAATTTCAAAAAGATCTGACCGCTATCCTTACTAATATTATAAATATGAAAGTAACTCTGTCTGTCTCTCTGTGTACCTGTGTGTTACCTTTTCACGCCTAAACCGCTGAACAGATTTCGATAAAATTTGGTAAGGAGATAGATTACATCCTGAGGAAGGACATAGGCTACCTTTTGTTTCGAAAAAAAAACCGGCTTCACCCGAGTGAAAAAAATGGTCTCAATGAACCGATTTCCAAATTTTTTTCACTGGCCGATTCTTTGCTTTAAGACATTGGCTATAATAATAATTGATCGGTCCGGCTTCGCCCGAGTGAAAAAAGTAATCTCAGAAACTACTGAACCGATTCTAAAAATTCTTTTACTAATAGAAAGCTACTGTATCCCTGAGTGATATACGCAATATGTTATTTTGATTCTCGCGGTGGGGGTGGGGTAATAAATCATAAATTCTTATCTCTGGAACTACTAAACCGATTCTAAAAATTCTTTCATTAATAGAAAGCTACGCAGGGAGGAGACTCTCGCGAGGGGTTACTCGCGGGGGGGGGTAATAAATCATAAATTCTTATCTCTGGAACTACTAAACCGATTCTAAAAATTCTTTCAACAATAGAAAGCTACGCAGGGGGAGGAGATTCTCGCGGGGGATAAAAAATTCACAATATACTAAGTATTCGTGTGCGGAGCAATGGGTGACCGCTATTAAATCACAATTTCATACCACCCGGGTCCGCTATAAATCATAAATTCATAGCACCCGGGCGAATCCGGACCGGGCCGCTAGTTCTGAAATATTCATACCTTTAATCCCTGTACGCAGGCTACTATTGTGTACGGCGACGTATGTTAGGATGCCTACAGCACAGGCGATTAAAATCATCTGAGTTCAAAGGCCAATTTCGTATTCAAGCGTCGTTCTGACGATGTTGACAGGCTATTTGAATTGTCTTTTTTAGAAAAATTTATTAGATACAATATCTACAGACGTAGACAAATATGAATTTCGTAACGATTGTCCGTTTTTATAATCAAATTTCGCATTTTTATGAATTTTAAATTTTCGAAAAACTGAAAATTGACACTGGGAACATTGTACGCCTAATAACGGAAAATTGAACCGATCGTTATATTTCAAATTAGGTACACTTATAGAAATCGACTCGCTGAATTCAAAAATTCTACGAAAACATTAGTGTCGTTTTCCGTTTTTGAGTTACGGGCGTTAATCTCTGAAAATTTTAAACGTGCGTAGTTTCTAAACTAAACGAGCTAGATAATTTTTGTTTGCTTTTTTGAGCTCAGCGTGTCTTTTCCTATAAGCCTACCAAATTTCCAAAAGATCTGACCGCTATTAGTACATAAATTCACAAGTCTAAAGTTTTGAAATAATTTTAAACTTCGACTCTAATTGCCATTATAACGATGTGAACAAGCTATTTAATTTTTTTTTTTTTTTTTTTAACGGAATGGCCTTTGCTTTGACCAGCAATTAGCCAGTGTGGGAGCTATTTAATTTGTTTTTTTTACAAAAATTGATTAGCCACAATATTTACAGACTCAATAAAATATGAATTTTGCAACAATTAGTCGTTATAGTAATCAAATAAGGAGTATTTATGATTTTTGTTTTTCCGAAAAAATGGAAACTACGCTATGAAATATTTACTGAATGAATTGAGAATTTTAGTTATTTGTTTGTGTAAAAATTGTTGACTGACAGAGACTTTGGCGTCTCATTACATGTGAGTGCATGGTATATTTGCCGTGCCATCTCGTAGACAGACCAATTTGCGTGGGCGGCGAAAATTCTTGTCGTGGACAAGCGGCCTTAGCAATACAACGTCCTGTTCCACTACTGAAATGTGACGTTAAAAAGTCCTTTATACTAATAAGTCTAGGATTCAGGTATCGATGGAAATGTATTAATTTATTTATTTAAAAAAAACACACTTATCACTGTCGCAATTTCGTTTTTTAAATCTCGTGAAATCGTTTGCATTCAGCATCTGTCCCTTTACCTCAAAAGTCAAACACACTGCTAGAATAAAATTTCATTACCTATTTATAATATAAACAAACTGAAATTATTGAAATATTTATTTAAAAAAATGATCTACAATACAGATATTTTGTACTTATACTATTAAAACATCGCAGATAAAAAGCATATTGATTTTAATTGAACCCTCAATTACCAAATAATATTGTTTATTATATTAATATGTAGGTATAGGGTGTAACAAAAATTATATTTAAAATACAATAGACTAGGAGCCTCAATATGTGAAAAAAAAACAAACAAAAAGCGGTCAAGTGCGTGTGGAACTCGCGCTCCGAGGGTTCCGTACCGTTACAATAGTTAAATTAGGTAGACATATTCTGTGAAAATTTCAACCTGCTACATGTTACGGTTCCAAAGATACAGCCTTCAAAAAGGTTTTCCGTTTTTTGTGTCGGGACCCCCTTTAATTTTTACTTTTTGTGGTTTTTGGATTTTTCCCTTTACTTGTACTGCGAGACCTTGCTTTTTGCCAAATTTCATGATTCTCGGTCAACGGAAAGTACCCTATCGGTTTTTGATGAGTGAGTTTGCGAGTATCAAAATAGGTGGCCGTATCTTTTGAATGCATTGACTTAGAAGTTTGAATTTTTTACACATTCAAAGGACCGTAGACCTTAGTATTTCATATTTATTTCAACTTGATATCTCTATCCGTTCCTGAGAAAATGGATCTTGACAGACGGACACCCAGCCAGCCAGCCAGCCAGATGGACGAAAAAGGGTTCCGTTTTTTCTTATTGAGGTACGGAACCCTAAAAAACAAATTGCTTACATTTTTTTTTTTTCATTGTAATTTAAAAATCAAAATATTTTAGCGACTCAAAAAAACACATTGCTTTCCATCTACGTTTTATTTTATAAAAGAATCATTAAGTTCAGACATATTATATATTATAAACTATTTTTGGACGGATATTTTGAACCATGTAACAGTTCAATAGTGATATTTTTTCAATTATATATTACTTTTTTATTACCTTTGAAATCAAAAATACACTTTATTTTACAATGCAATTATTTTTTCTGCATTTTACAACCATTTTTCGAAGTAACTGAGTATTTCGTAATATTGTCATTTTCATCAGAAACAACAAAATTTAAAAATTATACTATCATACTTTAATACAAAACTATAGCGAATATAAAATACTATTACAAATATACTTTAAATATATATAAAAAATAACCCGTTCAAGTTATATTCACTTCACAACTATTCTATTTTAAAATCCTAATAAAAGATGGCCATTTTATTTAAAAATGTTCAAATTTAAATCTTTGCTACATACCTTGTAAATTATTTACATTATTAAATGCGTCAAAACGGAAGAATTTTACAAACAAAATATAGAAAAGAAAATTATGTCTAAATACATATAGATGCGCAAATGACACCTAACCTGAAAATACATGTGTTACAAAAAATAATGTATACAACACGTACAATTATGTATATGACGCGAGGGATGATACACCCCGAGCGTCATCTACAGAATTGTACTTGTATAAACTACTATTTCACATATTAACTTATATTATGAACATGCGTATAATCTGTTTGGTATGCCAGGCGAGATGGTGTTTTCAAGACACATCAGCCATTGCCGTCAATATAGAACGTAGTAAATATATGTAAAATTTTAAGAGATTCTTAACTATATAACATAATACCAACACAAAGTTGAGAAATACGAGTAGAAATAATTTAAAATTTCGTAAAATTACTTAAATTTAAGGACTTGGTATATTATTTGTAAGTTTTAGAATGATTCCCGAAAATGTGACATTTTCCATAAAAAAAAATTGAAAATACACATATTACATAAAAGTATCATTGGAAAACTCACTAAAATATTTGTTGGTCCATATAATGTAAGCGTGAAAATATGCTAAATCTACAATACTTTAAAATATATTGTGCTTTGCAATTTATATCATATAATGCATTTTATATATTACATATAAAAAAATAAATGCGCAGAAAAGCTATTAAAATGTATATAAAAATACAAAATTATCAGTCGAAAATGGACGAAATAAAATAATACGTAAAAGTAGTTGAAAATCACACGAGAATTCCTCAATTTTTTCGTTACCCTAACTATCAGATCAGCATAAAATTAAAAAGAACTATTTGTAATTGTTAAGAAGTAGACAGTTCAATTTGTTTGAAAAATATCGTCGCAATTATTATTACTATACAATAAAGTGAGGTTGTAAAATGTGGTAGAGACGATCCGCTTCTAAATTGTGCTGCATCTCCTATTGTCAAAAAACATCAGTCACATGAATTTTGAGAAATTTAAAATTCAAAGACAAACCACATTATTTTTTATCATAAATTCTTCACGCCAAGTTTACAATACAAAAAGACATTTTAATTACAACTACAAAAAAATCAGTACTTACCCATTTGGAAAGTAAGTGCCGGGGAACTCATTCTACCATCTCCGCCATTTGAATATGCTAAAACACGCATCCGATATATTTTACCCGGCGACAAATTTTTTATATACGCTTCCAGTTTTACACCAACTGGAATTAACGTATCATTTGCTTTACTCATATCTTGATCGACTTCCCATACTCGAATCTAAAACAAAATATTGAATAAAATAATTGATTACAACAATAAAAAACACTGGTGTAGGGAATGCAATCTTGAGCCGAGATTGGCAATTCGAGATCTCGCGAGATCAGTCTGGGTTCGAGATTGGCAATTCGAGATCTCGCGAGATTGACTCGCGAGATCTCGAGAAATCTCGACAATATCGAGATTTCGCCTACTTTTAAAAAGAAAGTATTATTTTGTATTTAAAACTTAATCAAAACTACTTACTTGGGACAGTGTGACTGTGTCACTGTGTACATGTGTGATATATTGCGTAGTGCACTGTGCACTGTGCAGATGATTATTATTCAATACTTTCCTTAAATAAACGTTGATTTTTTTGTTCCAAAATTCAATTAAAGTTTTGTTTTATTTTCAAAATATAACAGCAATACCCCAACTCACATTTGGAAATAACTTCTTAGGAGTTATGAAGCATAGGGTAAGTTACTAATAGTAACGTTTACCAACATTTGGTTTGAATTGTTCTTAGACATATTCAATATTCACTTAACTTTGTAATTTGTTAGGCATCTAATGCTTGTTATAAGTTAAATAACTGTCCATTTTACTCAATAAAACAATAATTAAAACAATATATGCAGAGAAACAAACAGAATCAATTAGCGCGACTGTCAAAAACTATTACGTATAAGTTATAAATTTTTTTTTCAAGCGCGTTTGTTCTCGAAATCTCGTTCGAGATCTCGACCATATCTGGTCGAGATCTCGAACGAGATTGCCTGCCCACGAGATTAAATTTCGAAAAATGGCTCGAGATCTCGCGAGATCAAGATTGCATTCCCTACATTGGTGACATTTTATATATTCGTTCCTGTTTGGCCGATTTTGTTCATTTTAAGGGCGTATTTTAAATCTTTAGTACACGGTTAAACTTCAATTTTGAAACAGTTCTAAGGATGTTTTCAATATTTTCACGAATGTTTTTACCTTATAACCCAAAACTGGTTCTTCTTCTAAAGAAGGTGAAACATAACGCCAAACTACGCGAACAGTGGATGGATCAACTCCATAAATATGAACAGCTGACGGTGGTTTTTGTGGTGCTTTTCTGTATGTTCGTTCTATAAAAAAAATTTAAAAAATGTAGATTATCGGTTTTAGATCATTATATTTAGTTTCATCGTAACATACCTATATATCGTTCACTTTCCGGACCTTCTCCGGCTGAATTATAAGCCATAACTTTAACAAAATAATATGTATCTGGTTGCAACCCTACAATTAAAGACCAAGGTTTTGTTGTTCGAGACAAATAATACACAGAATCACGTTCATCCCCTCCTTTCTTCCAGTATTTCAACTTAAAAAAAAAACAAAACAGCAAAATAAATACAACACACAAAGGCAACAGACCAAACCCTACAACATTAATAATTCTTACCCTGTGTCCAATAAGTTTTCCACGAATCTTTTCACGTGTTTGCTCGATCGGAACCCAAGAGACATTAAGTGCGGTAGAATTGAATGATCTGGCAACAGTTTGTTGAGGTGCAACTTGAGGCATATCTTCAGCACTGTATATCGTAACATTAGCACTTTCTGGTCCTTTACCAACATTATTGATGGCTTGAAGTTTAACTTCATACTCAGTATAATAAAATTCCAACGGAACATGTACAACAAACATTCCTGTATTTCCATATTCTTTCAATTCTAAACTTTGGTATTCTGAATCATGATTTTTACGCCGCCAAAATATTTTATAATATATGCCGGCACCATTTTGCTCACTAGCATATAATGGCTTCCAAGTGATTGTCAAATCACCAATTTTACCTCCACCGCCTCCAATATTATCCGGTGCTTTGTAAGGTCTATCAGGCGGTGTCGAATGTCTAGGACTTGGAGCTGACGGTGGACCATCGCCTAACATATTCACAGCCGCTACCCGAAATTCATAAACAGACCAAGGAGTTAAGCCAGTTTCAATAACAGCTTCTTTACGACCAGTATAACGATCAATTTCTCTGGCCGTTATACCAGATGTAATATTAATCCAAGTATTATTCCAATTTGTTCTTCCACTAACAACGTAACTTATAATTGGACGACCATTCGAAGCACCATCCGTCCATTCTAATTTTGCAGATGTGTGCTGTATATTTACTACTTGGACACCACCTGAAAACAAAATTATTGAAGTTTACTTAATAGTAGGGATGTAACGATACATAATTTTGCCGATACAAAACCGATTATCGTAGTTAATAATCGGCGATACCGATATCGATGGCTTAGTAGATAATAAATCAAATAAATAACGAAGTATGTACCTCGGACGTTTGTAATTTTGTATGTCTTTATTACGCATAAAAGTAAAACTTACCTATATTTAACAGAAACTCAACCTTGAGAAGTGTAAAAAAAACAATAAATAAATTATAAAAATGTCAAATCAAAATGCAAAGAAAATATTTAATATTTATTATGAATTATGAATTATCATCAAGCAATCAAAGTAATTACCATTAAATTAAAGTTTCGCGCGCTTTTCGAACTGTTTGATATCGGTTGTATATAATCGGCGACGCCGATATATTGGCCTGCCGATTATATCGATCAACATATCGGTATCGGAATCGTTACATCCCTACTTAATAGCAAATTTCTGAATATCTTTCACAAACAAACCTGGAGGCCCTGGAGGTCCTACAACTACAATAGCTGTTTTTGATGATATTTCTCCAACTGCAGATTTCACGATACACTCGTATTCTCCAGCTTCTGCAAAGGTTGCATTCGAAATATCAAGAAAACCTCCTTCTATTTTTAGCCTGTTATTAGCTGTAACATCCATATCACGTATTCTCATTCCATTATGAGTCCATATATATGCTACGTCCAATAATTCTTCCGTGTCGGCACGACAATGCAATCCCAAGTAATCGCGCACCGACATGATAATTCGAGGTTGTAAAGATTCAACTAAACGTGGGCGATCTAAAAAAAAATAAAAATGAAATCATTAATTTATTCTGACGGCCATTGAATAAAATTTTTCATAAAACTTACGCAATACAATCAATCTGCCTCTAGATTCATCCACTCCATATTCATTCGATACGGAGCAAATATAAACTCCTTCATCATCCCTCGACACAGGACTTATAACTAAATTTCCGTTTTCAAGAATACGTCTCCTGCCTCCCGAACCTATGATATTTCCATCTTTCTTCCAAACAAATTTTGGCTTGGGTGCAGCTTCAGGATTACAAACAATGGTTACGTTTCCTTGTTCGGCCGCGTATGTTTCAGATTCGAGAGGATGTTTCTTAAATGAAGGTTTTAATGCTAAAAAAAATATCTCGGGAGTTAAACACCTGACATTAAGGAACAATAATCCAAATTAAACAACCTTACAAAGTACTCGCAGCTGAGCCGAAGAATATCTTTTCTTTAATTGATTACTAGCAGCGCACTGAAACATTCCCGGATCTCTTTTTGGATCTAAACGTCTTATTGTCAAAACATTATCTTGTATACTATATCTAGCTTGATCTTGTGGTTCTAACCCTTCCATTGCTATAACAAATATAAAAAAATGATTAACCTCATAAAAGCTTTTGTAATTCTAACATGCATACAACTTAAAAATATCAAAACACATACTTAAACGCTCTCCATTTTTGTACCATGTATAATTCACATCCGGTATTCCAAACGCTTCACAAGTCCAGGTTATATCTCCTTTATTGTCCATGTGTTTATCTTTGAGAGGAATGGTGAAATTTGGTTCGGCTAAATATAAAAAAAATAATAAATAAAATACACAGTCCTTGTATTGTTTCTAAAAATCGCGAATAAAGCTAAACAGTCACCTTGTATGTTTAAAGTCACGCTGTGCTGAATTGAAGCTCTGTCATTAAAAGCTCGACAAACGTACTCTCCTTCATCTTCCACTTGCACTTTCGGTATTATAAGAACACGATTATAACTCTGTTGGTAAGAACCTCGCGGTAGGGGTCCACTTTTTCTGGTCCAATTATAGGACGGAACTGGACTAAAATGGTTCAAAATAGTACATCATTAAATGAATAAAAAATAGCCACGTTGTCCACTTTCTTTTAAACATATTTGACTTACTATCCAAAAGCCATGCATTCCAAACGAACTTCATTTCCTGCTATCGGGGCATCAGGAAAAGATTTTGGAAATGTGTTAGCAAATTTCAACTGTTGATAGTTCGCTGCAAAACAATATTTTATAACAAAAAAATCTCTTTTATAACAAATACAAACAGGGGACAAATTTACATACCGTGCGGATTAACCCTAAGAGGAAAAAATGGTCCATTTCTCCCGGTATCTGATACTTTTGACTGAACATTGCAACTGTAATTTCCACGATCAATTGTTTCCAATGCAGAAAAATAAAGTGCTCCGTCATATGAAACCAAAACACGTTTATCTTCTTCAACAAAGTTAGGAAAATAATCACGAGCCCAATAAAATTTAACACCTAAAAAACAATCATTAGAAAAATTTAAATTTGAAAATTACTCAGTAACAGAATTTCACTATTTCAAACAACCCAGTATTATACCTGGAAAATGTGTAGGCGGATCACAATAAACAGCTTTACCCCAATTTTGATTTCCACTTTCAGCTGAACGTTTCAAATTAAATTCTAATATAAACCCAAAATTTAGCGTCACAGTTTCTGATATAACTGATCCAAATACATTTGTTGCCTTGCAATGATAACCTCCCCTGTCCTTTTTCTGTTCCGGATTATGAATAATCAATGTTCCACCACTAACAGTAATTCTTTCATCTTCTAGTGGATTTATTTTCTGTGACTGTAATCTATCATTTTCAAAATCTTCTCTGTACCATTCGTATGTCGGAGTAGGATAGCCTCCAGCCACGCAACTTAAATTACAAACAAAAAAAAAATTGATTTACGGAAACGTTGCCTTTAGGGATACGAATAGAATTAAACGTGATACCTCAATTGTACATCATTTAAGATAACTCGTTTCGATAAATCAAATGTTTTATCTTCTGGTTGTTTAAGAAAATATGGTCCTCTCGGTATTTTTTCTGGATTATTTATATCAACACCGTATGTATATGTTCGATCGTCATCAACATTCAAATAACGTAATTTTATCAATGGTGCTTCACATATAAATAAAAGTAATTCATTTCCTCTCATTTGTTGAAAACCCCATTTCATCAAATCAGTTGAAAAGCTGGTAACAAATAATACATCTCATATCAAAAAAAAAAAACAAACAAAAAATGTTAAAACACCAAAAGTTAAATCAAATGTCATTTGGTTTACTAGAATAGTTCAAACTGAATTTTATATATTATGAAGAAAATGTCTAACCTGTACGCCAGAAAGTCTTTTCCAAATGTGTCTACTTGACCAGGCAAGAAAGCATTTTCCATACTGGCAAGTTGTGAACCATCAATTTCATTAGCCCAATAACCAGGGCTCGTTTGATGAACACCAATATAAAACTGCTTAGTCCGATAACCTAATTTGTTTAGTTGATGAACTATAAAACCGTGTTCCTCCAAACTGTTTACCGAAACTAAATCAGCATCGTATGCTTGGCATATTTTCCTGGCTTCATTATGGGCACGTATTGGTGAACGTATAAAACGATAACAGAACTCTTGAAATTGTTCCCAGTACGGTGGGCAATGCAAAACTTCGAACGGATCACGGTTATAACCATAGTTGCCATAATTTGTATAAGAACTTTGTTGATTACTTATTTGTGCAATTGTCAATGACATACATGTCATTAAAATACTTACCACCACATACATGATGGTTTTATTTTTTTAGTATTAACCTGAAAGATAAAAATAAAAATAGGTAAATCTTATATCAGTAGATGGCTTCTTCAGAAAAATTGTCAATACCATGAAAGACACGAAACTAATCACTGCACACATAAATTAATATCTACTTACAGATCACTTTTTTTTTAAATAATCAACAGAAGAATGAAGAAAAATGATTAAATCGCATTTTCAATGGATAACTATTTAAAATCAAATAAACAAAACATAATTTACATGCTTGAGAATAAAATACAAAATAAATAACCTGACAATCACCTGTGGAATTTGATTAAAGGGGAGTGGCAGTTTTTATGGTTTTATCATTCAGTGGATATGATAAGGATGTTTGGATTTAAACGTGAATACACTAATCGTATTAAAGAATACTAATTAACATTTACCTGAATTCGTTCATAAACAATATTTTTTTAAAACTAAGAATGAAAAAACACAATTATAATCACGCCATTGATCACAACAAACATGGCGGCCGCAATCGTTTGATGGGGCTAAGCATGGGAGGCTAAGGGAGGGCCGAACGAAGTTGATTGACATCTCCGTAGCGTAACGTTATTTACGTTAAAATTTTGTGATTCCTTAACGAATACTATCAAGTTTCGAATCTTCGGATACCGTGAGCTGTGGGTATATTATATAATTATATTGTATTCTTATTCATATTATCATTATCAAAATGTTCAATTGTGTGTTCTAATTTTAAAGCATTTATGCTGACACAGACACTATGTTAGAAACCCATTATCGTTACGCGCAGGGCCGTAGCTAGGGGGGGGGCATTATGGGGCAATACCCTACCTTAAAACATCCAATGCCCTACTTTAAGGAATTATAAATAAGCCGCAAAGACTGCCACGACAGAATGACAGACTTGATCTATCTGACATCTGGAAAAACAAGAATAAATTCATTGGATCTAAATGAAGTTCTTCGAAAATTTGATAACATGGCAAGTTCTGTATTTTTTTTTTTTTTTTTGATTAAATTGTCATTCACCGTTTTTTTGCTTTTGTAATTTGATATCACCAAATGAGGTGGGCCATCCAATTAATAAATTGTAGCCTTTTGCTTCAGCCCTACTTTAAACTTTCAGTGCCCTATCTTGAATTCAGCTCTAGCTACGGCCCTGCGTTACGGTCATAGAGTAGGTTGAAGGCGTCCGTTTGGTATCAAGATTAAGATTACGTTAAATGTAAACGTTACAACTGTGTGAACCATGAACAACAATGAAATCAATTATTGTATTAATTGTAACCATTAGTTTAAAAACCAAAAAAATCCCTCCTGAAGTCATGAATCACCCCTGTTCTCTGACTCACCCGACGGCCCGCGTTAAAAATGAAAATGTAAATAGTAAATAGCCAATTGAAGAGTGATTCGCAGTTCTGTCGATGTGTCACAGTGGGAGGAGACATAATGCACGAAATATTGGTAAAATGACACGGTTTAAGTCGTAAGTGCAATGTGCCGGTTATGCTTAAGCATTTAACAAAGGATGTTATACTATTAGACATCTTTTATTTTTCGACCAAAATGAAAAATCATCTATTCAATATCATCATGCGGTGTGCTCCCGTTCAGGTAAGTTTACTTCTAATTTTTAGGTAAAATTCTACTGTAAAGACGGATGTTATTTCATAAATTTTTAAATAAAACAACTGCCTATTGGGCACTCTTTTGATTTTCAGATAAGAAGATGTGGTGAAATACCTAATTTCATCTACCGCTTATGCTTCACTCAACTCGAGCATGAACCTCGATAGGAAAGAAATGGCGCCTATAATTTATAATACAGCAAACAAAATTATCGAAGAAAACACCTTTAAAATTCGAAATCAAAGACGAACCAACTACTGATAAATCTTTATATCTAACCGAATGTGCTGCCGATCCCATAGAAACTTCATCCACGAGTGATGGCAGTGAAATCTCCTGCGAAGACTCAAAGATTCACATTAGCAACACTTAAATTCTTGGGAGAAAACATTGATATTTTCGGGAAAAAGACACTACCCCGTGAAAATTGTATTAAGCAGGATTCACTTAAATTTAAACTAAAATTATTCGTTTGTAATCTTTTGTTGTAACTTAATTAATTATTTATACATACAAAAGTACCAGAACAAAATGCTGGAGTAAAATTTACATAGTTTTCATTAATAGATAATATTATATAGTGCTATTTTGTAAGTTATGAAATACACAATGATAAAATAGAAAATTATAATTCCATCAAAACTGACAAAGAAAATTATAATTACCTACAAATAAACAAAATATTGTAGTCATTGTACTTATGTAAACTCTTTGATGAAATATTTTTAATGAGCCTTTTAAGAACGATTAAATGACCACTAACTGACACTACTGGTACAGTAGGGACAAACATTGCGATTTGTGAAATCTCCATTTTAATTTATGTAAAACTGTTTCGAGAAAAAATAAATTCGACAGAAGATGATGTATTTGCAGCAAAACAAAAATTTAATATAATTAAAGATAATAATTGTAACCGATTTAAAATGTTGACTAATGGCTTGCATGGTTTAACTGTAACTCAAAAACAAAAAATAAAGATTTAATTGAGAGGTTTGTGAAGCCGTCAAATGTGATGGTTTAATTTAAATAGTATTTTCGGTGTCAAAATATTCTTCACTATTTTACTGATACTGTATTTTTACGCTATTTTGTTATAGATAATGTTACCATTCCTGCATTCCAACTCTAGATGTAGCTGAAATTTGGTGTGGTTTTTCAGTTGTCAGATCATTTCCACTAATAAAATGTTTAGTACACACATACGTATGTTTTGTTATTTTTACTAGAGTAAAATCATTTAGCATTTGATACACTTTTCTTTGTCAACGTGGATTTTCACAAATAGGACGAATTTCGAATTATCTTGAGAGTATCCTGCTATCTGATGTGCAATGTACACAAGCACTGTCAGCATTGCGAATATTTAATTTTTTATAATACCTTATTATAAATATCACATTTTTACACGTAACGTAATGACAACTGATATGTTTGTCCTTACTAGACGTAATGCCATCTTACGACTGCTTGAGAAACTAAAGCCAGGAAAAAGGCTCATTAAATACCGATGCCAAATACCGAATAAAAAGGTTGTAGATTATTTATATATTTTTGCCGAGAAGAAAGTTTGACAAGAATGTTGAACACTGTTATATACAAGTGAAATTTATTGAAAAAACAGACTGCAGTTGGATGTTTAAAAAAATAAAACTTCAATAAATTGAAAATAATATCTCGTTATTAGATATTTGCGCTATCAAAATTATGTATCACTGATGGTATAAAATAGAATCAATGCCCCGCGAATTCAATAGTTCATTACTGAACAAAATTTAATTAGTAGCTATGGCAAAAACATAAATATTTACAATTAAGAATAATTTGTAAAATGAATAGATATTCTTGTACAATCATAAAAATACTGTCTTTTTATAAATACATTCTACAACCTTCTTAAGTAATAGTGTAAGATAGCGCACCAAAATATGAACCATCGGTGTCACGAACTAATTTGTGCTAATTGCGTGAATCATCAGTTTTTTGCTAGTCGCATCTAAATCCCGAGAACTATTAGATATACAAAAAACAAAGCCAAAATTCTTCCATAGATAAGTCTCTAAAATTTTGGTTTTACACGTTTTCATATAGGTAGAAAGAAAGGTGTCACCTTTTGACATTTTTACGCAACTTTAAAGATGCCAGTCGCCGTGAAAACAACCTTTTTTTGTCAGATCTCGCGAGACTGACTTTCCTAATCTCTCGAGATCTCGACTTACTCAAAATCTCGCGAGATTGCATTCCCTAGTCGCAATGTGTGGACGGTATCACCGACAAAATTCTGGTCGTCAGTGGTTGTATGCGACTGGCAAAAAAACTGACGATTCAATTTAGTTTGTGACCTCGATAGTTCATATTTTGGTGCCCTATCTCTTACTCTATAAAGTCAGTGAGTCGTAGAGTTTTAGCAGAAATGCATTAAAATAACAATATTGTTAAAAAATTCCTTGGCACGGTTTAAAAAGGTGTTTTTATTTATTACTGACTGCAATGCCTCCCTTCTGTTGAGCTTCTTTTTTCCTTTGTTTTTCTCTCATAAGTTCTGCATCCCTACACATAAAATTTTAAAAATGAAACTCAAACAAGTGCTTTAATCGATTCTAAAACATAGTTCACAATAATGCTATTTTTATTTTCAATATTAAAAAATGCTCTAAATGTTTCAGATAAAAATTGCCTCCACAAGAGTTCTCTCTTATAAATCTTGAAAAATATAAATAAACGTTCTGGGGAGATAACAAAGATATCAACATTTCCTGGTTTTTTATTTTCTTCCCTGTATTTACTGCGATGAGTAAAATAGCAATCGATCCTGATGATGTATGATTATAAATGAAGACAATGGCTTTGTGGCTGTAAGATCCAAAATGGAAATATTTACTGTTAAATTAAATTAAAATATTTACTGCATGGTTTTTTTTTGCATTTAATTGCTAACGTTTAGGTATAAAATGAACTGCAAAAAATCATGCAGTAAATATTTTAATTTTGGATCCTTCAGCCACGAAGCCATCGTCTTCAATTATAATCATTTTCGTTTTGTTTGTAGAAATAAAATAATTCCGTATCGGGAGTTTGTGATCTAATTTTCAATGGGAAACATGATTTCTCGTTTCAATTTTGCTGTAATTAATACGGGTCGCAAATATGTAACATTCAAAAATCAAAAAAGTGAAGATACAGAATATACATGTAGGTATTAAAAAATAGAAATATTAATATTATAATGAAATTAAGGAAAATCGCAGGATAGTGGACAAATATTTGATTTATTAAATTAAATGTACGACGTTTCGTTTATATATTTAAACTTTTTCAAGTACACAAAAATATTGTTATTTTTGTGTACTTGAAAAAGTTTAAATATATAAACGAAACGTCGTACATTTAATTTAATAAATCAAATATTTGTCCACTATCCTGCGATTTTCCTTAATTTCATTATAATCACGATGGACACGATTTCTAATATAAATTAATATTATACCTGAATTTTCGTTGTTCTACACTAAGACCATCACCATTTCCTTTTTTTTTAACTAATTCTTGCTGTTTTTTCTGATTTTTAGCACGTGCTAATTCACGTTGATTTCCACCTTAAAAGAAATAAAATAGGAAAGTGAAATTTACATGAAAATATTTCTAGAACAAGTAATTATCACATGAAAGAAAAACTGATTTTTTTTTCATAATTTATCTAAAATTATATTACTCACGGGTCATTTTGGTTTTCAGTCTTAATCTCCGACTATCAAGCACTTAAATGACTGAAAATACTGCGTTAAAGGGGCAGTGAATAATTTCTTTCCTTGCGAATAGGCGACAACAATCCTGAAAATAAGAACTGATCAGCGATTTGACATTTGATGATATTTTTCATTAAATATTTCTCAATTCTATATAGCTCAATAGTTATATGGTCTCCACAATGCTGCCAACAAACAGAAATACCGAACACCCTGTTCTGTGTTGGTGCAAACTGCAAACTGTTGCCAGCTATGAAGATTTTCCTTCAAAGTTCAAAGTGAATTTTTATTATTTTATTTTGTATGGGGCCTTGTCAGTAGAACGTATTTTCTGAACTTTTGTTTATGTACCGGTATCACTCGAGGACAACTACTGGACTGATTTTGACTATATTCGGTGCACTTCAATTATAGCGCATCTTAAAATAGAGTTTCTGTCAAAACCAACGTGAACGCGAGTGAAGCCATGGGCAAAAGCTGTTACTGGCATTATATATATACTTTGATTTATTTTTCAAATTGTCTTTTACTTAACTCACTGCGAGATTGGGAAATGTAGTTTTTGTTTCAACACATTAAAATTTTTTCGGCATATTATTTTTTTATTGGAATCAGAAAACAATGAACATTTTCAAAGCAATACGGTCCTACCTGTTTGGCCAGACAGACGAAGAATTCATGGCAGAACGGGAAGCAACATTAAGAGAAGTAAGAGAATTGCTTGGAAACGATTCGGAAAGTGAAGAAGACACACCACAAACTTCACCTGACCATGAATTAGATAATATGATGTGTCAGTATCGGACCGGTGTAATAACAAAAAAAAATTTAGATTTCGGGCTAATTGACGATAAATATAACTTCGAGTCAGAAATAGCTTTTGGACTAAAAGAAGGTCAAAAAGTTTCTTTCGTAGTTTTTAAAAAAAATGGTAGAGATATTGTGTGTAACTTAGCTGCAGTTGACAACGAGGAATCTTGGGATTTTCAAGATTCAAATAAAAATAAAATTCAAACAAATTTCGTATTTGACAAGAAACTAGTAGGAAGAGTAACTGTACGTAACGGTCGTAAACTTACCATCGAACCGAACAGCGTTCATTGCGATTTAAATAAAATACAGTCGACATTTATTCCCATCGTGGGAGATTGGGTGGTTCTCGAAACAGTCGTATCCGTCGATGACACCATTATCGATTTGACTGGAGAACTATTATCTATTGAGAAAATTCACCCGCTGAGAAAAAAAACATTAAATGCCCACGTAACGCGCTGGAGCGGCGTAGAAGGTGCTCTAAATGATAATTGTCATTTTTTAAAAGACGCCTGTGAATTAGGATACATTCCATCGATCGGAGACGAAGTGATTGCAGAAATAATTGAAAGCGACCAGGAACGCAGTGCTTGGCGAGCGCTGGCAATTATTCCAAGTCCGTGTAAAAAATTAGAACATATCACTCCGGAAAATACTTCTAGTTACGATGATCTCACGACAAATAAGTGTGGCGTTACTGTTTCTAGAGATGAGAATTTCAGTGATATGAACGTAAAACAAACCAAGCAAATAGAAATTCAAGTGAAGAACGAAAGTAATAAGACTTTTCAAATTTTATATTGTCGTTTCCATTCACGTCGATCTAATTCGCAATTACAACTCATATCGCCGGATATGGATGATAAAATCGATCTCCCTCCAAACAAAACACTAACATATGTAATTAAATGCTACGCAAAATTCGTCGGGCAATCGAGAGAATTGTTTGTATTTAATTTTAACAATTTTAAAATTGGCCGATGGATTGATATTAACGTTTGCCCTTCGATATCTAATACAACTAGTCGCATGTCAGTTTTTTCACAACGAGAAAACCGTAAAATCAATTATTCGCAAAAAAGCGACGTCGTATATCAAGGCGTTAAGCCTCGAAGAGCGCCGTCATTCGTACCAATAAATATGGGTCCCTATTTTATACCAGAGAGAATTAAAAACTCGTTACTAAACGCAATGTCGTCAGAGAGACAAAAAGATCAAATAGAAATCGACTTGGAGAATATAATACCGTCGTTAAGAAAGCCCTTGAGTTTCAGTTGTTATAATGATTATTTTCATAACCTTTTGTATTTAGAAGAAACACAAATGACAATCGATATTCATAAATATGACATCGACCGTGGACATTTTATTACCAACGATGAATATTTGATGTTGTACGTAGAGAACTTGCACGAACGAAGACCGTCGTTGATGATCGGCGACCGAATTATTGTGTCGGAACCGGAATCTCACAATAAACCAAAGTACGAAGGATATATTCATAAAGTATCAGCGCAATATATCTATTTGAAATTTCATCATAGTTTTCATGAGAATTACGACAGAAGAGAATACCAGATTGAATTTCAATTTCGCCGCACTACATTGAAGAGATGCCACCAGGCAGTCATGCTTGCAGTACAACATTTTAACAGTGATTTTCTCTTCCCTTCGACCTATAAATTAAAGGCACCACAAATTAACATAGAATCGCCACTAAAATTCGTAAACACAGATTTAAATGAAATACAAAGGAAAGCTATTGTTAATATTTTGGACGGTTCTGCAAGACCGTTACCTTACGTAATATTCGGTCCGCCGGGAACAGGTAAAACTATGACGGTCGTGGAAACTATTTTGCAAATATTACACAACATAACCGATAGTCGAATACTCGTTGCAACTCCGTCAAATAGTTCGGCCGATCTTATCGCACATAGATTGCTAGACGCAAATGTGCTATTGCCCGGAGATTTGGTCAGATTGGTGTCGTATCGAAGTTTTATCGAAGCAACAATACCTGAAAGGTTAAGATTTTTTCTTTGTTGTTTTTTTTTTTATTGCGGAGATTGAAATTACCTTCTCGTCATTTTCAGGTTGATTCCGTTTAGCACAACTGGTGATTTAGCACTAGAAGGCACTCGACGTGCAGATCAAAATGTGAAACAATCAAGTTTGAGTACGTTGGGCCGTCATCGTATCACTGTGGGAACTTGTGCTACGCTTGGCATTCTGTATAATATGGGATTTGCACGTGGACATTTCTCACACCTAGTCATAGACGAAGCCGGTCAAGCAACGGAACCAGAGATTATGATCCCGATTACCTTAATAGATCCGTCTTCCGGACAAATCATTTTAGCTGGTATGTAAAATATAAAAACAAATATATTGAACATTCAAATGAGAAGCAAGAATGTTTCAGTTTTGAAATACAGCAATTTACTGATTTTATTCTTTTTTTTTTTGTTATTATTAAGGTGATCCTATGCAATTAGGGCCTGTAGTATCGCGGATCGCTGGAAGATTTGGTTTAGAAGAATCATTTTTAGTAAGATTAACTCGCAGATATCCGTATCAACGAGACACGCAAACCTTCCCTCAGTCAGATGGTTTCGATCCACGGCTAATTACTCGTCTACTTTACAATTACCGGTCCTTACCGGAAATACTTAAATTACCGAGCGATATGTTCTACGATTCACAATTGATACCTACGGTATGTTTGAAAAAAATTTCTTTTTATTATTAGGTACATATAATATAATTATCTAATGGTGATTGTATAACTTTTCTCATACCGAGTGGAGACTAATAATAATAAATTTATACTCCGACTTTGTGTGTATTGCATATTATGCAGAGGGCAGTATAGCCTAGTGGTTAGCATGCTTGGTGCCGCAACCTCTAGACTGGACTGCCGTGGGTTCGAATCCCACCTGCGCTCATGGATGTTTTGTGATGTTATTTAGTTTTAAGTTAGTTGTTATTTACAGAGCTCCCACAGACGCTAATGACCTCTGTTGTCGAGCGTCTATAATTCACAATTCATTCATTACAGAGCTCCCAGACGGTCACTTTTTAAGGGTTTAGTCCTTTTTTTAAAGCTTCGTACCTTTTATTTCCTTTTTTTGTAAAATGTCCCTTTTGCTCCCTTTTTTCGTTGTTTACAATTTGATGTGCATTGAATATTGAATATTATAAATACACTTACTCACTCGCTTCGCTTGTTCGCTTGAATATTATAATTACGAACAAATTTGATTACCATAAAAAAGTTATAGTGAGTCAACCTTAAAAGATAGACATATGCTGTCGCGGACTTTTTTTAGAACTTTTGAAGGGGAACAATTCCGTCATAATGGTTTTTGCGTAACTTTAACCGTTTACGCAGCGGAAGCTCTCAAAAGGAATAATTTTTCCCGTTTTTGCAACATTTTTCATTGATGCTCCGCTCCTATTGGTCGTAGCGTGATATTATATAGCCTATAGCCTTCCTCAATAAATGGGCTATCTAACAAAAAAAATTTTTTTCAAATCGGACTGGTAGTTCCTGAGATTAGCGCGTTCAACCAAACAAACAAACTCTTCAGCTTTATAATATTAGTATAGATGTACATTTCGAGAGCAAATACTTTAGTACCTACTTTAGTTTAGTATTTGCTGAAGATGGGAGCATAGCTCTCGAAATCTACATACATAAATAAAATTATTATGGTTAGACGTGACTAAACTCTTTGTTATTAAAAAAATTGGTTAATAAAAACATTATTTCAAACAATCTGCGACAATAAACAACATCAACAAAGCAAAAATATTTTTTTTGCTTTTATTTTGAATTTCTTTTTCTTATACTTACTAATTTTTAAATTTTAACACTAAATAACATATGCGGCACATGTTCAATAAATCATAATATAAACTCTATTGTCTATAAACAATATAATTATCTTTCATTGTTGGTATAATATTTAAAGTGATTTTTGTTGTTTTTTTTCTGTCAAATTTACGTCCTAAACCAAATAATGCGTGTCAATAACTGTTTTTATGGTTAGTTTTGTTCCCTTTTTGGTCCCTTTTTTTTGGACTGACAAGTCCCTTTTTCCCTTTTTTTGAGGTAGTAAGTCGCTGGGAGCCCTGTATTTAGTGTAGTTGAAAGACGCTAATGACCTTAGATGTCGACGCGTCTATAATCTACAATAAATAAATAAACATATTATGCAGTTTGAATTTATTATTAATCAATATATTCGATACAGATTTCAGCAGAAGACAGTGACGAAGCGAAACTAATAATGTCAATAGCAGATCTGTTACCTAAATCTCAGTCAAACAAGACTCCGGCGTTAGTGTTTCATGGTGTAAGAGGATATAATCAACGAGAAGGAGACAGTCCATCTTGGTACAACGCTCAGGAAGCAACACAAATTTTTCTATGTATCATGGATTTTTTAAAACGAGGCATTAAAACACAAGATATTGGAATTATTTCCCCATACAGTAAACAGGTATGATGCTTAATTAATGTGATTTAAAAGACCGTCGTTTTTAACCTCCATTCAAATTATACAGGCTGTCCCAAAAATCGACGATCAAACGAAGTGAGGTGACGGGGGAGGTCATTCCAATCTAAATAGCCATATATGTGGTTATACAATGTTGACGTTTCAAAAGTTATTTAAATTTTTTGCGACCGAAAAGTGTTCACCATTTTTTTAATTTGACAGACAATGACAGAGCTCATGAAAATGCTTTTTTTTTTTTTGGAAAGGTAGATCCTTCAGAATCATATTAAAAAAAATTAACCAAACAATTCATATATTTTTTTAAATTAAATTTTTAGTGGAAGCGCTAGGTGATTTCAGAGCAAAATACAAAAATTAAAATAACTTTTGAACCGTTAAAAATTGGATAACCACATAATAAATGGTTATTTTGATTGGAAATGACCTCCCCCATCACCTCACTTCGTTTGATCATCGACTTTTGGGACACCTGTATAATATAACATAATTGATTATTAGAAATTTTAAGATGCCGTTTGTTTGTAGGTTAAAGTGATTAAAACTCTTTTAATGTCAAGAGAACTAGATGACATGCCTAAAATCGGAAGCGTGGAAGAATTCCAGGGACAAGAACGTAATATAATATTCGTGTCAACTGTACGATCTGAAAATTCCCTAATAGAGACAGATATTAAATATAAATTAGGATTCGTTAGTAATCCTCAAAGGTTTAATGTCGCCATTACGAGGGCTCGAGCAATAAATATTATTGTTGGGGATCCTTACGTTTTAAACCACGATGCATGTTGGAGATCGTTGCTGGCTTATTGTGTTGAAAATAATTCCTACGTAGGCTGTGATCTACCGACAGTCTATGATAGCTTGTGATTTTAATAATCCGACCAGGGCCGGATTTAGGGGAGAGCAACCGGGGCTACAGCCCCGGGGCCTCCACAATAGAGACTTCGGAAAAAAAAATTCTCTGAATTCTTGGTTATTAAATTTTGTTGTTGAAAATATGCTAAATCGCGTTAATAATTTTAATAAGTAATCATGAGGAAATAATAAGTAATCATGAGAAAGTTATAAAAAATAGGTTTCGAACCACGATGGCACAAAACCGTCTATCAAAGCTTTCTCTCCTGAGCATTGAAAGTGATTTACTTCGGGAGCTGGATTTCAGCGAAATCATCAACGATTTTTCGACGAAAAAAGCTCGGAAGGTTCCGTTTGTTAACGCTAAAATTTAATTTCAGATAATTCTTGTTTCCTATTATATTTATATAAAAATTAATAAACAAACACTTGAAAAATTCTACACATTTATCTCGACGATCGTTTCGGGTTCCTAACCCATCTTCAGGAGTTTAAACTAAAACTGTTTTAGTTCAAACTCCTGAAGATGGGTTAGGAACCCAAAACGATCGTCGAGATAAATGTGTAGAATTTTTCAAGTGTTTGTTTATTAATTTTTATTCAATCATGTTCTACCAAGTGCCTAGCGATAATTCTATAGAATTTGTATATTTATATGTTTGTTAAATAATAAAAGATTGGTTTCACAATAAATTATTTATTGGAAAACCCAACTGAAAAAAATTGTCCATTTTATTTGGAATATAATTTGGGGCCAGGGGGCCTCCACTCCTTTGTTGCCCCGGGGCCTCCAGACCCCTAAATCCGGCATTGAATCCGACTTGGAACTACCTCTCTTATTAGAAATAACAAATAAAAACCACATATTTTTTATACATCTTTTTTATGGTATTGCTGGACAATGGATATTTTACTGAAATTATGTAATCCGTATTTTAAAATACAGTCGCAATTAGAACAATAAAGTATGTACCTAATAATAAAATGAAGTCTTTTTATTTAAGTAGTTTAGCGTTCGCTTATATTCAACTACAATTTTTTGATTTTTTCGGGGGGGAGCTGGCTTTGGCTTTGTTCAAACTGAAATGTAGCTCATAAATACACAACAGTGAAACTTCTCTTCCGTTCAACTCGTTTAATTTTGATTAAGACATTATGATGAAGAAAATGGCCAACAAATTTTATCACATTAATTTTTTATCCTTAGATGAAATTTACAAAACTATTTTTTTATCGATTGTGTCTAGAAAGGCCGTGCTCACCCTGAGCCTCCCCTAGCTACGTTCATGGCGCGAACAAACATTTTGTAACGATTTGGTGACCAAATTTGTGCCAATTGACGTACATTAGTAAGAAAATATTATACTACAAGTGTCTGCCGAAGAAGTTCTGCAATGACGATCACATCGGCAGCCAGGGATTTGGGAAAACGCGTGGTTAATACTTGAATTAATAAAACAATTCTGTTGAGTATAAAATACACCAAATTTATTTTGTTCTTGATTTTTTTTAGAAAATTAAAGAAACTGATTTTACATTGCGTTTTTTAAATTAGCAATAACATGGTGAAAGTCCAACGACACCAAAGCATTTCCTCTATTCCAGCACCGAACGGCATTGGCATCGACCAAGCGTACACAGTTAGACAATTCGTTTGTGACAAAATTAAATTCACTTCATAATTAATACTATTTTCTTTTTGCATTTCAGTAATAGTTGCAACATAATTTTATATTTATAGCTGACCGCTTATCAAATCCAAACAAAAATAATTAAAAAATATTTGGAAATGGAAACGAAGATAACCAGTCCTGTGAATTTCACAAAAAACGTTTTATAAGTGACGATAATTTTTATTATTTATCTATTCTTTGTTTAAAATCAATCATGATGAATATATTCCATCGTCTCTGTAACTCAAAAACATTATTAAAATTACCGGTCGTAACAGTAGAAAATTAGCAAAAATAATCGTAACATGGATGGTACGTATAGTTGAATTTGAACAAGTCTTAATAATTTTTCGATTTAAAGCCCTACTTGTAAAGTTTTCATGTATTTTCACTTCTCGATAAATACCTATATTTCTATTTCTATATGCATAAAAGCTGAATTTTCAATAAAGTACAGTCTTGGATAATATATAAAAAATAAAAGAATAATCAATAAAATAACAACTGTGTTTTATTCTATAAATGAAAATGTTTGCACTTAGTACTATAATTCACTAATGTGTTATGAAATCAAATATAAATAATTTATAATAGTCGATATCAAAATAAAAATTTCTAATACGAAAATGATAATTAAAATTGTTACCCTAAATAAAAATTCTTGGAATATAACAAGTGCAATCATTTTGATTAATTCTGACTAGGAAGTTTTTTAATTTAATAATAATAAAAAATTATACTATGAACAAAAATTATTGCATAATTTTATTAAAGAACTAGGCGCGTGTTTTGTTATTAAAACATGTGACTGATGACGAGTCCAACAGAAATAAGCTGGATATTTATGATATTTACTGAGGAATCGATAGATATTTTTTTTTTGTTTTGTTTTGAAACAATTTATATTAAAACGCGCTATAAATAAATATTTTTCCTCCATCTTTTTTTCTAGTTTTAATGGCAACACGTTTTTTTGATCTCTCATAAAATACCCAATCCACTTCTGTGAATTGTAAGACTCAAATAAAAAAGCAATAATAATATCTAATAATAATAATAATAGAAAATATGTGTTAATAAAAGAATTTATGCTTAAAGCATTTATAATTGAAGAAATATACAAATTACATGTAGGTATAGAAAATTACAGTATATGACGTATAACGAATATAATCGGACGTTGTATCAATGTCTGCAAGTTATCGCGACTTTTTAAACGGCAACGTACAAACTATGAAGTCTAACGTAAGCCACAAAAATAGCGCTTGAAAAAAATCTTTTACATTCTCTATTAGTTCTATTTTAAATACAATCAGCGACGATGCTCATTTGTCAGTCAGTTGTCGCAATTTTATATTTAAATACTTCACAAAAGCAGGCGTCCAATCTTAACTTTTTTTTATAAAAACTTAATAAGCACATTACGGCATAACACGTTACGTTATAGAAATGCATTTGTTTTTTAGAATGTGTCTTCATTTGTTACTTTGTAATGTTCATGCAATAGGTACTATGTCCGTTCTTCGATCAGAGCTGTTGATTGGTTCAGTGACAATTGAGCGCTATGTGAAACTGCGCCAAGTGCGCGTTAAGAGAAGAAATCAGTGTACACGTGCAATTTATGCACCGACAAAATTTTAAGTTATTTTTCTGTAGGCAATGACAGATTTTAATAAAAAGTAGATATTAAACATTTACAAATTAAATTAGAAATAAAACAAAAACAAAGAAACAAATTAAAAAATATCGTTTTTTACGACATAATATAATATGCATGGCGTTATAAAAGTAACGCCCGCCGTCTGGAGGATCGGTGCAGTATAAGCTGAACATAATCGAAAATCCAGAACGACAAAATTTCCGATTGGCCTTCAATACATATTTACTGACAACGTAAGTATGAAAACTGTCTCTTTTACTATAAAAAGCGTGTTCCGGGAAAAAAATATTACGCATGTTAAAGCGTGGAAGAGCTTGCACTGACGTGATATACTCGAACGCCTCTTTAATAAAGCTACTCGCGTTGTTTTAATTTCGATAAAATTAATGATTGCGCTACTTTTGTCATCAATAAATCTGAAAGGAAATTTTCGCTTACCGAACCGATCCTCGAAAGAACGGGCCTCACTTTTATAACAGCCTCCACATAATATATAGTCAATATATTATACTGTAATTTCATATTTTAACACTCTATAACTGAATAAATTTTAAATACAGAATATGCCACCTCACTTTACTGTAATAGAAAACTGACAAAAACAGTATATTATTATAGTTTGAGACCGAAAAAAATAAAATTATGCATTTTCAAACAATATCTATAGAGATTTTTTTCATCTGTTCGACTGTGTCAATTTGCACAGGTAACGTGCATTTCTCAATATTCTTATCAAATGTTCTGTTGTAAAAAACATTTTCCCTCGCTAATGACCGGTTTCACTCAATGAGACTTCCGTTACACCAAATTCTTAGAACCGACTTACGGTCGATAAAAGCAATTTCTTCGTTATCGTGTCTTTATAATCGAAAATAAATCTATATTTAATAGATTAAGACGAGAACTAGCAAACTGATTAAACGGAATTGTGGCGAAATTTTCAACTCAATGGCGCGAAAGCAAAAAAATTGACTTTCGATGCGATTTGGAATCTCGGAATAAATATTTCTCTATAAATACGGCTCCGAAATACAGATTTTTGGTGTTTTTAATAATAACTATTCTGGTATGATATTATGAACATGCACATTGCAGATTTTTAACTTACCAATAGTGTGATTGTAAACACGTAGAGTAACACTCAAATATTATAAATATACACATATTTCTAAGATAGAACCGAGTTCTTTAGTTGAAATGTTACACCCATGAGTTATTACAAACATCAGAGCTGCGCTTTAAAGTATCTGTTTTATCGACAACTGCACTGGCGTCCCAGTGGTTGATATTTACTTCTACATTTGAATGGCGATTACGTTTTTTATCCAAGTCCACCTGCGCGTACAGTGGCTCTAAGTCTTTATTGTTACACTGAAACAATTATAGACATGCTAATAATAATACGACTATATTTTTATTTATAGCCAAATAATAACTGGAGACTAGTGATGTAAAAATACGGTATTAAACTTTTTTGTGTATTAAACCCATGGTATAAAACCGTATTTTTTCAGTATAAAACGGTTTTTTACTTTTCACACTACGGCTACAGTGCATTATTCAGTATTGCCAACTGCATAACAGGAAAAGTTCCTGTTCTCATTTTGGTATTTTTTTTTTTTTATATAAAAATACAGTGTGCAGCAGCTGTGGCTATTTACACTGATGAAATATGGAGTAATTCATTTTGGTATTAAACCGTTTTAAACGGTATTAAACGTTTTATACGTGCCGTATAAAATAGTAAAATACGCAGTATTTATACCTAGTATAAAACTGGGGTATATTATTTTTTTTTAAATACCGTTTTATACAAACATTTTATACCAGAGTATTATACGCCTTTACATCACTACTGGAAACCAAAGGTAAAATAATATTATAAAAAAAAATCACCTATTAAAATAAATACAATGAACAAGCCATTCACGGTTTCTTTTAGGCAAACAGTAACTAAGATGATCACAATTAATCATTAAAAAAATAAAATACAGTAAAAGTTAAAACCCGCTTAATACGTTCTTTTGCGTCTGTTCCAAGAATTTGACGTAAATGTTTCAACGTTTCATACAAAATTACCCTTTTAATATGACAAAAAGCTAGTGACCTGAATATAATAATAATAAATAATGTAAATTTTTTATTCAATTGTTTATAGACGCGTCAAGAGTTTTCTCGAATGGCGACACCGATGAGTGCTCTCAAAAATTAAACTTTAGCGAGAACACTTGTCGTATAATATTATATTGTCTAATTCAAATAAACATCTCAGTCGGGAAAACATTGACCTTTTGGCTTGCATGTAGAATAAAGAAAATAACCGAACTGTACATATTTACTCATTCGATCGTCTTTCTGCTCGAGACGCTGTTTTTTCACGACCTCCTTGAAAATCGTATTAAGCGGGTTTTACTGTAATTATAATTCAGTGGACACGGTTCAAGAATTCAAAAAATTACAAGAATGAAGGAAATCTATATGCGTTTTAAAATATGTAGTTCCGAAGAATTGATAAATATTTATAGACATTTCGGGTTTTATGGTAGCTCGTTACAGCGGCCTGAAGAAATGGCTGGGTAAAAATTTTAAATAAAAATTTATTTAAAGATTTCATTAATAAATAATATACATTTCACAGACAAAATAATAAAATTATTTGAGAGAAATAAAAACAGATTTGTAAATATGACTCATCAGTAATTTATTATTATTATTTAATTATAATATTAATTATAATATATAATAAATTTGTGTCGGTGCAGATATTTGTATGTATAATAATATACATATAATATATACACACACACACACAACACACAATATGTAACGATACACGCTACGGGGCGCGTACCTATATAATATAATATGTATATTTTGTTTACCACTGGATATTATTTATCAAACAAAAATAGTGCTGGCTACGAATTGAACTTCAATTTTTGCATATCAGTGCTCACAGAAAAAAAGACAGTTAATAAAAACCGAGTTTCATAAAAACTATTTATGCCACTCCTATATGCAAATATATTGAGATCATGTCACGAGTTTTCCTGTACTACATTTTTATCATTAATAATTACTACATATTTACTAATTCGATGAATATAAAATGACCGTTTAAAGTCAGTTTAAAGTCACCACAACATATTAACATTATCCCGTTTTTGTTTGCCTGTACTACGAGTAGAAGTAGTTATACTAATCAATATACACACACCACACTGATAAATGAATCTGTTATTCTTTATTAATGGCCAGAGAAGATTTTTTAAGTTATAACTTATCGTTAATTATAAACTAGTGGAAAATAGTTTACGAGAATTGTTTTTGCTTCGTTACCGCTTTCAAAATGCTTTTCTTTCCGACTTAGTTAATCGTAAAAAATCATAACAGTAACAATAATTTTCATATAACAAACAAGCGAGACGGTTACTGTGTGTTTCAATTGTGCAATAATCATCCTCTCCGGCAATCGACCGTCGACCAGGCGGCACACAGAAGGGTCGACGGTCAAACATTGAAGCGGAACTGTTCTGTTCATTCGTACTTGTCAATTTATTTTAAACACAACACCGTGGGTACAGGTAATATTATATAAGGAACTTTAAATCACTTACGTGAGAACTCACACTGTGTATTATTTTAGACGTACGAGGAGTGATTTTACTTACACTGACAAAATGCGGCGTCAACGATATTCGATCGAGACATTGCAATTTGCACAGTCATTGTGAACTGCTTTACAAGCGCGTGCGCGAACAAAACGACTTTAATCATACATATTATTTATATTATTTTTTAACAACCGTTCCCAGCGCTCTCGGTTCATATAATATTTATTTGATGATTTTTGGCAGCCGCACTATTTCATGACTTTAAACAACATATTCTTAGTAATCAACCATAGCGAGTGGTACATAGCAGTAAATGATTTTACAAGTATTTATTTATTTATTATTGTTTTTGTTTGTTTTTTTTTTTGTATTCGTATTCAATAAACGGGGCCCGTGGCGTTATTTTCCGTGCTGTGGCGTGCTGCGTGCACATAAATTCGATTAACGAAGTACGTAGGTAGTAGCAAAATTATACGGTACTGTCTTTTGTGCTTTCTCAAGCGCGTAATGGGCGTACGCTCACTGAACGCGCAAACATTACTGACGCACCCCTCACATATTTAGTTTGTGCTGTTCAGGTCGTGTGTCCGACGTGAGTGCAGGCAACAAGGTCAGACGGGCGGTGATTTGGAGTTGGATGTTGGGTGCTGGAGGCTGATGGATGCTGGACAACGAGCAATATTACTGAACTGGCACTGGCTGACTGACCTGTCATTCAACGCTTCAGCCATTCTGGAAAAATTAAACAAAAATATGGCTTTACAAAATAATTTTGTTCTTGGATTTCTGATTTATGTTAACTGCACTAAACTAATACATATTATATTATAATGAAAAATTCCATAAAAAATTTTTTACAGCTATGCTCAAAATATTATATTATCTGAAGCTCTTCTGTCAAACTGCAGAGGAAACACAAGTGCAAATATTTCAATAATTTAATTAATGGTGATGACCAAAAATCTTTAAATTGCAAAAAAAATCCAAATCACTACAACTAATTTAACTACAAGACAAAAAATGTACGTTTATTAATGGAGGCAATACAAAAAGAAAACAGGATTAGAACAGAATAGGATAATATAAATACTGAAGGAGAACAGTTCTGAATTAAGGCAAAATTGAAGAAAAACAAACACAATTATCAACCACATTATGAGAATTCCTTGGACGTTTTCGCTCTACTTAATTAAAACATCGACTGGTTTCATTTGATTTCCTACAATGATCGAGGGATCTCCTCGATATTATAATGGAAAAAGGAAAATTACTATTATGACAAAAACAAACGTAAAAAATATTCTATGTAACGAGCATAATATGCAAACAAAAGCATCCTTCTGTTAGACAAGAATGGATGAGAGAGAGAAAGAGAGATAGAGAGGGAGAGAGAAAGAAAAACGTGTTCTTAAAAACACTAAAAATTTAGAAAATCATTTGAAAGGAAAATAATAAAATAATATCAATATCACAGCCGTAATAAAAAATGTGACAATTTTATATAAATTATCTGAGTTAATGCAATGTAATTAATTATTAATTAATTTTGTCAACATTATCTATACATTATCCAAAATATTACACAGCAGAACGTTTCTAATTTATAGTATGTAGAGAGGTTAGAGCAGATTGATTCAGAATTATTTTCGGGTGTAATTTTAATCAGACTTCCTTCAGCACAATGTTAATTGTTACGCAAGTGAACGAATAACACGGTGTCATTGACTCATTGCAATGAAAAGTAGAAATTTCTAACAAATTATATTCCAGTGCCACTCATAATTTAAAATATCAATAAATGAATAACAATATTATATTATTATATAATTAACCACCGAAGAGCTATATTCACTTCTGATCATTTCTCTCACCGTATTTTGAAATTTAAATTGCTTATTCAATGACGAATAAGTACTGTGTATAATGTACCTACTATTTAAAAAAAAGTTTTTTTTTCTTCAAATTTTAAGATGTTTCTCACCAAACCCGTAAATTATGGCTTTCGTTAATAATTGATCGGTTTGATTTTAGTTAACACAATAATATTATTAATGAATTTTCATTACGCTTAAAAATAACGGTTCTTTGGAATTGACACATTTTAAAATACGGGAATTTGGTCAACTTGTGGATTGTTTTTGATGGGTGTGAAAAGAATCCCATTATGCCTATTTAAGTATAAAAATCAAAAAATTAAAATGCATCATCATAAATAACGGAATTAAAAAAACAAAACAAAAATGCATGAGTTTCGGGTTTAAAAAATTAACGATTCCCTATTTTTTTGTGTGAAAAAATTCACAAACTGCAATTTTTATAGTGTAAAATATCATTTAGCCTGTTAAGTCATCCTCAAGCTACAATATTACGTTATAATATGGTTTGTATTTAATTTATGGTCAATTTCAAATAAATCAACATTGTAAATGGGGAAAACTAACACTAAATAGAAACAAAATAAACTCATAAGAAGCGTCAGTAGGTATTCAAATCTTCGATATTTTTTCTATTTAATTTAGGTCTATAAAATCGTGTAATTCAATATCTTTACTATTTTGATGAGAATAAGGTTCGAAATGAGAATGATTGTGTAAAAAAACTGATAATTTGGCAAATCCACAGAATAATAAACAAATTTTTAAAATAAGCAATACTGTTCAAGTTAAAATAATACTTCACAAATTGAACCGATTAAGTTTTGAAATCTTACTTTATGAAATTCAATTAAAAAAGTGTAATCGCGCTTTAACAATATCGCTTCAAGTTGAAAAGCAACACCGATCATAAAATTAATACAGAACACTTACAACTGGTGGGTTCGAGCCAGGAGGAAAGATCCGCACTCCTCCTGCCACAGGCGCCATCGGATGACCGTGTAAAGTATTCTCCGGATAGGACATATCCGCCATTGGAATTTCTTCATTCTGCTTTTAGAAAACAAAAAAGCAAAAACGACAAGAACTGAAATATGAACAAAACATGGACGCCGTTACGACGCGCATTTATTATCAACGTTATACTCACTCGCTGATAGAGAGACGATCCGGACTCAGCGACCGGCGCTGTGCTATTCGATGTGTTGGTGCCTCTCTTTATTGTTCTGTCTTCGTAGCGGGTGCCGCCCTGCGAGGCCATAGGTCGATTTAATGTGTTGTTTGCATTATTAGGCGAGTTTGGTCCGGCGTTACGTGCAGCGACCGTCTTCGTAATGAAATCTGTTTCTTTCCATCCGTGCTTTTTATACACGTCCCTTAGCTCGGGGTGCTGCCACATTGTAAACAAAACTTGTCCGGCAAATTTAAGTACTCGAGGTGTATATTTCTGCCTCTGTCGCGTGATATTCATCAGTCTTTCGACTCCGCCGGATTCCAAGAGCGACCGTGAGAATTCTGCATTTTTTTTAATTACTTCGTTTAAAGTGGCGAGAACGGCCGCTATCGTATCGTCTGAAGTACCCTGATCGTGCTGAACGTTGCCTGACGGCAATTTTTGCACTAAATCGCGCATGGCGTATTTACCGATCAATTCTTTATTTCGTTGATCGATGGCTAAATTACGTAATGCCGTGGCCACGGCGCACACCACTCGATCCACTTCCATCCGTAGTAATTCGACGAGAATCGGAAGGCCTTTCTCTTTACGCACCGCGGCGCGAATATCTATACTCGGCTGCCAATAACACGCCGAGAGATTTTGCAGCGCTCCGGCAGCCGCTTCTAATGTTTCTGGATTTGAACAGCTCTGCAGCAAAGCTAAATATAACTGCACCACTTCTGGCTGCCATAAAAGTTCTGTTCCTGAAAAGTTTCAACCTGTCAATTATCAAAAATAAAAAAAAATCCAAACATTTCCAAAACTTTTTTTTTTGCAAACGCGTTTTTTAGTTTTCTTTATTAAACACAATAATGCTCCCGGTTGCATTTTGAATTATCGTTGATTATATGCCTATAAAGACGGGGGGGGATCAAATAATAATATCAAATAATAATATTAAATAAAAGGCAATCAGGTATTGATAAAAATAAATTTTGTTACATAAAATACCAACTGTACCTTTAACGATTTCTTTATGTTCAGGTTGGTTCTGTCCTGAATTTGAACCTGAAAGTGTGACTTTTTGTTCGACCAGTTGAGAGTCTTTCTTCTTTTTACTTGCGCCGAAACAACCCAAGTTTTCACCTGCAAATACGGGAAAACAAACTTTTTAAAAAATGTCGACAACAAACTTCATTTAAATGGTCCGGATTCCTTTATATTCTGTTGAAAAAATTGACAACATTCAACTATTGGCTATTTTATGAAACCCAATTACATCACAAAACAATTTACAAATTCAACACACGGGTAAAAATTATCACGACATAAACTGAAGATTTTATGATAGTTGACTCTAAAATTAGTTTAGAGTAAAATTTGTGATCCTTAGAATTGTACTATGAAGTTTGAAGGAAAACCTCCATGGCACAGGATCGGTAGGTTCTTCTTCAATTTTCATTGTCGAAGATTTTGTATTTGTCTGTCTTTCAGCGGGAGACAACTTAGCACCGTTCATTTTTTTGACACATTTCTTTCGAAATACCAATTTCATTTCTTTAATATTAAATTCGTCAACGGAGGCCTTATTCCAAATTATCGTCTTTTGTTCATTCCAAACTATTTACGTTTCACTAAATTCGTAAAATTTAATCGAAAACCACGTAAGAAATGAATTGTCACAATCCGGATATCAGTTTTCTTTTTGGCGTCATCGCACAATAAAACACGAATATAATCGAGTCTCTAGCAATATAATTATAAATTACAAACCTTTCGAAGTTGTTTCAGATACTCTACTCTGTGTCGGCAGTGGATTTTTGTCATAATTCGGATCTTCTACTTCTTGACATCGGTACGATAAATTACGTAAAACACAAACACAATTTTCAACAATCTTATTCCCGATATTCGCTTTATCTATTGCCGTTTTAACAACGTATAACAATGCATCGACGAGTCCTGCGCAGTCTCGTAGTTTCTTTCTAGCGTACTCGCCGGCTGAACTCACGTTGCGTAGTACGCCCGACGCGTTTCTGAATACGGTGGACCAGCAAGTTTCTCCTGGACAATTAGGATCCCATCCAGAATGTCGAATTATAATATTGTCCACAATGACCGATACGCCATCATCTATTATAGAACGTTTAAGATCCTCACAAGATGACATGTTCCATATGACACCTTCACAAATATATAAAATCACATTATTCATAAACGATTATTTACGGACAGTGTCTCAAAATTATACAATCAAAATGATTTTCATATCAAAGCGTTTTTTTCTTTCTTTGTTTATTATTATATGAACAGTCCTGTGCAAAGAAAATGACAGAAAATGTCCCATCATTTTGACAATATGATTTTGAAACACCTGCACAAATAAAAACAAGTAAACCGTACCCGTGATCAATTCTTTAACTTCAGCCTCTGTGGTTTTATTGAGCAGATTAATGAGTGCAGGTATGCCACCTGCATTTTTTATAGCACGTTTATTTTCATCATTTTGTCTACCATACGACAAATTTCTTAAAGCTCCGCACGCATTGCGATACACGTCCGGACTTTCATTCGTAAGCAATTTAACGAGAGGCGGTATTCCACCCAAAGCTCTAGTTTTTTGTTTATTCGGATCGTCCATATAACACAAATGTTGCAAATAAGCTGCCGCATTAGCTTTAATAACATTATTTGGATTATTCAGGAAGCCAATGACCTCTGTTAAATTTGGATCTCGCCATCTCATTCCTTGTTGTTCTTCGTCCATCGACGGTACGCCCGTCGCCGACATTGGATGTCCGCGGCTACGACCCAACGTTAAATTATGGCCGTGCATAGAAATCGACATACCTATAACAACATAAAAACGTTCAAAAAAGTTCCGAGCACTGATCGACAAACGTTATGTATCGACGACGATTGATTTTTATTTTAAAGCTATTTTCTGACAATAAACTTGAAAATCTTCGAGAACATGAAAAAATACCGTTTCAACTTTCAATATACCTACATAAAAATGTCAAAGAAAACATACCCGACATATGTTTTTGTAGTTCGTCGTCTTCGTAAATGGAGCAGTTGGTGCCGTCGACGGGGACACGGCCATTTAAATTATATATCGACGGAACAAAGCCGTAAACAAGTCCCTGATCAGGCAACGGAACTCCCGGAGACGGCGTGACGCGATACTGTTCGGCAAGTTCTTCGTAACACGTCGGTAAGTAATCGGCCGCGTCGTGTTGCACTAACGGTAATGGCGAAGGGGGTCCACTTCTCTCGCTTGGACTGGGCGGAGTAGACGGTCTATCGCTGAGTCCGTAACCCATATACGGACTCGGGTAATGTTCGTATTCTTGATAATGCGTGTGCATATGGTACTGCGGTTCAGCTTCGTGCGTTGGTCCGCCGTACATTGGCGTTTCCATATGATTGTAATCCATATACGAAGGTGCACACTGGTGCTGATACATACCTAAATTATGAATGAATGAATTGTAAATTATAGACGCTCGACAAGATACCTAAATAAAACACAATGTTCATCGACTTATAAGTTGGCCATCGTCCGCAACAGAGAATGTGCGTTAAGATAAATATTCAATAAAGAAACACTCAAAAATTAAAATCACGGCTGAAATTAAAAAAAAAAAATAATGCGTAGTGAGTTTAGTATGGCTGAAGATACAAACACAATATTTTAATTTGTGATATAATTTTTCCAACACACAATCAAAGATATTTTATACATAATAAATAGAATAATAATAATTGTGCCAAAGTGAACCTTTCCACTATATCGTAAGGTCTACTTTACGTTAAACCTAACTTGAGTTTGCATTTACGTCGCTAAAAACGGTTAGCCGTTATAAACGAAGTCGTAATAGACGGACTCTACTGTATTACAATAAACGGCTTTAAAAAAAAAATACGTACCTAACGGCATCGCAACATAGTCCATAGATTGCGCATCTGAACCGACGGCATGCTGATGTTGTGTTTCGTGAAATACTTTCGACACTTGAGTCACCTGCTGACCGGACGGATGTTGACCGCCCTTTTGTTGAGCTGTACGACTGCCCGTTGCTTCGTCGCTGTGTACAGATAAACGTGACGAATGCGGCGAATGTTCCGTCTGTCCGTTGCTGTGACCGTGGTAAGATCCGCTTCCGGGCACCTCTGAGGCCATGCCGCTCCTTCGTGTCGAAAACAATTGAATTTTCATTTAATTTTCATTCCAGATTCAACAAACACAAACAATAGTTTTGATTGTCCGACATAAACGGGATTTAAAGACGCTTTGAATCTTGAATAATAATTGTTGTATAAATTTTTGAAACTAATAAACAAAAACTTACTTAAAATGCTGCTGCTGCTGCATTTCTGGATTATCTTCTTGCAAAATTCTCCGTTCTGTAATTTCTGTATGAGTTATACTATGTTCTTGCCTTTGTTCCAAGCGACGATTCATTAACCTACGAAAAACAAAGAAGAAAAAATGTTTTTAAATTCCAAATATCTTTTGTATGTAAACAACGATACACGTACTACGCCATGCTTATGCGCATGTAGAAGGCTCTCGTGACGTCACCTTGGAATCAGTATCGCTAATGCGCAGAAACGTTCAATTTTGAGTTCACAAATCAGCATACCGTAGTAGGTACGCGTATCGTGATATAAACGATAAAATTAAAACTTACAGGCATGAATCCACTTGACTATTAGACATGGTAGATTTTTAAAACCCGAATGGGTTACTTTCAAAAAAGATCTGTAATAAAAAGTTTCAATTATTTCCTTCCCATTTTCTTTGTCAGCTCTTATATTTTAAAACTTTATTTGTAAAATCAAAGCGTAGGTAAATATTTAAAAAGTAAAAAAATAAAATAAAAACAAAACTTACGATCGATGCATGGTTACAAAATACACCACAAGGATTTCTTGAAAGTCTCACAATCATGCATAGAGTATTCTGATTACACTCTGACTTGGGTTGCAAAGATTGTACATTCCTAATTAAAAAAATAAAATCTGTATTTATACAAAACACTTAAAATGCATGCCAAATGCGCCATAAATAAATAAATAATAAATAGTACAACGATGCCATGCTTATTACTAAAAATTCGATACGCCCACTCTTTATAAAAAAAATTCTGTATTCTGTTGGTGTATCGATTGTTCAATTTGTTTTAATAAGAACCAAATTTGCAACTACGTAACCTTGTTAAAAACATACCTTTTACATACTTTCAATTAAATATCTGCATTAAAAAATCAAGCTTACTTAAACTTGACAAATTTTAGACTACGTATTAATTTGCCAAAAGCAGATAATTAGTGTTAACAAGTAACTCTATTAAATAAAATTAAACATCTGTTTACATACTATATTTTTATTATATAGGTTAATTAAATGATTTTTGAAAAATATGGAACTATAATACATTTGTTTTTAGCAACCTGCATAAAAGCAATCACAAAAAAAATTCCATTTATTCAAACTTCTTTCTATTTTAGTTCTTATTAATGAGGTTTTACTGTAATTACAAGTGTCGGATTTCAATAGCGTTGTATTGAAAAGTTAAATTAAATGAGTAATTGTGATAAAATATTATGATTTATACTTTGATTACTTCATTCAGTAAATATTTCAAAAGATAACAATAATATTTTAAATTATCGCTTTGACTCAATGGTTTTAGCTCTTCTATGTTAATATATATGAAAATACCCATAAAATATATTTCTTAACAATTATCTATAGTAAACAGTTAATATAAAAATTCTAACGTTAAGTCAATTATATATAAATTTGAAATGTCATTATACCTACAATATATTATTATTAACAATTAATGAAGTCTCATCCATAGTTTTAATATAATTAACAGATCACAGGAAAAATTGGACTTATTAATTGTTTATTTAATACTTTAAACAATTTTTGTACAACGTTTCGTCAGACTTTGCTGACTTTATCAAGTACTGTAAAATATAATAAAAAATAAAATAAATAAAAAGACAAGAGAACAATATTATACCATTTCATTAAAGTTCCTTTTTTTTCTTTTTATATATTTTATTTTACAGTACTTAATAAAGTCAGCAGTCTGACGAAACGTTGTATAATAATTGCTTGAAGCATTAAATAAACAAATTAGTCCAATTTTTTCTGTGATCTCTTAATTATATATTATTATTATATTATCTAGAATTGTGTTTTATATCCACAAGAACATACAACATATTATTTACTAACTTTCGCTCGTGACTTCGCTCACGTGAACATTGGTATTGCCCACAGATTCGCTTCCGTTAACGTCGATTTTTACGGGAACCGGGTTTTTATCTGAATGTATCCGGGTAAAAAGTACCCAATACTTAAATTAAATTGATTACCAATTACTGATAGTGTACTGAGTTTCATCAAACGAACCCTGAACTCACCGGCACAAGCTAGATTATTTCTATCGTACGACGTCCTTCTTTTTGTGGGTCGAGGGTTAAAAAATAATATATTTCAATACCACAATACCAATAATAATGGTTTTATGGGTGTGGTCAAATGAAATCAAAACATAAAACATTAACTAAAATGCGTTTTCAATAGTTTTACAAAACAGTCTCGTAAGGTCTAAACCATACCGGACAAAACAAAACTACCTAAAATTAAGTCAGATTGTTTAAAAACTAACTTGGAATATTTTAAAATACGGCGATGAAAAATGGCAAAATGTTCCGCATTTTTGTCTGTTTACCTGTTCATAGGTATCTGTTTTATATATTTTTTAATTTATTCCTAATTGTTATCTCAAAAACAGGGAGTTCCATGCTTTCTGGGTGTGTAAGTTGTATCGCAAAATGAGACTGGCTTGTTTTTTGCTGTGGTCGCACGGATGGTGAATGAATCAAGATCTCCTCTTGACTTTTGGTGGGGCTCGAAAAACTTTTAATGAAATGAGTGAATAATCTTTCTTTCGAATTAGATTTCGTCTCACAATAATACATAGTCATAGACGTGCCTGATTATTTTTGAAAAAAGTGTAGTAAAATTAATTAAACAACGGAAGCTTATAACTGAATAAGTGCATTATTGGTCACCGTTTTAGACATTCTGCCAAAAAATTTACAATTTAACAAATAATATACATTATAACCAAAAGAACGCGTTAATACTATTAATATTTTGTTTTATTTACATAAAATACAAGTCCAAATAAAATTAGAATTTGAAATTGCATGCTACACATTCAATTCGTATGTAAAATTTCTACAATATTGAAAATTTTTGTTTAACTTTTTACAAAAACATTTTTTTAAACATCGAATAGTTTTATTGTAAACAATGAAATATACTACTTTTTAATAGAGATTTAACTTAACACTATAAGGTGCACACACAGTACAAAACATAATTTTCTATTGAAAATAGGATTCTATTAAAACATAAAATTAAAAAAAAATGCATTAAAGAAATACAGTTAAAATATTTTAAAAAACATCAAATATTTAATTATCTGACCTCAATAATAGAAATAACTGAATACAAAACCAGTTTAAGCGACTACGGTAAAAGACTTTTGAGACAGCACTAGTTATCCAGTGTCTGTCATACGATTCAATGAAATACTCTGAATATGAACAGAACTGGAATAAAATAGCAATATGAACTTACTTTTTATGCACTGCAAGAAGACTGAAAGACTAAATATAAAATTTACACTAGTAGTTTTCATTAGACGCTTCGCACAGACATAAATTCTGGTTTTTATACTGTTTAGTATCAAATACAGTTACTACGTCACCACACATAGGCATACACCAATAAAACTGTCACTGGAAAACGCCGACAAATATTCAAATAATTATACTACTGATGTAATAAATACTTCTTCGAATTCAATGCGGCAAAAAAAAGTCAAAATTGTGTTGAAATGCACTAAATATTGCTGCATTCTTGCAATATACGCCGAGCGTAGACAAAACAAGCAAGATAACACTCACTCCCACCCATGATGCATGCTGGGTAATGGCTCGCAGAGAAGATCGAAAGTCGCAGCTGCATTGTGTCAATTGGTCCGATTAGTAATAATATCGAAAATATAAAACTAGTAGCTGTGCTACCCGGCTTCGTCCGAATGTCGCTTAGAATACCAGGACTTCGATAATCCCAAATCGGAAAACCCACTTGAACAAAATTAAAATTAGAAAGAAAAAAATTTTTATGAGCTGCTACAGGTTTTAATTTTTGAAATAAAAGCAATAAGTGCAATTGCTTATCCTTACTAATATTATAAATGCGAAAGTAACTCTGTCTGCCTGTTCTTTTCACGCCTAAACCGCTAGTATGGTTATAAAGAAACAATTCCGAAAGCATCTTTTTAACTTGCTTGGTCGCTTGCTTTCGGTTTCACGAGCGTTTAGATAAAACCCGTTTCATACATGTACATTTGGTCACTCCGTTTGAACCTTCCGAGCATGCGTTAATAATAATTTATAATAAAAGAGGCTTGATGTGTGGATAAAACCACACTACTAATTTCCCATTAGGTACCATTAGATTTAAAAAAAAACTGCTAATTGAAATTTCTGCAAACCTACTTAGGTGTTCATTAGTATGTAAATATGTGTCGAATGAAATTGGTCTGGAGTCGATATCATTGTTTTCGAGATATGCAAGCCGAAGAAAAGTTCACCGATGTACGAACGAACATACGTACACCCACACACAGACATCTCTCTAAAAGCAGTAAATTCGGACTCTAGGGACCGCAAAACGTCCAGATATCTCAACATTTTTCATTCGCGAAATCAGACAATAATCGAACAATAATAATAAAAATACAAATAGTGATGATACATCTGTGGACAAAAAGCTTTAATTAAAACAAATAATACGTAAATCGGTTGAATACGGTTTTAAATATATATATATAGCAAAATCACCTAAAACATGAACGTTATTAAAAAAAAATGGAATACATATTTTTATTATAATAACATACAAGCTAAAATGTTCATTTTATTAATTAAATAAAAATAGTATTGTTTATAATAATGTATTTTATTTATAGTAAACTGTATATACAAATAAAATTTACATCATTGAAAAATGTTTCATGAAACATTTGTTTAATTTATAGTATTATACAAGGAATTATATTTTAGTAATATTTTTGCAAAAGCAAAAAAGTCAGTACTAAACCGCACATATTTTTTCATATCGTAAATAGAACATTTATATTTATGCAATTAGGCTTATTTCACAGAACACTGTTCTTTTAACTAAATTTATAACTACTTTTAATAATGAAAAAATACCAATTTCCATTTTCTTTCAAAATATATTTTACTAAAAAGTGGCACAGTTTACGTAAAATCATACAAGTACCTATGGTTACATGATAAAATAGAAACTGGACCTATTTTTCATTATGAAATAATAATACTTTGAGAAACTGTTCAGTGACATGGCCTTAAGTGAATCATGGAACAAAACTGAGATATAAATTGATAATAATTCACCGACGGATTTCTTATCTTGTTTATCAAGTTACAGTGAAAACAGATGAATAGGTAACGCCGAAATACGAAACAATGGTAGAAAAACACATGGGCTATGAAAAGTAGTTACACTTAATAATTAATATAATATACTTATATAGCGTAACATGCCTATAATATTGTTTCAGGGTACCTATTGTGTAACTCATTTCTAGTGATATCACTAAAGTGAGATTGTTCACGCGAATATGCATTTTTCGCACTAGTGAAATAGAACCATTTAACGTGAATTTATTCGCCATCGAATTTGTCAGTGAAACGTGAAATATTTCACCGTGCACTGACAAATTCGATGGCGAATAAATTCACGTTAAATGGTTCTATTTCACTAGTGCGAAAAATGCATATTCGCGTGAACAATCTCACTTTAGTGATATCACTAGAAATGAGTTACACAATAGGTACCCAGATCTTAATAACGCAGGATGTCTCGGCCACATTAACGCATATAATATTACCAATAAAGTAAATAACAAATACTGGTTTGTCAAGACAGCTAAATTTGTCGTTAACAATTTTAGAAATATTATAAACTATTTTAATAGAAACAAACAGCCAACAAAAATTATTTGCCAATAAGGGCACAGTACATACTTTTAAAAATTGTAAAACTGAAATAAAATGTAAATATAGAAGAATTACAAAACCATTATTTTTATAACAAAAATTATCTAATAAAAATCGTGCTAGTTTGTGATTTCAAGTGGGTATCCTATTGATATTAGAAATACTAATCGATACTAGAAATACCGTTTAACTTCTAATTAAAAAAAAAAAATATTTCTGCACGTATCCCACTACACATAATTATTTTTGGATCATAAATTTGTACTGATCTTTTTCGCCTTAAAATTTTCAATTTAGCAAGCAGAGTTTATATAAATTGCTAATTATTATATGAAGACTATTATTACGGATCTACTATAAAAATATTGGATTTAAGTATACAAAGTTAGAAAAAAATTATTACTGAAATTTTCTGTATGTACATTTCAGTAAAATTTAATGGGGATTTCAAAATGTGGTAGATATAGATTTTATTGATGATTTATTTAATTCTTGTATTTTATATATTACTTTCAAATAAACGAATATAACTAAGTAAATAAAAAAAATATTAACGATTTAATAATATCCATAATCACTTTTGAATCTTTTTTTTTCAACAATTACACTATTCTGTAATATATAACAACATTTCTATCACCATCTAGTTATACTATTCTGTATTATATAATATGGATGTTAAAATTAACAATGCCGGTAAATTGTCACATGTATTTATCACCACTGTTAAATTTATAATACGGCATAGTATTTCAAATTAAAAACTCAATCGATAACCACAATTATTATTATTATTATTAAGCAACATACATTCTCGTTACATTGTTTAACTCATTATTTCAAGCTAGCAAAACAATCCGTGAATTTGTTGCTGTAAAAATCATAAGTTATAATGAAAAGTAACTCACATCAACATTTTTTTACTGGATTACCATAGCAACGATGAACTTTATATACATTCAAACAGCAAATTGCTGAATTTTCATTTATTTAATCACTAGCACTCCGGTAAAACAATGTAAATAAAATATGCAATTTGTTATACCATTGCACAAGTATTGCATTGAAATTTGTTTTTTTTCCAGTGAATCGAGTTGAGAGAGATAAATTATTTTACAAAAGTTTTCAAAGCTCCAAGCATCATTTTGCATTTAAAAGCGCCCTTGTAATAAAATCCCGATGGGAGGTCGAAATAAAAATTAAATTTTGGAAAGGCGCCAGTTTTCGACAAAGAAACCAGTAATTGCTTTGTCTTCACAATTCTGATAATAATCAGTGGAATATCTACACCAGTTACCCTGCCATGTACGTTAGTAGTCGATAGTTGGCATAATATATTTAAAAAAACAAATAAAATTCCAACGTATTAAAGATCGTTTATAAATTAATGTTAATCAGGCTGTGTAACAGATTATTATAAAATTCGAAAAATGTTTATATCTTTTTTAAATAATAAATATTAAAATGATTTAGTGGAAAAATGATCAAGCACGATTTATCTAATAGAAATAATTTATTTAAATAAGATTTGATGCTTAGAAACATTCCTTAAATAAAATTTAATAATATGCGTTAAAAAATATATTTAGCTACAATTTAGTGTTAAATTTAAATTTTATTTTATGGTCGTGTAAAATTTTTAATAAACTGAAGTGTTCCGCTTAATAAGTACTAGAATGAATTTTATGCGAGAAAAAATAAGCATGCACTAAATATTAACAGAATAGGATTTTGTATACAGCTAAAAACTTATGTAAATTATGTTGTTATATTTAACAGGAGTTATAAACAAATCGAAAGTAATATAGGTTTAAACTGTTGTTAATAGGTTTACAATTAAAAAGCATTTTTATTCGACGATAAAAAAGATAGTCAACATTTTTCATTGTAAGAAAAATCATCTTATGGATTCAATTTCCATATTACAATTTTCTTTTAAAAGGTGTATCCCAATAAAGAAAATACCTACAAAAATATTATACATAACACTGGCGTTCCTTCTACACCCACCACAATGCTTTGATAATATTATATTATATTTATATGTATAAGAAATTGTGGCTTATAATTTTATTATTTATATTAAAAAAAAAACATTATTATTTAGTAAACGCAGCAAATACAGCCCATAATACTTCTGTAGTATTAGGCTTCACTGACTCCTGTTCAAAATCTAAATCGAGTAGTTCTCTTACTCGTTTCATTGCTAATTCATAATCGTCGTCGTTTAACGGGGCGAAAGCGTTTTCTAAAACGTCACTGGCATGTGCTAGGAATATCAAGGCCAACATACGTTTATCCATTCGTTGGGGGTCATTCACCCATTTTGATAACATAGCATCTTGAATCTAAAATACAGTGCTTTCTTAAATAAATAAAAATATTGTGTCTGCATGTTAAAATAAGCCCGGAGTATTAATACTTTGAAAATAAAACTGGCGTCCAATACAACAACAAAGCCCATTTAACCAAAGTTAACTGTTTGTCTAACTAGAAAATAAATGCTTATCCGAATACCTTTTTAACGAGACGACATTTTGTAACATTGTCTGTGAGTGGATGGGTTGTCATATCGAACAATAGGAAGTTTTGTTTTTCAGTCGTTAAAACGCCTTTCTCAACCAAATTTTTGGCAAGTCTTTCTCTAACATTTTTAAGTTGGTATCGTAATTTTAATGGATTCCAAGTTTCTCCTGTAAATAAATTATGAAAACGAATGTGAACGTATTTTAAAATGAAAGCAACATGTCCAATCATTTTTATCAGTTACCACTTAAGTATTCAATCCAACTTTGAACTGTTTCGGGTGGATCTGTTTCTTTGATGTGTTTAAGAGCCTCATCAAGTAACACATCCCCCGTAGGTGTGTCGGATTTTAGAAGAACTTTGCGTGACAATAAGCCACGTCGTCTCACGCCCGCATTCTCTAGCTCTATTCGCCCTCGCAATCCTAATTCCACTAATATACATCCTCTTAAACCACTCGATATGCAATCATTCCAGAATGAAGTATAACCCTACGATTACATTATTCAAAGTTAAATAATTTAAGCTAAATTGACATCCAAAATTCAATACTCCTGTTTCACATACAAGTAAATAAACACTTGAGAAAAACATTTTCAATATTTCCTTATAGAAAAAATAGACATTTTATATCTTGAATGTGAAAGTGTCAAACTAGAAATAGTTATGCGAATACTAATTTACCTCTTTATCTTTGAGACCAAGAAGCAGAACTTCTTCCATTAAAGTCAATCTTGTTTCTTTTGAGTCTCCATCGTCCACATCATCTATTTCGACATTTCTATCACTGCTATCATGTAATTCTTTACTGGCACCCTCGACATTATCACGAATGACATGTTTTCTTTGAACAAGACCGTCACTCCGATTCATTGTTTGAATGATCTGTGTTTATAATTAAATATCACAGATAATAATAAAACACCGTTACCAAATTACCATTCCCACAACCAATGTGACAGGACTAATAAAAGTGATTGCATTTATTTGAAATGTTGACGTTTCACTAGTTAATAATTAGAACATGGCGGATATTGCTCAAAACATAATATACACAAGTGTAATAAAAGATACTTTGAACGGAATAAAACCGACAGGGAAATTCATATATAGTAAATAAATCCGGCCAAGCGCGTGTTAGGCCCGCATATGATATTGGTGATATGAGTCCGCGACTCTATTCATATCCATTGTTTATTTTCAAATTGTGCGTAGAAAGTTATTCATTTAAACTCGCAATTTTTGTTTAGTGATTTTATAAAAGTTACAATCGATATAATGTTTCTATTTTTATTATTCGTATTTTTAACCGCGCGTGTAAATGTTCGTTTTGATTCATAAAATGTAACGTTTGAAACTTTTTTACCGTCTTCACCACCTGATTTATATTGGGACGTTGTACATGTACAATAATTTATGAATTTTCTAAACAGCCGAGCAGTGTTTTTGTTCATTTGTCACTAAAGATTTTAATGCTGAAATAGTGAGAAAGTGTTTTTTCTAGTGTAATATGCCACGTAAAAATATAAAAATAAGAACGTTAAAGTTTAATTTTTCAAGTGTTTATGTAATTTTCCGGCCCGCGGCAAACTGTCTAAGTGCCCCCGTACGATCTTGAATTTGCCGCTCCATGAAGTATGTACGTTTCCTATTTTTCCAATTTGATTAAAAATTATCATTATTGAAAGGTCAATTCTATATTTTGAGCCCCCTTTTTTCGACACATTCATGACTCACAGTTACCTATAGCTATAAATATTCGTGGACAAAATTTCAACTTATCAGGTTACGAATTTTACTTTTTATTACTGTTTGCGTTGATTATTGGGATTTACACAATATGTTTAGATTTATTAAACTGTTTACATGGGTGTTGGTTCTATTGCTGGAAAAAATTGTACAAATACAAAAAGTTTGACATATATTTTAAATTTAACCCTAAAAAAGATTACAATATAAACGAATTTGTGTACATTTTTTGACCAATCCTAAAACACTTACCATTTTGCATAAAATTCCAGTTACCAATCACGTGTATTGAAAAATTTTCTATACTCCTGTCAAAAATAAATCAAAATAGTGATTGGTTTTAAACATATTTTACACAATTTATAAATAAATTATATAAAATATGTTTTATATTTTTAAAAACAAATAAATATAATACTATGACTCACTGTTACATAAAGCTTTTATTTAAAGTCGTACGTTTTTCTAAAAAAAAGTGTTTTATTTTAGCAGGAAGTGTACCAACCGGCAACCACCCATCTTGACTTTAGCATTCAAACAATCGGAACACGCTATTGGTCAGCGACTGTAGAGGCCGGAAGTTACAACAAAGAACATTGTTTTCACCCTCTGCGAGTTTAACGTTAAAGAGAGTTGCAACATTTTGAAAATGTATAGTTGTGGGAAAATGCATTTATTTGAAATGCTTCGACAACACAGTGTGATCAACAATAGAATGTACCAACAGTCGTAATAGTCAGTATAATTTTTATAACAAGATTATGAAGATTTTCGTGCAAATTTCTGCTGCGAAATAATATATTATGTTTGCTGAACAAGTCAACGACAGAAGGTAAGAAATTATGTTGTTTGCACTTTTTCGTGACAAATACGAGAACCTTTATAATTTACTGTGGTTTATAACTGCTGTGATATGAAAAGTAAAACGTGAATACGAAATGCTAACACTTTTTCAGAATTCCAGTAAAATTAGATGAACGTTTTGGTGTTGGGTTTGCTGACTAGCAATAGTTTTTCGTAAATTTTTCCAAGAGAATAAATTGAGAGTGTAGACAGTTGTACCTTGATTAATTATATTTCCAGATATTTGTCTTATTATATCCTGATGTAAAATTTGTATTCTAGGTATTGGTTTGAGTTTTCAATGTTCAACATACTAAAGAATTTAAGTATTCCTGCGAAAGAAATTTGCAGATAGTTTTGTCTCGTTCCATAAATTTTGGTACCCAACTTGAGTTATTATAACATTGTTTAAGTTTTTATAATTTATTTATTTATTTATTGAATCAACAGGCATTTCTGCCCTTTACAAGTTACAGACAGTGGTGGCACTTAGGTCACACTACATAGTGTTTGTAGAGAAAAATTAAAGATAAAAATAAAAGTAAAATTACACCTGGTTAACAAACATGATCATACAATTTATAATTAACAAGAGTTTGGAGTATAAACCACATACTTACGTATGTGCGGCGATTGGCAATTCGATTCGATCACCAGTCGACCGGCAAGAAGATTGAATCGAATTGCCAACAGCCGCTGAAGATGCCCAACGGAGTTTTGGGCGAAACGTTCGGATTAAAATCCATTAGACCATGGCAACCTAGCCCGGAAGCACTTTTCACCAAGATAATGTGAGAGGGTTTGTGAATTCGCTTATGTGCTTCTCACAATAAATCCAAGTTGCTTTGTTTGCACTATTATCCAAATGAATTTCAAAGCTGAAGTCAGCCTGAAATGTAATTCCCAAATCTATAATAATTATATTTTTTATAAATTAATAAATTTATACAGCTGAATTGCAATTGAAAATTTTTCGTTAGAAAGCAGTCAATTATATAATTGATTCAAAACATACTGGAAAAAATCATTTTACCAGCCATAGTCACTGTCAGGACTCTAACCTGAACCTTTCCACTTTCGCGGCAGAATGAGCTTACATTTACTCAACCGTGACATTAGTAACCTCGTCACGGTTGAGTAAATTGGCTGCTTTCCAACGAAAAGTTTTCTATATTTTTTATAACACTCTTTATTTTTTTGCAGGTATTTTTGGAATCGGATTCGAAATTTCTCCCTATACAGATCTTTGTTTTTGCTTTAGAAAATTAACTTTGCGGTAATTAATGGGACAGTTAACATATTTTATCAAATGTGCCGATGTATACACATTTAATTGCAAATTGAACAATGACCATCGTATCGCGTATTGAGCCGCAGTTCGCCGGTGCAGGCTCTCGCGTTTCTTTTAGTGCGGTAGTGTCGATATCGATGCATCTCGCAGATATTTTTGAAGGGTTGTCGCTTTCGACAGCCGTTAGAGACAACTTTAACTGCTGTGTTCTGGAAACCAGACGGTGCTATGACGCAAAGGGAAGGTTGCAATTCTTTGAAATATTTGCGAAAGTCTTTACAAGGAGTTGACTTTGTCTCTCTGTAAGACGACGGATGTTCATATCAAAACTCGATTTGTGACTTCATTAATAAAATAATTAAACAAAATAAAAACAGAATATCGAAAACACGTTAAAATTCAGCACCAGGTGTGGCAGTAAGCCGTTGAATTGATGGCAGAACTGAATCATGAATTTATAAAATAAAATATTCCATAACAGTAGTGCGCGCTTTAAACACGTATTCTTATAATTAAATTATCTCGGAGGATGAAGTTTAAAATTAAGTGTCGAAAGTAGTGCGCGCTTTTACCTCTCGTTTTCAGGCATCGTTGGACATTTACCCACCCTGCAATTACGGTTTTGACATATTTGCCAGTCATCAAATTGGTGAGTGTTTTATTATTGTTATTCATATTGTTTGCCGTTATGAACTTGGGTCACCAAGTCCATTCAACTATTTTGCATCTGTAGGAATGTCCTCCATGTTTACGAAACTTGTCTGTTGAAATATAATTTAACGGCTGAATGTCTCTTAGAGTTGGTCCGCTAGTAAAGTGATGACCAATAAGACTGACAAAATTTTTTAAATTGTTTGACCTTCAGAAATCAGTGAACACTTACTTTTTAAATATTTTTGTAAACTGTAATTACCTTTTTGTACTGTTTGTATCGCATCTGAAGTTCAGTACACTTAAAAAAAATTACTGAAATATAATTACGGTTAACAATACCGTCAATTGAAAAAAAATAATTGAGAACAATTTGTTTCTTACTAACTTAGAAATTGAATTTTTAAATACGGTACAGAATAAGTGACTAACTTGTCGAGCGTCTATAGTATCTCCTCCTCCCCTCTCTCGCTCTTGAACAAATTAAACTCTCTGTAGACTTTTGAATGAATAAAGAATTTGCATTTAATTGTTATGCTTGTGGCTTGATAAATTCCGCGACTTTTGACCGATGCTAAAATATTACGTTTTGTCCGGCGCGCTGTGTATTCGATCAAGAAATCTCCTATATTTCCTGTAAACACAGCAAATTCGTAATCCATTCGCCACTCGTTCGATATTACATTTACGTGTCAGACCGCGTGCAGCGCACGGCCGCAACAGCACGCGGCGGTACGTCTCGGAGGATAGTTATTGCTTTGAGATAATAATAGTTTTTTATACGGCTGAAATGCAATTGAAAGATTTTTTCGTTGGAGAGCAGCCAATTATATAATTGTTTCGAAACATATAGGAAAAAATCATTTTACCAACCAGTGGTCACAATCAGGATTCTAACCTGAACCTTTCCACATTCGCGGCGGAATGAGCTTACAATACTCAATTAGCAGATATGAATTGACGCTCGCATGTAGTGAAAATCTATTGATTCTGAAGCATATATGGAGAATGTTAGTTTAGCAATCTTGTCACAATTGAGTATTGTAAGCTCATTCCGCCGCGAATGTGGAAAGGTTCAGGTTAGAATCCTGATTGTGACCACTGGTTGGTAAAATGATTTTTTCCTATATGTTTCGAAACAATTATATAATTGGCTGCTCTCCAACGAAAAAAAATTGTTATTGCTTTGGTTATACTAATGAAAGAAAAAAATATAATTTTTTTAGTTTTTAATTGTACCATTAGCTTGAATTTTAACAATAAATTAATTTGAATAATAGTTAATTTTTATACAACGAAATATTTGATTCTGCACTTTTGTTCAGAATACGACAGTAAAAAAGTACAAAGAGGTACAAATAAATGCATTACACTGGTAAATATTACAAGTGAACAATTATTAATAACGTTTGGGTACCTACATTTTTAATTTACATGTTTTTTTTTTAAGTTACAATAATTATTAGAGTTCTGTTTTGTCCGAAGAAGTAATGTAAATTGTTATTAATTAACACACGAGATGACTTTTTCATATTTACCTTTGATAATCGAGACTATCTTATTATCTAATTGCAAATTTATAACCTGCAACATCGAAATATGAAAGGTCAAAATAACATTTAATATTTAACACGATCGTTGCCAATGTTGGGCATAGATTAGGTGATGGACCACTATTTTATTATATTCCACTCAACAAGAACAACATTAATATTTTCCCAGTTTGATCTGGCGCAAAATTGTAGTTTCTAAACCACAACTCAAACACATAATATTGCTCGACCAAATACTCTCATCTAATCCTGGGATAACGGACAATAATAATATAATTCTATATTAATAACTTATCAAAACTATAAAATATAATTTATACAAAATCAAATTTTCAAACACTTATCTAAAAATACTGTTTTTCGTTTTTTACATTAATTCTACTATTTAAATAATGTAACAAAATAATTAAACACTATAAGTATTAATTCTAAACTAACATCTCCTTTAGATCGAATTGTTTCATAAAAAAATTGTCCAAATTATGAAACGTATTCAGATCGTTTAGTTCCCATATTCATATTATTACCGACGTATTGATTTTATTATTATTTGAGACATGTTCAAAATGTAATTATAAAAAATGTCAATACATTGGAAATAATTATTCTATTTGGTGTCAGTTGACTATAAATCAGGTTAAACATTTGTGTAATGCATAATCGTCTAGCCAAGGAAATGGCAAATCATTGTCATCTGAACAAGATTCTTGGCTAGAAGGCGGTGTGTCCAACTGGGGAAGTCCTAAATCTAGGTATTCCTCATTTGCTGTAATTGTTAATATTCTATCTAAATCTTCGACTAGGTCACTAAACATTGGTCTTTCGTTTGGCTTGTAGCTCCAGCACTCTCTCATCAACATGTAACTAAAAAAAAAGAGATAAGAAAAATATCGTCTGTTAAAAATATTCGCGCTAATATCATCAAAAAGAAAAACAGAAATTTTAATAATACATTTACGTACATTTCAAGAGAACAGCACGGAGGCTTTTCCATTCTGTGTCCACTTCTTAATAATTGGAAAAGCTTTTCGACACTCGGGACGGACGGATAAGGAGTTCCTCCGAGTGTCATTATTTCCCATAGTAAAATACCGTATGACCAGCTGAAATAAAAATATCCAATAAGTATTTGCAATATTTACAGAACGGTGTCAATGTTAAGTTTTAAATATTAATTACGTACACATCTGATTGAGTCGTGTATACTCGATGAAATAGCGCCTCAGGAGCCATCCATTTCACAGGCAATCGTCCATCAGTTGTTTTACGGTAGTAATCGTTGCAATGAACGTCTCTTGCCAAACCGAAATCCGCTATTTTCATTATAAAGTCATCGCTGACCAGAACATTACGAGCGGCTAAATCTCTATGAATGCACTAAAATAAAAAATAAAAACGTTAATAAATCATTTAATTTACTCAAAACAGTCAGTTTGAGAAAATAATTACTCTTCGAGACGCCAAATATTCCATTCCTCTAGCGACTTGGTAAGCAAAAGAAACGAGGTCCTTTTGGGTGAGAGTTTTCTTTTCTTTCATATCTTGGTCGACAGCTGATTCATAACCAGAAGAGGGCCTGTGTTGGCGTAGGAAATCTCGGAGATTCCCATGGGGGGCATATTCAACAACTACGTAAAGCGGACCGTTTTGTGTACAACAACCCAAAAGATTAATTATATTTATATTTTTTCCAATCATTTTCATCATTTCCATTTCAGACACTAAATCCATCATTTCGGCATCTGTATGTCCCTCTGTAAAAAATCGCAAATATAATAAATCAAAATTTTCTCAGCTAAATTAGGTAGGTAGCTAAGGTAGGTACCTTTTAACATTTTAACAGCAACAACTGAACTGACACCTTGTTTTATAAGGTTTTTCGCATCTGCTTTGACGACTTTTCCAAAAGCCCCTTCGCCTAAACTCTTACCGAGTGCCAACAAATCCCTGGGTATCTCCCAATCAATATCGATTGGCAATTCATATTCAGATATCATTCCTGTATCGTTTATTGCACTGACATTGGTTGCTTTCTGTTTCTCAATTCGAACAATCGGCATCAAAAGAGGCTCCGAAATATTTTGTGAATTAGATAGCGTTTGTTTTTCCACTGTTACTTTTTTAGTCCACTGTGTAACTACAGCTGCCCTTGCCGTCTCAATAGCTATCAATTTTTTTAATTTTTCACTATAAAATAAAAAAAAATTGATACACTTCTAGCATTTTCTTATTTAATATCATAAAGTACAGTCGAACTTCGATAACTCGAACCATCACATGCCACAAAAAAATTCGAGTTATCAAATAATATTAACTTTCATTCTTGACGCTATTGCCAACCAATTTTGTACGAGTTATCAAGAATTCGAGTTAACGAAATTCGACTGTAGGTATATTGAAAAAGATCATTTACCGTTTTAATCGTCTAAAAATGCATACAACTATTATCATTCCAAAAAAAAACATTGTACATAGAACGCCGGCCAAAATGATTACCAACATTGATTGAGGCCTTATCACAGGCACTTGTATTGGATCATCGTCGTTAGTCATTACTGAAAACGTAAAAATATAAATCCTACTTTTCATTGATTAATCAATAATTGAACAATTTAGATAAATAAAGGACGATTCAAAAATCAAAAGTAATTTCAAGTGTTTTACCATCAACAACTCGAAGATAAGCGCTTGCATGGGAATTCCCTAAAGTATTGGCTGCAATACACGTGTACCAGCCTTCATCTTTATATGTCACATTTGTTAATTTTAATTCTTCGGAATTGTCAGACTGAAATCATAAATAACTTTTATTTAATTAAAGTATTGCAATCATCAATGCTACGCGTGGTTTTTTTTTAGTTTAGGGGTTTCCATTCTGTAAATAGTTTTGTTAGCACAAAAGAACATTTCAGATTTTTTCTAAACATTTAATTATAGTAGGTAGGTATGTTTTATCTCAGTTTAAAAAATAAGTTGTGCAATTTTCTCTACTTACTTCGTCTAATTTTCCATGCATGCAACAAAACAATAAAATTGACTATATATTGTTTCCAGTATCCAAAAAACAATCATTTTGATATCAATTAAAAAAAAATAAAAATAGGTATGATGAATTAGTACAACTACACAAAAATCATAGTGTTAACAATATAAATCATTTAATCCAACGTAAAAAAAAAACAATTAAAAAATAACGCACCGTCCGCAGCAAATCTCAAAAAGTAGGTAGTTACCGAACTAATCAAAAAGTAAATTGTTTTTTTTAACAGGCTTATATTATAAGCTTCACTTGTGGTGCGTTCCACTTGGCGATCGCAACGACCAAACGTAATAAGCGCGGCCATAAGGCGCGAGCGTGGTGGGCGCAATGGTCGCGCCTTATGGCCGCGCTCATTACGTTTGGTCGTTGTAGGCGTTGCGATCGCCAAGTGGAACGCACCCTTGTATGTTTATAAAAAATCTTGCAACTCGATTAACGTGAAACTTTGCAGTCGTATGTCATTTTGATGACAATACAATATTCTGGTATTTTGGCTATAATATTTATATAACGGGTTAAAAAATAGAAATAAAAAGCATGCTGAAAGTAACGGTGTTGATGGTGGGAAACCGTGATTCCAGCCGTTTAAAAAATAACTAAAAATTGGAAATAAAATTTATAGTTTCAAGAAAATCTAAAGAACGCTTATATCAACGCACTAAAAAGTAGAAAATAAATTTCCTTCTCCCCTATAACGTTTAGAAGCGTGGGGCACTCGATGAATTAAATGAAATATAGGTACTGCAGTGAGTGTCCCACGCTTCTAAACATTTTAGAAGATTTTTTTTATTAGATTCGTTAGCGTTGTAAAAGTAGGTACCTATTCTATAGTTGAAGTTTTGGTAGTGCTCCAAGTTGCAACACAATCGGTTCAGCTGTTTTCAAGTAATGCCGGTACAAACGGCAGACTGACGACGAAACTCATTCTTCCGTCTAGGTACAATGAGGTTTATTCATATACAAAATACCCAGAAAAAGTCGCAAGAAAATTTAAGTATGTATTTAAAAATGCTGTAAACGGGGCGTTAAATTTAAGCCAATCTCCAAACCATATACCTTGTGAATCGTCTTATTTATTGTTTGATTGTTCACTTCATTGAATGTGTAAATCCATTCCACATGATGTGAGAGGTCTGATAAAAAATCACATTTAAACGTCGCATTCGAACCAACAATTACGGTCACATTTTCAGGTCCAGTGGTTAATATCGGCTTATGTCTGACGCGTTCTATAAATCAATATTAACAAAACATAACACAAACCAACACCAAAATGTTACTAATTATTATTATCACAATTATATATAACTGACATATTAATTAAGTAGATGCATGTAAACTAATTAATGTATTTTTAATAATCAACTTTTCCGTCAAATATCTGTGTAACTGAATTTCTTGATAAGAGATAAGTATGTTTTTGTAATCATTTATTATAGTCCAAGCGGCAGGTAATAAATGAAGGGGGTTACCTGGCAAGTATTCCGAAGTTAGTGATATTTTGGTGTGTTGCGGGTACTCTGTGGAGTAGAATCTGAGTTTTCGACCTCGAGGACCCTGTGCTAACGTGGGGGGAGCCGAAAAACTACGAAATTTTACCACCTTTTTTGCTTTTTTCGAAATCTCTCAGACACGGTCGACTTAAGCAATTCTTTCATTATGTAATGTTTTAAAGAGGATTACATTTCCTACAATTTTCATTCCCACGACTTTTCTGTGGTGCTAATGGTAAGCGCGCTGTGGCTTCTTGAAAATCACTCGCTCGGCTTTTTGTAACCTTGGTAACCAATGTGAAACATGTGTATTTTCAATTTAAAGTTCGATGAAGAACTAAATAAATAAAACTATTGAAAAGAAGATTACATTTTAACCATTCATTATTACAAAAAGCCGAGCGGGTGATTTTCAAGAAGCTTCAGCGCGCTTACCATTAGTACCACAGAAAAGTTGTGGGAATGAAAATTGTAGGAAATGTAATGCTCTTTAAAACATTACATAATGAAAGAATTGCTTAAGTCGACCGTTTCTGAGAGATTTCGAAAAAAGCAAAAAAGGTGATAAAATTTCGTGGTTTTTCGGCTCCCCCCACCTCAGCACACGGTCCTCGAGGTTGAAAACTCAGATTCTACTCCACAGAGCACCCACAAACAACATACCAAAATATCATTAACTTCGGAATACTTTCCAGGTAAAAAGGACCTGACTGCTGGACTATTATAGTGAAAGTAAAATATCAGTTACAACGATATTAGGGAAAGTCGTATTAATAGTGTGTTTTCCATCACCGTAACGCCATCACCTTTAAAAAAATGACTCGAGGTAAAAGTTCATGGAGACGCTACAAGAATTTAAAAGTAAAGCCAGTCGCCATTTTAACTCGGCCCCCATTTTATGTGAGGAGGAGGAGAAGAAGAAGAAGAGAATAATATTCCCAATCCAACCCGTGTTAGGACGCCATGTTTACTCGGCCCTTAGACGTCCGACTGAGACCTGGCTTCTACTTTGTATAAGCATTGCATACGATATGAGGTCTCCTCCATTACTTTTACCTCAGTGATTAAAATCTATTACTTATTATATATTTTAAGTCCACAGAAGAAATTATCATGTAACTTGTATGTATGTAAACATTGCCACATAATATTTATTACAGTATACTAGCTACGCTCACGTGAACGTTGATTTTATCCGCAGATTCGTTTGCTTAATGTCGGTTTAGACAGGAGCCCCATCAATAATTAATCCAAGCGTTATAGCCGTAGAATAGTTTATAATATAGCTCTGTACTTCTAGTTTGGGTACTAGTTGACAATGTAAGTACCAACTTTCATCAAAATCGATCTACCTTTTTTTTTCGAATGACGTCGCACCGCTACAGACAGACAGACAAAAATTTTGGAAATGCGTTCTCTCGCCTAGGTATCTTACACAGTAAAACCCCGTGAGAAAACGAAATTACAGACACGGGGTCCGGCTACAATTTTTTTTATTTACAAAACATAAAGTGAGGATTTATTTTCTGAACCCAAAATACAGTGGCGGCTTTAGCGGGTCGGCAGAGTAGGCATTTGGCATTTGCCTACCCAAAATTTTTGTAAAAAATATTAATAATTTGCTAGCGTTTTTTTACCGATTTTAAAAACATGTATTATGTAGGTAGCGTTATGAAGTTTCTATATCTTTTAGGACGGGGGTCATTTATGGGGTAAGGACATGCAAAACTAAGCATATAGTTATAAAACTATAAGAATGTATAAGCAAAATCTTGCCTACCCAAAATAAACCTGCGATATAAATAATTATAAGTTTACTTGAAAAATACAGTGTATTCTTTCTCGCTCTCGAAACACCCCCATTCAGTAGATGATCAAAAAAACCTTGTAAAATAGGTACCTATTATAAGAATAATATGTTAAATAGGTTTTTGATTAATTTTGATATGTAATTATTTGTTTTATTTATGTCATAAAAAAATACACAAATACCGTTGCAAATATTCGTATAGGTACAAGTTTTAAGAGAGTTAGGAAGTGATAATAAAATAAATTAATATTACAATCGATCGACTCTATCGTTTCGCAAAAATTCAGTACAGCAGCCGTAAACTCTCTGAGCAAAGTGCGTGCAATTTTTGACTTTTTAATTTAACGGATTATCACTTCATCCAGATGACCTACCCAAATTAACTTAGATTAGCGAAGATTTACTCAACAGATAAAAACATCGGAGAAGGGTTCCGTGTAATAAAAATACATGCGAGCTCCGAAATTACACATCCGGTGCAAAACGATAGAGTCGACTCGTAACATCGCGTGCAATATGCAATAGTACTTAATTATCATGTGGACAATAAAACAAGAAATTCCTCCACCGATATGCAATGATCACCGGTTAACTATTGACCGACACCGATGCTAGGTATTCTTTACCTGCATAGTGATATTGATACCGTCCGGTATAACCGAGTCATCGTCGGATGTTTTATTGACCCGTATCCACCAAACGTAAGGTGCTAAATCCGATATTGGCGGACATTTAAATACTGCTGTAGAATTCACTAGAACTGTTTCATTTTTAGGATAGCCATCCTTTATGTAAGGTCTCGATGGAAAACGTTCTATTTTAAACACATTTTTACTTTAATTATACAATAAGTATTAAGAATAAAAATATTAAAAAATAAAACCGTTTAAAAAAATGGACTTAACTTACCTAAGACTTCGACTTTGAAGCTAAAACTGATGCATCCGAGGTCATTACAAACGCGGCAAGTATAATTTCCCGAATCATATGTAACCAAGTCCATTAAAAGAAGTCCCCATTTCTTATATTGAGGCGTTCCTAATTGCCTTTCCACAGGAGCGCCATCTTTGAACCATGTAATGTTGGGAGTTGGGTTTCCGGTAGCAATGCATCTAAGTACATAAAGAAATTTAAAGATTAATCTGTTACTTACTCTGAATTAGTAATAATAATTAATTAATTAATTAATTAAACAAAGTAATATCAACTCACTTAAGGTCGGCTAAATTACCGGCAGGCTTAACGACATGCTTGTGCATTTTTTCTGGTTTTGTAAATCTCGGAAGTGTTTTTTCCTGATGTATATTTATATAGCCTGGAATTTTATGTTCTTCACCAAACTCATTGTTCGGCTCTTCTCCTTCCGATTTATCTGAAAAGTATATTTTGTAGATACTTGTAGCATAAACATAATTTATAATGTTAATTAATTTAAATTAAATATTTCCGCATTTACAAAGTAAGTAATTTATTAGAAGACTCCGAAATAAACGTGCATAGGTAGGCACTTATCAATTTTCAATAATCTTACAGCTTAATAGTTTTTTATCGGTTATCTATACAGGCTATTCACGGAAACGTGTCCTTGCATGGGTAATTTTGTTATTATTAGAGATGTAAAGCCGCTTAAATGGATAAAGTATTCCGCGCAGTTTTTTGTTTTGATAATAACAAAGTTACCCACAATTATCCATGCTAGGACACGTTTCCGTGGACACCCTGTATAATATGTATACACATAGAACTTTGGGACTCTCATAAATGAGATGTAATTACTTACCTCCAATACTTAAAATAATCGTACTGTCTTTAATAACTCCGTCAATTTTTGCTCGACAAGTAAAACTGGTTGGGCTGGCAAGGTAAATTTTTTCCAATATTAACAGATTTTGTTTCCATACTGATTTTTCAGTTATCAAACGTGACTCGTTAAACCAAACTATGTTGTCTCCCTCCGTTTCCAAATTGCATACCAAAATGACAGTGTCGTTAGCATGGACAGTTACCTTCTTCGGACTCTCAACAATCACCGGTTTTCTTAACAGATTCGATTGATAAACATAAAAATAAAACGTCTGTCTTGCGGCACCGTATTTATTTTTTGCTTCACACGTGTATTCGCCGGAATGTCTAAGACTGATGTTCTTTAATTCGATTTTGGTTTCTTTACTCAAAATTGCATTAGCTTTAGTCCACGTTATGGTCGGTCTCGGTGTTCCGACCAATGAGCATTTCAAGTCCTTATTGTCCCCTTCTTTCGCCAATATTATTTTGCTTTGCTTATTTCGTAACTTTATGTGCGGCGCGACTTTGCTCTGAACGGGAATGATAATATCTTGATCTTGTAGGTCTTCGTCGTAATTTTCTATATCGTACTCGTCATCGTATTCGATAGACGATACATTCTTTTCACTGCCGACGATGACGCTCGTGTTCAACCAATAATGACTTTCTACTGATTTTATTTCACACGAATATTTACCAGAATCTTTGACTTTTACTGATTTTAATTTTAATCTGTTAATACATAAACGCATTATATTATAATCAAATCAATTGACATTCTCTAGTGCTAGCCGGTTAAGTTTACGTTAACTTACCCATTTTTTGTTATTTTTATGCCCGGATTTGTATCTGAATTTAATGGCACATTATCTTTATACCATTTTGTCGATAGATCTGTTGTGTTAACATTACAATATAATTGCAATACTTCTCCCACTTCCAAATAGCTGGTTCCGCTGTTAGTAGAATCTGTTAAACATAATAATTGCTTTATGTTCAGAGTTTATTTCCGGGAAATGTTAAGTTTTTTTCTACTTTTTTTTTATCTACGTCAAGAGCTATAGCGGCAAAGTCAATAAACAGATAAATGTACGCTATCTCTATATATACCTAATAATATAATTTTATATCTAATAATACCACCGGATGATGGAAACGGAAGTAAATTTACTTATGAAGCACATTAATCAATAATTTGTACCTACAATAATAAAGCATTTGGACAGAAAAGTATACAATAATTTATTCGCAAAATAATGTGAAATTATGTTAAATTTTTTTTCTCTGCTAATCATCGATTAAAACTGTGCATAAGCACCCACCATAATAAATCATCATACTTTTAAAAACGCGTTTACGAGACGCCCAGATAAAAAGACTCGTTTCGTTAACTTACCTAATACGACTTCTTTTAATTTTGGCGCTGCATTTACAGCCAGATTCGTTAAATATACTAAAAATATAACAACGAGTTTCGAACCCGTGTTATTCAGTCTCAGAAGATCCATCTTTTTGATTTAAACCAGCTGCCTATGGGCAATTTTGTGAATACATTTTCTGCAAAACAAAAACGGATATAAGACGCCTGTCGAAAAATGCGGTTTTTGATAAAATTCGAAATTTCTCTAATATTGAAACACACACGCTGATTACGATAGACACGGACGCAATTCTATGTCTCTTTTGATTTAGAAGCTAAGGGTGTTTATAGTTTATAAAAAAATAAAAACTCGGGTCGCAGTGCCAAACCCTGCCGACAATATAGTGTATTTGCTAATACAGGCATTGTGGCATTATTATGTGAACTTAAGTTTGTTTTTTGACAAAATAAAAAATTTTACCCCTTAATACATCCCTTAAAATAATTAAATTTTTCTAAATTTCAATATTAGACATGGATTTTATTAGTACACCCAATTAAATACACCCTTCCATAAGTAAATCCGTATCAACAAACTAGTGTTTTCATAAAATTTGAAAGTCCGGTCCTGTTGGGCCGATTTTATTAAAATTTTAGCAGCACATTTTAATCTTTCCTAAAGAGTTAAATTTCAATTTTGAAACGATTCTGACAAATTTTTCGGTATTTTTGGGCCCAAAAACTTTTTGGAACCCCTAAATACAACCCTGAAAATGGTCCGATCGGGCCCATTTTAAATAGGCTTCGTGCGGTGATGGGTTCCAATGTGTGTACCAAATTTCGTTTCAATCGATGAAGTCTGTCGAGAGTTATCGTGTACACACACATATAATATATACATATGTAAGGTTCTACTGTACCAAAAAGAACGACTGTGGGTTACGCAACTAGTTTAGTTGCGTAAATCAAAAGTACACCAACGCGGCTATCAAGATTCAATATTTTTTTCACTACAAAAAACGCGAACGAAAGAGCAAGTTGTAATAATATTTTGTATAAACGATTTTTATATTATTTTTTTCCTGTTGAATAAAATTTTTGTTTCACAATTTTAAGAAATATCTTGTTTATTTTAAAACATCTTACACATACATATATATATAAACATTTTCAAAAATGGTGCCAAATTGTTCAGGAGGCTATGAAATGTCGAGAAATTTTGGTCCGACCCCTAGGTCCCGCCATCCGACCGACGTCAATATTATGGCAAATACACTAATAATACCTAACCGTTCATAGCTTCTATTTTAACTCTCGTATTTATAACATTATCTTAATGTGAAAAAAACACGAAAACCTTAAATTAACATAAGGGTCAGTGGCCTGTAAATAAATTAAAGCACCCCTGTGTCAAGTGGATAAAATAGGTACAGGTATTAGGTACCTATATAGGCGGTTTTAATAAGTAGTTATACATGCGTATTCTCTAATACTAAAAACTAAATCATTATTCAAACGAACGGTCGGAAACAGTTTTCAGCCGAATGTTGAAATATTTGACGTCATCTTCATATTTTAACGAGTGTAAGTATAAATTTAGCAACACTACGCGTGCGAGAATCTCGAGGGCCTCATCAAAAATATGTATACAGGGTGTTTCAAAAAACATGTGCCATCGCTTGTGGGGTGATTTCTTTACCAAAAATAAGACAAATCGTTCCTATCAACATTGTTCCACAGATGCTTTGTTTCAAAGAGATCTCATCAATTTTCAAAATGTTTTTGGTTTTTACAAAATATTTCCAAAACAGCTTTAACGACTTCAATAAATTTTGAGTTGTCAAAAGTACCTAAAATAACACGTGTTTTAGCAATAAAAATGTGTACAGATTTGCCAATTTAAAAAATTGTACAGCCTGTATCTTTGAAACAAAGCATCTGCAACACAATATTGATAGGAACTACTTGTCTTATTTTTGGTTAAAGAATCACCCCACAACCGATGCCACATGTTTTTTAAAACGGCCTGTATACAGGCATCCGCATAAATTACTTCGGCTACATTAATTGCATTCTAGTTCAGTTGCACTGTTTTTTATTTAAATTTTAAGCCCTAGTTAAACTGCAGTTTAGCGTCGATTCAGATGTCTGATTGATAAGCGTGAGTGGCGGCATATCACTATATTATCATCGTTGTCGGTGCAGTGACCACCGATCTTCACCAATCGAATATCAACATATTAATATTATTATTATACAATTTGCCACTACTCAGTACCTACTCGCTATTTACCATCGCTATAAATTGTTACAGCAGCACATCCAATATGAGTGGACGTGGTGTGAAACGTAAACCTAATAAGTATGCAAGTCCACAAAGTTTTTGCTTCACCTTTCCGGTAGCCATCGGTCTAGTGTCTACCTAGAGCCTGTGTCCTTCCAGATACGACGTACATATTTTTATCATGATTGAAGACATTTATTTCATACAGGTCCGGTTTTAGTCGAATACACACTTCAGTCATACGAAATTGGTTCGGTCGGTTTCGAATGACATACAGACACACGCGTTCTCCCGTCTAGCTTGAAATATAGGTATAGAATATAAAAATACGTGTAAACTCGAACAGGAACTTGAAATTCACACATAATATGTATTATTGCGACCCAAAGACGGTGAGAATAACAAAAGATAAAGGTTTATTTAAAAGGGGGGGGAGCTTATACATGCAAACGTGGGTAAAAAAATTCGACTGATGACCAGTCCTATACTTCCCACCTAGTAAATATTTGCAAAAAATAAACACTCTTTTTTTTTTATTCTTTGACTAGGCCCAAATAACCTTAGCTGTTGGTGGTCTTTAAAACACAATTTAATTTTTATTCTTTGAAAAAAGCATGGCCCTCTTTTTTGTTTGGTGATTTACTGATGGCTAGCTTAATATAGCAAAAATCATGGTTACCTACCTTGATTTACGTACAATTTTTATTTTTTTTAGTAAAATATTTTTTTTCTCGAAAACAATACATTTTAGAGAAAAAAAATATTTACATTTTTTTCATATTATAACATCTAGAATTCATTTATATTTTTTTTACCTATGTTAATACGTGACATTGAGGACGTTTTTTTGAATATCTCAGGATCCACTGAACCGATTTGACTCAAAATCTAATCAGATCTAAGTTAAAGACTGATAAACACAATAGAACAATCGGCATGCCCGTATGTTGTTCCGTTCTTAAGATATCGAAGGCGAAAAATTGACCTCATACACACACACATACATACACACACACACACACACACACACATACAGACATCAGTCAGAAAATGATCTTAAACGATTGCTAGGGTCTCAAAACGTGAAAATCTGTTAAAATCTCGAAATATTGTTTTCGGACTGAATCCATTACTTCCCTACCATAGTAGAGGTGGGAAGTAAAACATTTTTTTTGTGCCTATTCTTGTGGGGTATCGTTGAAAAGGGCCTTTTGAGTAGATTATGAATATGTTTATTTCTATGTATTTTATCAAAATTAGGTATAGGTTTAAGAGACCGTCAAAGTTTCAATTTCATTGAGAACATTTACAATTTTGTAGTAAGCTGTGGGCCATAACCTAATGTAAATATGCAGTAGATTCATTGATTTTTTTATTAAGGAGGTTCCGAGTTAATCTTAATAGTCAACCGTTGCTATGGAAAATTGTTTAAAAAATTCACTGTACTATTTTATCTACGTAATCCACTACATATTTACATTGGATCTTATGGCCCATAGCCTTCTACAAAATTGTGAATGTTCTCAATGTTATTTTCACTATGTTCGGGTCAACAGTTTACACACTGTATATTGTACAGGCGTTTTATATATAAAAAATTGACAGATTTCGCAATCCTTGCAACCATCGAGGACATTGGAAATGATAACAGCATATATGAAACATAATTAACTGTTTATTATACACACAATATTTATCAATGCACTGTTTATAGTTTTGTCAGGAATAACCCTATTATTCTTCTGTTATATACGCGTTCACTTTTGCTTGATTACTTAACTTTTAAATGGATTTTTCTACAGTATTTATTAACATTTGCTCAAAAATAACACCGCAGATCGTCGCAAATATCTCTCAAATAACTAGACATGATATAAAACACATTTCGAAAAAATTGCACTTGTTCAATTTTGCATGATTGCTCCTCACTTGATCGCGACACCGTTGTCTTTTGGCCTTGAACGAAAACTCGTAACTCTGCCCCCATATACGAACATAAACATTTCCAATGTTAAAAGTAGAGAGCTGAATATTGTCCAGGCATAACGCAACGCAAAAATTTAGTATTTTTTGCTTTTCTTTATTTCGTTTAATTAATTAATCGATAGACTGCTAGGGTTTTGAAGGACCTTTTATATACATGGTGTTCCACGACTAAAAATAATAATTTTGGGTCCGATTCTCATTTATGTTACAGAAAAATACCAACATTTGAAATAATTACTTTCGTCATAGTAAATGCATATGTGACCAGTTACCTAGTAATTACAGTATAGCTTTAGTTTTGAGTCAAGATAAAGCTCTGTAACAAATAAAATTTGAATTTTCGTTGATAACTTAATAAAATTAGATATCCCTAAGTTGTTGTTGTAAATCGTGGGACACCTGGTATACACTTAAGTGAAAATGATTTGAATTCCCCAAGCGTATCAAAATCCAGTTGGACGCCCCTATATTGTGCATTCTTATAAATGTTATCTTATTACTTCGGTAGCATGCTGGGCCGGCGTTAGGAGGGGTTAAGCGGGGCAAAGGTACCCCGGGTCCGAACCCCCGAAGGGGGCCCGTCGACCCGGGGCTTACGTATTATATGTGACCACAGTGTTTAAAACTGCGAGCATTAAAACATTTTCCCAACAAAAAAGGCGTTATATGATTTTTTGAATTAAAATTTTCTGACTATTTCAAAAAAGAAAAAAAAAATTTTGGAGTAAAATTTTTTTGGAGGGCATAGGGGCCTGAGAACGTTTACCCGGGGCCCGAAAATCCTTGCGCCGGCCCTGGCAGCATGCTAAGCACTGTATTGTTGTTTTATGCTTCCATGCTGCTATATACATACAAATGAGAAAAGCGTTTCTCTTAACCATAACTGACAAGAAGATTGCTTTGTATAAAACTCGGTATAAAATGACTATTGACGATCAAATTGTCGATTAAAACTTTTTATAACTGTAACAAGTATGAAGTAATCGTGTAATAATATAGGTACTTTTCTTACTGTTTACTAATAAAAAAATTCTAACCTTAAAATCTCAAAACATATTATAAACAGTATATAAACACACTAGTGTCTCCCCCAGATTTGTTTTTGCTCACATTATTATCAGTTTCAAAGGCTAAACTATCTTTACCGGAGAATAGCCTATAAAAAGTACCCTATACAAAGTTTAAATTTCATCAAAATCGGCTGTGCCATTCTCGAATTAAGTTAATACAGGCAGACAGACAACAGTTCTGGAAATGGCGTAACTCCGGGGGGCAGAGTGGGCCACGAAGCATCCTGTATTACTATTACTTTTTGTAACTGTGATATGAAATCGCATTCTATAAATTAATCGTCCGATAAGATGACGCAGCGGCCGTCCGCAATGCGGCAGTGTGCGGTCCCCCAATAATATGCGCTAAACACCAATGTTCAATGCTCTACGCTGGACAAGCGATAACCGACTAATTGAATATTTCGGGGGCGGAAAATACTACATAGAATATGATGAAATTTACGTTTTAGCGGTTTATTTTTCAAAAAAAATCCCTTAGGCTGGGGGGGTATTCCATACCCTTCAGACTCCCCGGATCTGTCAATATCCATGCTTTGTCACTGCTCAAAATCTCCGGGTTAAGCCCCATATATGGAGTTGGCAGCCCTACTTGATACCTACTTATATTTTATTATTTATTTACCAAAAAGAGGTTCTTAAAGAAATCTGCCCCCGGGCCTATATTTTGAAGTTATGCCACTAAAAACACAGAAACACGAAAATACACTGAGGTTCTATTGCTATTTTATATTTTATTGGTAATAAATAATAATTGATCTAAGTAACTTTGTTGAATACCAAAATATATAAAAATTCTATGTAAATCGTTATAAGTACATAAAAAAAATTATTGGTCACGTCTTGAAAAAAAAAAGAAATAAACGGCCAAGTGCGTGTCGAGCCACGCAAAGAGTATAGGGATCCCTACTATGTGAGTTATGCTAAACTTACAATTTTGATAAAATAAATAAAATAAAAACACATTCATAATCTACTCAAAAAGCCATTTTCAAAGATACCCCACAAGAATAGGTGCTAAAAAAATATTTTTGCCCCCCGTTTGCATTTATGGGCGCTTTCTTTTTTTCTGTTTTTAGTATTTGTTGATGAACTAGACTCTATAGGATATGACTGATACTTGACGTGAATTACAGCTTTTTAGATAATGGCGGTGTTAAGAATATATACCTGGTAGCAAAAATAGGTCTAAAACTTTGACGGTCTCTAAAACCTATAATTTTGATAAAATACATAGAAATAAACATATTCATAATCTACTCAAAAGGCCCTTTTCAACGATACCCCACAAGAATAGATGCAAAAAAAATTTTTTTTACCCACGTTTGCATGTATAACTCCCCACTTCCCTTAAATAAACCTTTATCTTTTGTTATTCTCACCGTCTTTGGGTCGCAATAATACATATTATGTGTGAATTTCAAGTTCCTATCTCATTTCGTTTAGAAGTTAGAGGCCAGTGACAGACAGACAGATATCGTTGGCACAACAATAGGGTTCCTTTCTGGTACGGAGCCCTAAAAAGGATATGCTCTTAGGACGAGAGAAGTATATAAAATTCGAGCGAGTGTTTAAATGTCTGCAAGGTTCATAAAACATCCGTGGACGTTAAAACTGTCCAGATGTGTTTCAGTTTGTGTAATGTAATGTGTTGGTGTGTTGGTTGGCACTTGGCAGGCTAGCTGAGAACTGAAAAGTTAAAGCAGCCGTCTTCAAAGAAATGCATACGACATGACAGACAAAAGAACACGGCATCACCTAGTATCCTGCAAGGATAGAGAATATTAGATTACTGGTCCAGACCTAAAGGTCGACGCTGTCCGATTACACACACATTGATCTCGAATGTCACAATGTGTAATCTCAGAGCCCAACCTGCCGCAAATCGCAATGATTAATTACACATTGACATGCACTTTATGACATTTTATTTTTAGTCAAAAAATTTTAGAGTTGCCTTAAAACTGACAGTGGCCGTAGACGGCTTTGTCTGCACAAAAAAAAATAGAATAAGTAGTTATTACGCGATAACTCAGTTCAATAATAAAAAAGGGTGTGGGTCTCGGGACCCCCGACAGATGTGAAACATCAAAAAAAACGTTATTGAACTCGGTGGTATTTTCTACGTAGTAGTATATATTTTTTCAAAAGCAGCAACTAATTGTTATGCTGACGTAATCCTATATACTACACTGTAACACCGCGTGTTTTACAGTGCACGCCTGAGCCAAGAGAGAGAGTGCCGCAGTAGTGGGGAGAACAGCAGCGAAGGAGCGGACCAAACATTTCGTTGCATATTTCCCCTCACGCGGCTGTTCACAGCCCGACATAAGATGTTTCACATCAAAAAAATAATGTGTGCTAACAACAATGTTAGCGAGGGCAGTGTAGCCTAGTGGATAGCGTATTTGGTACCGCAGCCTCTAGACTAGACTGTCATGGGTTCGAATCACACCTGCGCTCATGGATGTTTTGTGATGTTATTTAGTTTTAAGAAAGTTGTTATTTAGTGTATTTGAAAGACGCTAATGACCTGAGATGTCGACGCGTCTATAATCTACAATAAATAAAAATAAATTAACAATCATCGGGAGATAATTATTTTTTTAAGTGAAAACTTCCTTAGGCGCGTTAGGCACTCTTTGCCTGGGTACTGAAATAACGTGAAGCGTTCGCAAATAACCATAAGAATTCGCAACCTGACCTTAAGAATTCGCAACATACCTTATATCATAAAAACGGCCGTCTACACACTTCCATTCATAGCGCTGTTGGTTATGTCTTTGCGTTCTATGCATAGGAACCTGGGTTCGAGACCTGATGGCAGCGTAGAATTTTTGGCGGTTTTTTTTCTAAATTTTACATGATATTTATTTATATATTTTTTTATTTTTGTTATAAGTATTCTTTCTTTGACAATAATTATAATTTTTTTGAAACCAAGGTGGAATTAATTAAAAATACAATTTTAGTATTTTAGTAATAAATTATTTTAGTTCATAAATGCGCTATAATAGATGACACCAAAAATTAGAAAATCTGAAGTTTTCACTTCTGTCGTGTGGTCATAAGCACACACCCATTTTTACTTCCCACCTCTACTATGGTAGGGAAGTAATGGATTTAGTCCGAAAAAAATATTTCGAGATTTTAACAGATTTCACGTTTTGAGACCCTAGCAATCGTTTAAGACCATTTTCTGACTGATGTCTGTATGTGTGTGTGTGTATGTGTATGTGGTCAATTTTTCGCCTTCGATATCTTAAAAACGGAACAACATACGGCCATGCCGATTATTCTATTGTGTTTATCAGCCTTTAATCAGTCTTTTTTTCAAAGAATAAAAAAAGAGTGTTTATTTTTTGCAAATATTTACTAGGTGGGAAGTATAGGACTGGTCATCAGTCGAATTTGTTTTATTAGTGAAACGTGCGTCAAGAAAATTTCGTGTTTTGTGGAAACTTTTTTTTATTTAATATTCAGTATGACTGATTTTGAAATATTCTTGAATAGCGAACAAGGATAGTTTTTATTGTCAAAAATGTTGAGAATTTCTGGTGTAGGTGCCAGTCAATCATAGATTTGGAGAAGTTGGAATCACATTCAATAGTCAGGTTACCCAGCCAGATGCGTCACATGTGGCAAACATGCGTGTGTTTTGAATCTACCTCTAAAGTCTATAATATAGTGACATAGTCTATACTTAAAGTACATAATATTTCAACAAACACCTTTCAGAAAAAGTACCAGTTTCCTTTTTGAAAAAAAAAATAAAAATAATATGTCCTTTCCCTTCATATATTTTGACACAAATTTATGGGACTTCCCTTGTAAAACAAACAATACCATTCGACTGTTTCTATTTAAAAAGTTACGTACATAATATATTTACATGACTAGCCTCAGAGATAGGTACAAATACCTATTATATCTAATAGCTTTATTTCGGTTACTAGCTTTTATCCACGGCTTCATTGCGTTGATATCGGTTTTAACGAGAAACCTATTTTAATCCGAGGAATCAAGGTTAACCAAACTCGATTTAACCGTTCTCGAATGATATCGGTACGAAGTGACAGAGACAGACAGACAAAAATTCTGGAAACGCGTTAAGCTCCCGTCTAGATCTATAATATTATGCAAAATACTATATAAAACCAGCAGGAAAATAAAATTACACATCAGAGAGTTACTAGTTACTGCGTTTTGTATCTATACTAATATTATAAAGAGGTAAAATTTGATTTGCATGGAGGGCAGTGTGGTCCAGTGGTTAGCGTCGCGGCCTCTGGATCGGACTGTCGTGGGTTCGAATCCCGCCTCCGCTCATGGATGTTTTGTGATGTCTTTTAGTTTTAAGTGTGTTGTTATTTAATGTAATCAAGACGCTAATGACCTAAGTTGTCGACGCGTCTATAATTTACAAATTGATTTGTATGTAGGGGGTAATCTCTGGAACTACTGAACCGATTCTAAAAATGCTTTCACTGATAGAAAGCTACGCTATCCCTTGGTGATATAGGCTATATTTTATTTTGATCGAGCGTCTATAATTTACAATTCATTCATTATTTTATTTTGATAAATTTCTCACGGGGGGGGGGGGTAATTCCAGTGGGATAAACACCACCCGACTTCGCTTCGCAGGGAGAGAATTTCTCGCGGGAGGGGGGATAATAAATCATAAATTATTAGCACCCGGACGGGATCGCTAGTTCATAATACTTCTGCATACGATTTCGCATGGTTATTTTGGGCTATCTTTTGGAGATATGCATACGTCATACCTATGTTGTCGCAGACTTTTTTTTGTAAAGTTTTTTATACTCAACAATTCTTAAATATTATGCATTGTTTAAATATATCTTTAACGGTTTAGACAGCGTAAGCCAAAAAAGCGTTCGCATGGCCGTGTTTTCGTCGACTTGCTTCACTAAAATCGCTTACTGCTCAGCTCCTTTTTAATAAAATATTTTATTGTTTTACACACCTATGCTCTATAAAATATTGGAAACCGCATCAAAATCTGTTCAGTGGTTCTCGAGATTAGCCCGAAAGAACAGACAAATAGACGGGGATTTTTATATTTTTTAGACCTCCGTACCAGAAAGAAACCACATTGTCGCGCCAACAATGTCTGTCTGTCTGTCACAGGCCTCTAACTTTTAAACGAAATGAGATAGGGACTTGAAATTCACACATAATATGTGTTTCCGCGGCCCAAAGACGGAGAAAATAACAAAAGATATAAAAAGGTTTATTTAGGGGGGGGGAGCTTATAGTACTTGCAAACGGAAGTCAAAAAAAATAATTTTGTACCTAATCTTGTGGGGTATCGTTGAAAAGAGCCTTTTGAGTAGATTATGAATGTGTTTTTATTTTTATTTATTTTATCAAAATTGTAGGAGACCGTTAAAGTGCAATTTTTAGACCCTAGATTTTACCTAGGTTAATTATATATAAGTATTTGTTTGTTAGACTTTATAGACTTATTAGTTTAAGTTTGAACTCGAAACGACCGTTGAGATTAATAAATGTGTTTATTGGGAAAAAAGAATGTGGATCGCGACACTGCGAACAGATTAGAATGTCAAGAGAACTGATTTTCCAGTTTTGGAAAAGGTTTTAGGTGAACATGAAACTAAGAGAAAATGCGTACCTATGATGATTTTATATATTGTATGCACGAGTGACTTTAAAACGGCCAGCGACCTCGCTTTCTTGTAGTTCACATAATATTTTGATATAATCTAAAAATATAATAATTTTGCAAGCAGCTAGAGGAATACAGTTCTTATATATTATTATAAGCTTAAAAAATCTAGCAAGTTATAAAAATGTGACAGTCTAGTGGCTATCGATAAAATACGAAAATCTAATTTTGTCTATAAAGATCGATTTAGTTGATTTTCACGATCCCTGAAAAGAAATACTCATCAACAAACGCTCATTGAAATTAAGGACAAATTCCAAAAATCTTATGCAGCGCTTAATGTCTGAATGATCAAAAATGATAGCTCTTTAAATAGCAGTGGCGGACTAAGGGGGGGGGGAGGGGGCGGCTCGCTCCGAGCCTCTGATCCTGGGGGGACCTCTAAATCTCGAGAAGTCCTTCTTAATCAAATTCCAAACAAGGCCAAAACATGTTTAGTAAGTAAGAGGCAGTTTGGAGTTGGGGGCCCTGTACGTACCTACGCAAAATATAAACGTAGGTAGGTCGTTTATTATAAATATTCGAATTTTTGTCAGATCTATATTATTCATTTTTTACGAAATTTACACTACAAATAGATCAATTTCTAAGCAGACCGGGGGCCCAGTCCGCCACTGTTAGGTACTAGCTGGTATCACTATAAACTATATGCATCATTTTAATAATATAATTAATATCGTAAAATTTCACAGAAATATTTTGAACTGAAATTGCAACCTTGTACTGCTTTAGCTTACAAAAACAAATACCTACCTACCTACACAACTTGTTAGTGTATTTGCCATATGGCACATACACTATTGGCGTCGGTCGGATGGCGGGACCTAGAGATCGGACCAAAATTTCTCGACGTTTCATAGCCTCCTGAACATTTTGGCACCATTTTTGGAAATGTCTATTTATATATGTATATATATATATTTATATATATATGTGTGTGCGGGCAATAAATTTCGAAAGAGTTAATTGATTTTGACGAAATTTGGTAGGCACGTTGAAATCCATCACCGCACGAAGCCTATTTAAAATGGGCCCAATCGGACCATTTTAAGGGTGGTTTTTAGGGGTTGAAAAATGTTTTTGGGCCCGAAAATGCCGAAAAAATTCTCAGAATCGTTTCAAAATTGAAATTTAACCTTTTAGTAACGATTAAAATGTGCTGCCAAAATTTTAATAAAATCGGCCCGACAGGACCGGACTTACAAATTTTATGAAAACACTAGTTTGCGGATAGTGCTTTACTTACTGAAGGGTGTATTTAATTTGGTACCGAGGTTGCATTGATAAAAATATTGAAATTAAGAGAAAAAAAAAATTATTTTAAGGGATGTATTAAGGGGTTAAATTTTTTATTTTGTCCAAAAACAAACTTAAGTTTACATAATAAAACCACAAGGCCTGAATCAGCAAATACACCGTTAAGGTAAATGTCATTATTGTAAAAACACTAAAAAGTAAAAAAAAAAATAAATATTTAAAAAAAAATTGAACCTCTTTCAAAAAAGGCACAAAAAAAAGAAGAAAATAATAAAATTTTGAGGTCAGCGCCAATTTAATAAAATTAAAGTAGATACCTATACCTACAAAAAGTTTTAGCAATTAAATTGGCGCCGACCTCAACATTTTATTATTTTCCTCTTCTTTTAGTGCCTTTTTAGTGTACCTCTACACCCTATAAGGAACATAAACTTCCAAATTTCATGTTTCTATCTTCAGTTTAGGCTGTGCAATACATCCCTTTTTGAGCACCTTAGAGGTTGAATTTCGAAAAATCCCTTCTTAGTGGTACGTCATAAAAGGAACCTACTGTCCAAATTTTAAATTTATAGCCTCAGTGGTTTGGCCTGGGCGTTGATTAGTCAAAAAACCCTACAGCCCCGTTTTATTCCCTTAGGGGTTGAAAAAAAAACATCGAATATGGGTTCGCTTATTTTTAAAGACGAGCTAGTACCTATGTTGAATTCAATACCTCTCACCTTTGACCTTAACTATTTGTCAAAAAACTCTACACCCCCTTTTCGAAAATTCCTTTCTTGGATGCTTACGTCCTATAAAGAACCTATCTGCCAAAATTCATGTTTGTAGGCTTTATAGTTCCTGAGATTTCGTAATGAATCAGTCAGGACATTTCTTTTTATATTTTAAGATTTTTATATGAAGTCGGGCAGGTCCGCTAGTTGATAATATACAATAGTATTCTCATAAGCTTTTTAAGGACTGTGGCGTTTTGTGGCTTTAAGATGGAAAGCGATTTTTATTAGCTGTTAAAATAATTAATATATCGAACACGAAATCGGTTAGAAAATCAGCATTTATTTTTTCGAACGAAACAATTATTACAAAGATCACACTAATAGGTATGATTTCTCTTCAGTATGTGTGTATCTAAATTCCCTGATTGGCTAAAATACTTGTTACAAACGTCACACTGATATGGTTTCTCACCAGTATGTGTGCGTTTGTGACTAATTAAACTACTTAATTGACAGAAACACTTATTACAAACGTCACACTGATATGGTTTCTCACCAGTATGCATGCGTTTGTGGTTATTTAAACTACTTAGTGCACTGAAACACTTATTACAAACGTCACATTGATATGGTTTCTCACCAGTATGTGTGCGTTTGTGTTTACTTAAAACATTTGATTCGCCGAAACACTTATTACAAACGTCACACTGATATGGTTTCTCACCAGTATGTGTGCGTTTGTGACTAATTAAACTACTTAATTTACTGAAACACTTATTACAAACGTCACATTGATATGGTTTCTCACCAGTATGTGTGCGTTTGTGATTTTTTAAATTGTTTGACTGGGAAAAGCACTTTTTACAAACGTCACACTGATATGGTTTCTCACCAGTATGTATGCGTTTGTGACATTTTAAATTACTTGGGTCTGAAAATCCCTTATTACAAATGTCACAATGTAACGATTTTACACCAGTATGTGTACGTTTGTGACTAATAAAATTATTTAATTGGGAGAAGCACTCATTACAAACGTCGCATTGATAGGGCAGAACACCAATATGTATACGAATGTGAGTTTTAAAAGTAAAATATTTGGTAAAAGTCTCATTACAAATGTTACAGTAATAATTCTTTCCAGTTGCTTTTTTATGTTTCCCATAATTTACCGAAACATTTTTCTTCCTCTTATCATTTTTGTCCAACAATTCTGCTACATTGTTCTCCGATATGTGGCCACTATCGACCTTTGAGTTTTCGGGACAGATTTCACTACCATCACCCTTGGATGAAGTTTCTACAGTATCAGCAGTACATTCGGTTAGATTTAAAGAATTATCATTCGTTGGTTCGATTTCGAGTTTTAAAGGCATTTCCTGGCTAATGTTCGCTGGTAAAAAATGTTTCTCTTGCCCGAAAATATCAATGTTTTCGGCCAAGAATTTAGTGTCGCTAATATCAACCTTTGAGTCTTCGCAGGGGATTTCACTCCCATCACCATTGGATGAAGTTTCTACGGTATCAGCAACACATTCGGTTATATCTACAGAATTATCATAAGTTGGTTCGTCTTTGATTTCAAATTTTAAAAGCGTTTCTTCGTTAATTTTGTTTGCTGCATTATAAATTATAGACGTCATTTCTTTCCTATTGACGTTCAAGCCAAATATATCTTGAAATACTATAGATTCAGATTTTACAGTGACATCACAGTGATTAGTTTTATGAATTAAATGTTCCTCAGAAGACTTCTGAATAGAACATTCAGACTTGATTTGTTTGTCAGAACCAAGTTGCTGTAGATAGCGTCGCAGTGTCTTATCAGACTGCACTATTTGCATCTGAAACTGGTGAATGTTCTCGAGTTGAGTGTAGCATAAACGACAGATGAAATTAGGCATCTCATCACATCTTCTTATCTGACAATCAAAAGAGTATTATTTTATTTTCAAATTAATATAAAGGTTTCATGCTCTTATATGGCACGCCGTTTTACTATTTAATCGTAAAATATTTTTACAAAATATATGAAAATATTTAACACTTATGTACATAATTTTAAATCGAGAATAAAAATTCAAAGAAATAAAATTATGTACATAATAATAATTCGCAAAAAACGACGAATTATAATTATGTAGTGACATAATTATAATTATTTAGGATTCTTCTCTTGGAAAAATAAAAATATTTTTATTATCTTGTGACATAAAAATAATTGATTTTATTATGTTTCGTTAGGATATTTTTAGTTAAAAAAATATTTATTATTTCTATACATAATAAAATTATTTTCAATTATTTTTATGTCACAAGATAATAAAAATATTTTTATTTTCCAAGAGAAGAATCCTAAATAATTATAATTATGTCGCAACATAATTATAATTCGTCGTTTTTTCCGAATTATTATTATGTACATAATTTTAATTCTCCATCTCTTTCTACAGTATGTTACACTATGCTGTAGAAAGAGATGCAGAATTAAAATTATGTAGCCACATAACTTTAATTCAACAATAAAAATTCAAGAAATAATATTATGTACATAATATTATTTAAGCATTTAATTTTATGTCAGCACATAATAAAATTGTATTTTTATTATGTCAGTACATAAAAAATATTCACTCAACATTTTTTTTCTGAAATTGAAAGTGTTAAATATTTTCATATATTTTGTAAAAATATTTTACGATTAAATAGTAAAACGGCCATACTCTTAGATGATAATAATTATAGGTAATAAAAACCCAAGTAACATTTTCTGAAGGTGTAGGTTCTGACAATGGCCTTTTAGTCAGATAAAGGTTTTGTATTGGTTACCGCCTTGCTTAATGGTCATATTCAGGCAAAATCAATTGCAAACAGGTATTAGAACCTGTTAGTTAATACAAAGTCTAATTGGACTTAGGCAAGAAGTCACAACAACGTTGTGCTTGCTTCATATCCTGACTATAAGGTTTTAAGGCCTTTTGGTTTTGGAGAGGTTATATTTTAGCCATTTTTTGGCAAAAAAAGTGCTAAAATAAGTTCATTTAATCTTGCATGTTACCTTTTCAGGACCACTTGATCTTGAAACAATTATATAACCATTTAGCACTATACGCAACCTATTCTAGTGCATTTAGTCACGAGAAATGCCTATAGATCCTAAATACATGTCAACAAGTCATCTATTAGAATTCGTCAGAGCTTTGATGGCTAAATGAATGGAACAAACAGCCAGTAAACCCCGAGAAATGCTAATTGGCCCTGCTTTAGCTTTTTTTAAAACCCGTTGGCATTTTTAAATTCTTTATGTACTTCGCGATAACTGTTTATTCATATTTTAGCATTTTTAGCAGCTTGTAAGAAATATATCTCAGGCCGCCATTATGAACAATGAAATTCCGTAACATAACATTATTATAGATCATTTCAATTGATGGAAATACACAGATATTTAATTTAGATCAAATATATGTAAAAGTACCTGAATATAAAACTCATTTCAAGCTTATAATGACAACATTGTAGCATATTATTATAATAACCATATTTATTTAATGTTTTTTTTTAAATAAATTATGATCTTTGAGTAAAATAGCGGTAAAATAGCGAGGGCGCTTGTGTTTTTCAGCTAAATCATACCCAACTTCAACAAAGAACTGGTATGCGCAACAAAAACTACCCCGTTGTTAACTACCAATCTCAGAAATAAGTAATTATATTCCATAAAACGTCGCCATTATGTTTTATTCTTATTTCTGTTACAATAGTCCATCTTTGTAAAATTGCTATATTATGAAAACTAAATTATGCCCTGAGTATGGCTATTTGATTTGGATTTTACTCTTTACCGCGGCTATATTGTCTAAATGTAGATTTTTAAAATGCTAAAAATCAGCAAATAAGCCACTTTGATGTCCAAATTATAACTTAAATATAACCACGTACAAGCAGTATTCAGGTTGTACCTTGGTCGAACTGAATACTAAAATGTTCTAGAAAGGTTATTTCACGGCATCTTCAGTTTGCTTAAAGGTTATTATGTTTGCTGTTAAGTTCTACAGACGGGCCATTTGGTTCTCAATTAGTCAGGGCCTATTGGTTGTGAGGTGGTTCTTTTTAGTCTACAGGAGGTTCTGTAGTCTAAAATATAACGTTGTTTGTGCTAAATGGCACTAACCAACTAGTCTCAATTAAAGGTTCTAGGAGCTGTTTATGACCTTTTGATAACCTAAAATGTTACTTGGGAAGATGTATTATTATTTATTCATTTACCCAAGTTCAATTATTTCTGAATTTTAAAAATCTTAGCAAACTAATAAAATAAAAATTCTGTAATTATATATTACTTAAACGGACATATTTTTTGACGCTACAGTTATAGCCTATATCTCATTTTTGCATCAAATTTTGTGCTGAAAACTCAGGTTTATCTATACCTATGATGGACTCCCTATTTTAATGAATTATGAAAAGATATTTATAAAGGTGAATTATTAATTATAGAACACAAATGTATTCATCATAATTTAAAACTAAATTATAAAATGAAATAGAATCAGTTGTCCGCATTAATAAACCATATCGCTATTTGACATTAATATTATGCACTTGTATAACATTATTAGAACAAGCAAACTTACCTTAACGGGAGCACACCACATGACTATATTGGATAGATTATTTTTCAATTTGGCCGAAAAATAAAAGATGTCTAATAGTGTAACATCCTTTGATAAACATAACCGGCACATTGCACTTAAACCGGATCCTTTTATCGATATTTTCTGCATTATATTTATTTATGTCGCACTTTGTTTTAATTTTAATGTACCTATTACAAAGGCAGTTAACACGATGTCTATTTTTCGTGCGGCAAAGCATGCCATTGCATGCATTTACGAATGCAATAGGAGGCAAAGGACGCGTCTCTTTTCGTTATCATCGTAGTAGAGTTCGTTACAAGACTCATTTACACGGGTAGAGTAATGAGGCAAGTACTTGATAGAGTAGAGTAACTCTACCCGTATAAACGGTCAGTAGAGTAGAGTAGCGAGTAGAGTGTGTAGTAGGTGGTAGAGTAGAGTTACTAGCAACATGTGGCAAAGTAACTCTACTCTACTACCACCACTCTACTTGCTACTTTTCTCTACCCACAACTATACCCGTGTAAATGAGCCTTGTACTAATGGATGCGAATTTACTGTTCGATCACAGAGGCGGATGGGCCCACCGGAACTTTGGAAATTTTCGCGCTAGACCGCGGGTCCGCGGAGGCCGATCGCTTAAATTACTTTATTTCTTTTTTGTTTACTAGACTTAGGTACATACTAGACATTAATTAATGATTTTGTATTGTAATTGTTTTGATATTTAAATTAACAAATAAATGTTAAAAATTATCAGGGGAGTTTTTTTTAAATGCAGTTCCGTTTCGCAATAATGATTTTTTAAAAAATAGGACCCAATAACGCAAATTCGAAGCAAGTATCTCATTAAATGAATTAATATAATAATAAATCAATATTCAGATTATTGAAATATTAACTTTGAGAAATTTGCTTCGAATTTGCGGTTTTGGGTCCTTTGAAAAAAAAAATATTCCGGACCCCCTTTTCGCCTGGAGGGTGTTCCACACCACCCAAACACCCCGGTCAGTGGGCTCATTACACTTAAATATCTTAAACTTCGTCAGGTCAGTGGGGCGTGAGCTTTTCATATTATCAGAAAGGAGGCGCCACAACAGGGCCGGATCTATATAAGGGCTTTTTGGGCCCCGTGGGTATAAAGGGCCCCCAGCCCCCATTGAAGACAATGGATACCCTAGTAGAAATGAAATCTAGTTTCTGTCTAGTAACTGGCTAGTTTGACTAGACTCAAGCCAGGCGCTGGCCAATATAATATCGAGCCACTGTCTAGCAACTGGCCAGTTTGACTAGAATTCCAATGAAATGTGGCGGTAATTAAATAAATAAAACATTTTATTGTCCTCTTTTTTTCCTATACCGTGTACCTAGGACATCATTATCGAAAACAGTTTTTTGACAAAATGGCAATTAGTTGATTAATTAGGCAGGCCTCCAAGTTGTATTAGCCCAGGGCCCCACAAACTCATGTATTAAGGGGTTAAATTTTTTATTTTGTCTAAAAACAAACTTAAGTTTACATAATAAAGCCACAAGGCCTGCATTAGCAAATACACTATATTGTCGGCAGGGTTTGGCACTGCGACCCGAGTTTTTTATAAAATCTGATTGAAATGAACGCGATTTTGAATTAATTATAATCCACGAACGAATGTGAAAATTTAATAAAATTATTATCATCAAATACAAAAGACAATATTTATTTTGATAGTTGCATGAATAGCGATTACTGATTACATTAATAAGAACCGCTAATTGAAATTTAACGGAGACAAGAAAATGTCTTTGTTTACATTAATATTTCCGATTTCGCCTCATTAATTTAGCAACACTAAATGAATTAATAATAATATTATAGATAAGCAATCATCAGTACCGGATTAATAAATAACTATTAAAAGATAGGTAATGAGTCCTATATTTTAATTTTTTCTTCTGCCACAATTTCAGGAAGCAAATTATTATACTTATATAATATTCTGCATGTTTACCCCGTCACATAATTATTTAGAATTATTTAATGCAAAAATTTAAACCGCTGCTCGTTTTCAATATATTCATCTATTTCTCCTGGATCGATTTTGAAAATCAAATTTTAAAGACGCCACATCCCAGGAGGCGGTTTTTACTGGAAAATCGAGTGTGCATGTTTCATAGGAAAAGTGATTGTGGCAATAAAATTATAGCACAAAAAATAGTTTACCTACTAATTTTAAACTCACCTTAGCCAGACGTGTGTCATCTATTGTTTAAACCTCAAATAAGTGATCCCATAGCGTTGTGATTCAGAAAATTCGCATTTTTGCAAATTATTCCGTCCAGAAATGCAGTATTATTTCCGCGACACTAAACACTAAGATAGGTAGAAGATATAACACATTAATTTAAATGACCGCATTGCATCAGAGGCAGAGATTCTCGTCCGAAGTCCAGACGGCTTCTGCGTGCTGATTCTGAACCGACTCGGACCTGCTGGTTGCTTACGATTTCGGCCTTCGTAATTGAAACGTTTTATATTAATGAATCTATTTATAAAATGATTTATATTACAATATTATTTCGGATTGGTAAGACGCATTCGAGAACCAAAACACAAATCGCGCGCTATCGCAAATATATACTATAGATATTATTAATTTATAGTACCTATACCTCATATAGGTAGGTACCTATTTTATACTTATTTAAATATTTTTCGTTTATTCTAAATTAAAACACTTCACTTTTGTTTTAAAAATAACTTTGAAACTATTACATGGCGAGAAATCGAAAATATTGGTACAACACCAATAATAAATTGTAAAATTGTCTGTGGATAATTTTAAAACACAACCGTAAAGCGTCTCGCAAGCTCGTCACTAACAACGTCTTCGCGACTAGTAAGTAACGAAACGAAATGAACTATAAAGATTTGCGCCTCGTGCGAGTAGTGGGCTCGAGACTTCTCTCTATCCAACTCCGATAGTTTCTAGCGCTGGCCGCTGGCAAAAAGCCCGACTGCATAATATCTAAATTTTACTACACATGACAAATAATTATTATTATTGTCACATAAGGCCGTGTGCACTGTACACTGAATATCCTTATTTTTATTTTTGATGTGTAAACCGTCAGACGGTTTTCCAAAAGAAAAATCCTATGTGACCACACTAAAATATAAAAATGATTTTAAAAATCTATTCGGGTTCGAGTATTGACAAATAAGTAATGAGCTATTTTTCATTTAGATCAGCGGTTCCCAACCTTTTTAAGGCTATTACCCATAAAGAGGGTTAGATATTAGCAAATACCCCAAAAAAGTTTAATTTAAAAAACTTTCTTTTCTTTAAATTACGAAAAAAAAATAATATTTTTAATTAACGATCATTCAAACAAAGAAAACACCTGTTTTTTTAAATTTTTTTTATTAAATCAAGAAGTAATGAAGTCAATGAGACGGTTGATACTGCTTAGTTCTAACAATTTGTTTAATATTCGGTGCACATCGTAAGTGCGTCGCAGGCTTGTATTCGTATTTGAAAATGTTAGGTAATAAAATAATAATTGATTATATCATTAACTAATTTCAATAAATAATTCATTAGGTTCCATCCATCTATAATCTCACTAGAGTACAGTGTGGTCCAGTGGTTAGCGTCGCGGTCTCTGGGTCAGACTGTCGTGGGTTAGAATCCCGCATCCGCTCATGGATGTTTTGTGATGTCATTTAGTTTTAAGTGAGTTGTTATTTAATGTAATCAAGACGCTAATGACCTAAGTTGTCGACGCGTCTATAATATTTACAATAAATAAAATATAATCTCACTAACCAATCACTAGTGATTAGTAATTATAGGTAGTTAGGTAGATTTGATAAAAATAATTTTGTTAACAATTTTGTAAGCTTGATCGAGATTATCATATTTTTTGTAACTAAATTAGGTAATCATTGAATATTGAAAATTATTATGCAGTCGGGACACCAATAAAATCAGTTATACTTGCGTAGCGACTGTCGTCAACTTGCAGTATAAATTTAAATGAGTTAAAGAATTAACTTTACATGTTAACTTCAAACTTGTTAAATAATTTGCTATTAAAAAACGAAATTAAACCATTTTACGAACGTCGTGCCTCCAAAATGAAAAAAAAAATATTTATAGAAACTACAATAAAATTAGTGCACAAAAGTTGATATTACCTAAATTGAAAAAAAGTAGCGAATATTCATTTTGAGTATTTTCTGTAGTTCAATTTTTATAGATACATAGATAGTAGTACCTATACTTGTAGTACGCTACTGAATTTTCAAAGATGTGTATTATAACCAAACGTAACCGCGGCTTCTTTCGCGTCATTGTCGATTTGTTCCTATCTAACCGGATAAAGTGCCCTGTGGCCTATACCATTTGGGTATAGGTACCTAGCAGGGTTGTTACGGATGCAAAAATTTAGACATCCGCGGATGCAGATGCGGATGCGGATTATTAGAAGTTCACATCCGCGGATGAGGATGCGGATGCGATGCGGATTTTGGGATTTTAAAAGGATAATTATTTAAATTTTAAGTGCATAAATAACTGAAAATCAATTTAATTTTAACTTTTTATTTATTTAATCATATTTTTAGAACAAAATTACACAAGTTTTTAGTTTTACTTATGACACAACAGAACTTTCTTTACATGTCGTTACTTGTTGATGTGAATCTGCATCCGTAAAAACTCCGCATTGATTGATGCGGATGTGAATGCGGATGCAGATGTCTGAATTAATGCGAATATTCCGCATTTACGGATGCGGATGCGAATATTCGTAACACCCCTGGTACCTAGTAACTGCAGTTAATTAAGTTTAGTGAACCCAGTTCCATCAAAATCAGCTGTCCAGCCAATCTCGAATTATGTTTAATGTTGATATAGGTGTAGGAAAAACGTTTTCCCGTCTAGGTGTAATAAAAAACCGCGAAACACCCACAAGAAAGTAAAGTTATTACAGACAGAGCTCCCGTTACTATCTTACGACGTATTAATGCATATTATAATATTAGATAATGCTCACTACTACCTATTTGTTGTAATTGTCTCACAGCAATCACTTGCGAGATTGTTGTAATTTTAATCCCACCAAAAACATAAATGTGAAAAAAGAGGCCAAGTTCGGTACAAAGAACCAGATTCGCCGAAAAAAGAACGGAGATTTTAATAAGTGGGTGCCAAGTTTTCATCTTTTATATTATAAACTAGCTGCACGGTACGGCTTCGCCCGTAATCTCTTCTTTTCTAAAATCTGGGAATTGGGAAAACTTAATAGACTAACAAAATTACAAGTGTGCATGTGAATTTCAAATAGATTTTGAGTTATAGGGCCATAGGGAGGTCAAAATTAGTTCGAAATGGTTCGTGTAAACATACATACATACATACATAATTTTATTGTACAAGCGACACATAATGCCATACATAGTCACAAATTAAAAAGAGACACACAGTCAATTGGCTGATATACTGCCGTGTGTCAAATATCCATTATTATTAGCTATACCTGGTGAAGATAGGTTTAAATATTAGTTTTGTTAATAAATTAGCAATACAAAAATTACACATTAATTATTTAATAAGTTGCTAACAACAAAGTGAGTTTAGGTATAGAACGAATCTTGGGCCATTTGTAAGCTTGCCAGGTTACCTTTACGTCTGCCACATTAGTAAATCTGCCAGATGCTGGCGTCCAGATGTGACGCACGTTTTAACGCAAGCCGCGCCGGTTTTATTTTTGATGTGTTTCAGCGTAGCCAAGCTTATAAAGTATAATAAAAAAACGATATCCCTACGTACAGTAAATAAAATAGGTAGGTACGTAGTAACGTACCTACTACTTATAACCGTGTTTTATTCTTATATGTGTGTGTGTGTGTGCACGATACCTCTCGACAGACTTAATCGATTTAAACGAAATTTGGTACACACATAGGAACTCATCACCGCACGAAGCCTATTTAAAATGGGCCCAATCGGACTATACTAAGAGTAGTTTTTAGGGGTTTAAAAAAGTTTTTGGGCCCAAAAAATCTCAGAATCGTTTCAAAATTGGAATTTAACCTTTCATGAAAGATTAAAATGTGTTGCTAAAATTTTAACAAAATCGGCACGACAGAGCCGGACTTACAGATTTTATTAAAACGCTAGTTTGCAGGTAGTGATTTACTTACCGAAGGGTGTATTTAATTTGGTACAGAGCTTATTGATAATAATATTGAAATTAAGAAAAAAAATATTTTAAGGACTGTATTAAGGGGTTAAATTTTTTATTTTGTCCAGAAACAAACTTAAGTTCACATAATAAAGCCACAAGGCATGTATTAGCAAATACACTATATTGTCGGCAGGGTTTGGCACTGCGACCCGAGTTTTATCTACTTTATTCGTTCTTTTATACACAGTATCTGTCCAATGGTTCATGGTCTTTCCATTCCATACTATAGGGCACAGACTGTCCACAGTCCCAACTCCCATGACAGTATGACCCATAGTCAGTTGTGTGTGGTTGACGTGTTCACTGTCCAGACTCCAGTGTCCACTCTGACAATCTGACCACAAGCTCTGCCCGCCCGCGCCTTCGTGTACTTACTTATTATTACTTAGTTATTACATTAGTATTCAACGGCTCATTTCCGTTTAGTTATGGCAGCTCCATGTGTAAATATAGAGGCAGATATACGTATATTATTTTATACAATACAACATAGGTACCAAATATTGTACAGTACAGGAATAATAATTGACAAATGGTAAACAATCGACTATATTATCAGTGGCGGACTAAGGGGGGAGGCGGCTCGCCCGGACCTCTGATCCTGGGGGGGGCCTCCAAATCTCGAAAATCAAATCCCAAACAAGGTCAAAATATATTTAGTAAATAAGAGGCAGTTTGGAGTTGGAGGCCCCGTACGAATACAAAATAAATGTAGTTAGGTCGTTTATTATAAATATTTGTTTTTTTTTGTCATCATCTATATTTTTCACTTTTCACGAAATTTACACTTCAAATACATCAATTTCTAAGCAGACCGGGGGCCACATTTAGTTCTGCCGCCCCGGGCCTCCGACAGGCTTAGTCCGCCACTGTATATTATAGTTACCCGTTGTCTCTATCTTACAATATGTAGGTAGGGCTGCTACTCGTCCTCTTATCCCCGGACATCGTCCTCTTTTGTAGGGCGTCCAGCGATGTTCGGACTTCGGGGGGATTTTTTTAATGTGCTGGGGTAATAATTATGTATATCCAGGGTTCAGGTAAATTTCTAAATTCATATCTATTAATGTTAATATTATAATGAATGTTTCTCTAGTCTATTAGCATTTTTTAGACAATTAAGAAGAACTTCTCGAGATTTGGAGGCCCCCAGGATCAGAGGCCCGGGGCGAGCCGCCCCCACCTCCCCCCCCTTAGTCCACCACTGGCTATGATCAATCACACTTTTTTCTTATTGTGAATGTAGGTATTGTGCAATTCTTTCTTGATATTATATAACACTTCAATAGAGCCTCGCTATTGCATACTGGTGGTAGGACGGCGACAATAAAATAAAATCATTTACAACCCGCATGTTGGGAAACTAATAATACAATAATTATTAATTGATTTTAACAAATCGTTATGTCTGTACCTATAGTAGTTTTCTTAATGCTCCGCATTAATCGTATGATATATATCGTAAATATAGACGATTGACAGCTTAGGTTATTAATGTAAGGCTTTTTACCATCCCACTTTTCGGCATAAAATGAAAGTTTTTGAAGTGAAAACTTCCTAGGCGCGTTAGGCACTTTTTGCCTGGGTACTGAAATAACGTAAAGCATTCGCAAAAAACCGTAAGAATTCGCAACCTGACCGTTCGCAACTTGACCTTAAGAATTCGCAACATACTTATATCATAAAAAAGGCTGTCTAGACACTTCTATTCGTAGCGCTGTTGGTTAGGTCTTTGCGTTCTATGCATAGAAACCTGGGTTCGAGACCTGATGGCAGCGTAGGATTTTTGGCGTTTTTTTTTCTAAATTCCACATGATATTTATTTATATATTTTTTTAATTTTTGTTATATTCTTTCTTTGACAATAATTACTTACAATTTTTTTGAAACTAAGGTGGAATTAACTAAAAATACAATTTTAGTATTTTAGTAATAAATAATTTTTAGTTCATAAATGCGCTATAAAAGATGAAACCAAAAATTAGAAAATCTGAAGTTTTTACTTCTGTCGTGTCACGTGTGGTCATAAGCACACACCTATTTTTTTTAATTGGACTTTCACTGTTCATCTAAAAACACGCTTGCATAGCCTTCTATATCTCTTAATACTAGCTTTTGCCCGCGTGGAAAAAATATGGGACTTCATATTAATTAAAAATTGTTATAACACTGGAATTATTTCAAAAAAATCGGCCAAGTGCTAGTCAGACACTGAGGGTTCCGTACAATAATAAAAAAGGGTGTGGGTCTCGGGACCCCCGACAGATGTGAAACATCAAAGAAGTTATTGAACTCGGTGGTATTCTCTATGTAGTAGTATATATTTTTTCAAAAGCAGCAACTAACTGTTATGCTGACGTAATCCTATATACTGCACTGTAACACCGCGTCATGTAACACCGCGTGTGTTACAGTGCACGCCTGAGCCAAGAGAGAGAGAGAGTGCCGCAGTGGTGGGGAGAACAGCAGCGAAGGAACGGACCAAACATTTCGTTGCATATTTTCCTTCACGCGGCTGTTCACAGCCCGACATAAGATGTTTCACATCAAAAAGTTTATAGTTCCAAATAGCGTTTAAATCACGAATAAACTTAGTTACGGACAAAACATATTATGTCGTCGCTGAAAATTTGAAGAAAATGCGTAAAATATTATGTCGAAAATTCTGGTTTTTGCATTTCCTGTTTAGATAATTAATATTATTAAACAAAATGTCTTATTAATTGGTATATGATAAAATCAATCGATTTAAAACCCCTTATATCCACACCATATTATTCACATAACAATTAGAGGTGAAAATAATAAATATCTCAGACAGCTAGGCTGCCGTGATTTTTGAGCTATATCTAAGAAAAAATCAAATGACCACTGTCGGGACTTGAACCCGAAACCCCCAGTTTCCGGCTAGGTGAGTTACCGATTTCTCCACAGTGCCCGAGAGTGGAAACCGATCTCTTCTTATATAATATAGCAATTTCACGTTGAAAACACACTACATGCGAGAGTCGACTATTTAAATAAATATAAGGGGTTTTAAATCGATTGATTTTATCATATACCAATTAATTACCGTCCACAGAAACTCAAAACGTTGTTTATCTATAGGTAAAATGTCTTATGTCTAAGTAGAACGCTATTCGATTTAAAATTTTATAAATTGATAAATCGTGCGCACGTTCGCTGGTTTTTAAAAAAATGTCTATTTATAAATGAAAGAAAAAATGTTCAGGAAACTACGACATTAGACAGGAAGTGTTGTAATACTCGTATTATTTTGTACATCCATCATTCATCGTTAAACGTCGTGTGTTCCGTGGGTCCTCTACTCTATGGTTGACAAAAATACTTCGTAGCTGCTATAGCCACGGTATATTATTCAAAATATTGTCACAGCCGGTTGTTTTAAGGTATAATAATAAATGCGCTGTACCGACTGATTGGTGTAAATTATTTAGTTTTTCTACAGAAATTTATAATCGTCCTTGGACGAAGCAGTGCTGTGTGCGCAGTGAAAATTTTTGTTGCAAAAGCTCTTCTATTCAATAAAGACAGCACCAAATTGTTAATAACAATTAATCAAACGTTAAAACCCCAAATATCAACAATGTACTTGTTAGTGAATAACAGTAACAGACAACTAAGCTGCCTTAAGAAATAAAAAGCTTTTTAACAAAAAAAACTCTTTAAAAAAGCCACTAAAAAAATAATAACATTTTAAGGTCTGTACCAATTTAACAAAATATGAAGTCGGTTAAAAGTATAGTATAGTAATTAATATCTACTTTTTAACCGACTTCATATTTTATTAAATTGGCGTAGACCTCAAAATTTTATTATTTTCCTCTTTTTAGTGACTTTTTTTGTTAAAAAGTTTTTTAATTTTTACTTTTTAGTGACTTTACAATACGTAGTTTGCACGTTATTAACAGACTTCTGTTTTGATATTTGACATTCCTTAACGGTGTTACATCCCGCTACTAACATTTTATTAAAATCAGTCGAACTACTGAACCGATTTAAGTAAAATTTATATGAGACGACCCGGGAGGTGTGCCCTATCAAATAAAACAATAATCATCAAAATCGGTTCACAAATACAGGACAAATATGCGAAATTTTTGAAAAATAAATTCGACCCCCTTCGTTTGATATTAAGTTTATTTATAGAAAAAATAACGCTGAATCGACTCCAACACCCCGCACTTTTAGTTTCAAAGATATCTATACTTAGATAATCTTGTCTAAAAAAAGATTAGAAAATTAGTTAATATGCCGCCTCTAGCCCGATCCGAAATTGAATCCCAGTCTACTCCTGGTTTAATGCCTTTATACCATTTTTAAATAACATTATTTTCAGTTTATACAATATAAAAAAACTCGGCCTGCTTTATAACATCGCCAAATTTAAAAGAAGACAAAGAAATGAACAGAAATATAATAATCAAATAGAAAAAGATTTTATTTGCCGTATATAATAAGAAAATACATTTTTATAAAACCAATTATCAAGTAAATAGAATTCAGACATAACAACAATGTATACTATCACAATAATTATTTAATTTTTTAAAACACCTTATAATATTGGCACCAAAATTTTCACAATTCCGATTTTTGTGACAATCAAACATAAAATAACGGCTTTAAATAAATCGTTTTATGTGGTTTTGGATCCCGTTGAAAAATTGTAATTTTCTATGCACTCGCCTGGTTAAAAATGATCAGAAAAGATATTAAAAAATTTTATTCTCCTATGCTAAAAGTGAAAAATTCAAATTTACCCTCTCTTCTGTACATTCACGAATACGTGTAATATTATGTAAAAAGATGAGAAATAATAATTAAAAAATGATTTATTAGAATTATTTTACAGATACAAGTATTCTACATCGTAAATAATTTAATTTCATTTTTTTAGTCTCTATGAACAGTAAATTTTGATAAATTAATAACAGAAACCAAAACAAAAAGAATTTCATGGCATGGATACTGAAATTTCTTACTTAAAGTTAAGTGGCAGACGTTTTTAAAATTTGTTCTTTTTTATATGCAAGCTGTTTTATTACAGTTATAGTTTGTCACCTGTTTGCCCCAGTCCCTAACAGATGGTTTGGAGCATCTGCAAACATGAATTTGAGTCTATATGCTTCTGCTACTAATATGTTTATATCGGAATTGGTCCAACCTTGAGTGGGAAGATTCTGAAGTTTTAAGAGCAGACCCTAAAATAATAATAATAAATGAAATGTCAGATATTCAATAATTTTTTTTATATTAAAAGAAAAAAATACCTGGAAGTCTTTTTCTTGCATCAACCTAGATTTCCACCGCAATAAAAATGCAGCACAAACATATAACTGAAATGACGGAAAGCCGTCAGATTCTGCTAGATAAGTGTCCCACAGGCGGATGGTACAATGCAACGGAAGTTCTCTTGTTAATAAATTGTTCATCCAACGAAAGGAAAATTGTAAATAGTCAACCCCGTGATTTGTTAAATGTCTGTGGAGAGGACCTACAAAAATCCAATTTTATTTGTTCCAGTTGCATCGTTTGAATAGCAATACAAAAAAATAGCCAACAATCGGCATACGCATACTTCAAATATATATTATATATATTTAGAAAAATTACCGTCTATTCTTTGAATCAACTCTTTTAATTGATTTACTTTTTGTTGAATTCCAAGTTGAGCAAATATATAATTATCTTGAATACTGTCAAGAAATTTTGATAAACACCAAAACGAATCGGCTTCAATAATATCTTGTTGATCTTTCGATAAGGAAGCCACATCAAAGTTGTCCAAATTATCTGTTAAAAATATTTCTATAGAAGGGTGATACAGAGAAAAAAACAAACAAACAAAGAAATTCGAAATAAATTACCAGAAGGTACAACTTCTTGAAGAAATACAACAAAGAAGGGCGTCACTAGATCATTTATGCCTTGTACATATCCCGACGCAGGATGTCGAATTGCCCAGATAAATAAGATGCGTTCAAACATCTGTTGAACGGTTATTTGCTGAAATAATGCTATAGTCGGATTCATCCTAGGAATATCAATATGAATCTGTCGATAAGTGTCCTGATATGTTTCATCCCTTTCTGTATCGTAATACTGTTTCACTAAGCTCCAGTAGTCTAAACGTTTCCTTTCCAAAATAGCATTTCTTCTTTCCATGTTAACTGGCAAATAACCGCAAAGCAATCTCCAAGTGACAGCTCGAATCTGAAATAAATATATGTTTATTGCTTCTGTTAAAGCAAAATGTGCAAGGATTCAAACATATGTTTGGTCTTCCATCCGCCCATTTACAAAAGACATATACAAACACTTTAAAAATATGAAAACAAAACACTTAAAATTATAACAAAGAATCCAAGATTGGGTAATGCTTTAAAGCATTCTATGATATAAACAAAATAAATTGGAGACACCCAACCGATATTACATTTTATCAAAATACTTACTTTAATAGGTATTCCGGACCAGCTGAGATGTCTCAATTCTGTTAGATCTAAGAGGTCACTTTTTAGTAAAGGCACGAAACGTTCCAGTTTCGTTTCACAATCTCCTTCTTGTGTCGACAAAACAGGACAACACATAGCTTGAGGACGACCTGGGTAAAACGAACGTTCACTTGTAGACGGTGATCTGGAAATACAAAATTTCATTCGGGGTCTATTTACGCACTTTATCAAAAACGCGACGCAAACCTTTCAACGGTGCTTCTTTTTTGTTCCGGTAAATCACATTTAAAATCGCTACACTCCGTTGTATCTATGCTTGTTTTCTTCGGTTCTTGATGTACAGATAAGACGTTTAGTGTTGAAATAGGATTTCCACCCCGATGACTATTTATAACAGTCAAAGCTGCCGACTGAGACACTTTCTTTGATATTTTTGTGTCTTCAAAGAAACAACAACAAAAAAAATCAGAACAATTGGTACGAAACACCTTTTTTAAAACGTCTAGAATAACATACCAGCGTTCCCTGAAATAATACAAAATTCGTCGTCTCCCATGTCCCATGCATCATTTACGGAAGCTTGAAATTCATTGAAGGATGCAGATCCTGAAGTTCTTCCCAAAAATGCATCTTTTTTGGGGCTAGGTCTGTTGACAAAAAGTGTCACTGTTATAATCTAGTATAATATAATACACATATATAAAATTTGAATTGTGTACCTTCCAGGGACAGTTTTAGCATTTTTTTTCCAAAAGGAGGCCATAGACTCAACACCATTTGAATAACCATTTCCTATACCATCCATACTATAGTGTTATACCAATTTATTGTTGGCAAAATATTATTGTTATTGTACATCCAAGTATATAAATGTCAAACATAAAATTGATTATAAAGTTGTTATTTTGAAATTATGGTTGTAACTGAATGGCGAATTAGTATAAGAAATGGTTAGAGGTCGTTTTATGTATATTTACTTATTATGTACATTTTTAATAATTTGTATACAATTAAATTTATTCTTTGGAAATTACACGACAATACAGAATGGTAAATAAAATAAAGTAGCGGCATTATACCGAACTGGTTTAAAGCTACCAAAAAACACTAGACTCGATTCTGAACAAGTTCGATCAGTGGCGTTCAGTGAATTTTTACTTATAAGAAATTAAACAATAATATTTACATTAAAAATAACGATTTAGGGGTAATGGTTAAATTTTTTAAAGCCAATTAAACTAATAATAATTTTAAAAAACTACAAGCGTAACTTGTTTCAAGACATTTTAAAGCGCAAAAATTAATAGTATCTTAAAGTAATTTAATAAATTCGTTAATTTTAACTGAAATTTTACGTTTAATAAAAATGGTAACTCGATTTTCTCCAGCTATTGCAAATTTTACTACATGTTGTCAAATGGATATTGGAATAGGTATATATATTATAATATATTATATCATGAATTTTCGACTTTTTACAAAATCGAACTGAATATCAATGGGGGTGTAGATTGATTTAAAAATCTTTTATAATCAGTATTGTGTATCACAAATTTATTTATAGATGAAATAATAATTAAACACGTTTCTTATAGATCTGGTAATTTTAACATTCCACGATACTTAAAAAATACACTTATTCTAAAAAATAATCATAATCGACTTCGTATCAGAAAGTGAAATTACCGATAGATAGAACTTTATACAATAATTAATTATAGTAAAGTTATATAGAATTTATATAAAAAAAAAAGAAATAATAATAAACCTATAAAAAATTGCTTTATCTAATATAATCAATTGCCACTTATTTATTAGTATGACATTATTAATTGTCAATCAACATACATTAAAGTTCAATTCATATTTACTTATCTTACTTTTATCATAATGTGACAAGATTCAAGTTGAGCTGCTGTAAGTGAGAAATACTTGCAATTCTCCAGTTACTTTAGTACATAATAATTTGTAAACGATTTATTGTGCACCTCACCCTAAAAGTTGCACATTAGGAATTTACTTTTGACTCAAAAAATCACAGAGAAATAATTATGTTATTGTAGGATTATTTTTAGTTGTGAAAATAGTACCAACGTTAATTTATAACTACACAAATATAATATGTATGTGTATATAATATGTATAGCGTATTACGAACGACTGGCGTTTATTAAAGCCGAACCGATGCGTTAGATGTTCAACGCGATATTCGAAATTGAAATAAAGCACAATTTTTAACATATGTATAATTTTAATAGGTCATTTAATAAAGACCATGCACATTAGAACGCAGCCGGCCAAGAAACTTTATCACACCCATCATTATGGAGTTAATTATCGTGGAGTGAGCGCCACTCCGTCAGACTCGATGTAATATCGTTTCTTCTTCACGACACGTTACGGAGTAATTAAAATATGATTATTAAAAACTCAATTTAGCTACTGCGTATGTCTTTTATACTCTGTACATCCTGTTTATGAAAGGAAACAATTTTAATTCCATTTACATGACGCCAATCGCTCCTCAACGTGGTATGTGTATTTATGTTTACAAGTCACACATTTATGAAATTTATTTTCCAAAACAGTGTACTTATTCAAAATCTCGTTGGCTTAAATCAGTATTTCAACTACAGTGTCTTTAAACCCTCTGTAAGTATAAATGACCGAATGATAGCGGGTGAAATCAAAATCACTAAAAAAAAAAATAAGAAGTTTAATCCTACCAAAATTTATATGCAAGTATACTTCAATTTTTTTATGCATGGGACGCTAAGATCGATGACACACACAGCGGTTTGTGCCGAGGCGCTTGCCGAAAAATGCCTGCCGACTCTCAGCCGTCTCGACACATCGTTCTCCACAAGAAACGCCTGACTGCCGAGTTGACACCGCTGTGTGTGTCATGTCGAGGCGGCTTGTCAGCGCTGAACTGCTGTGTGTGTAATCGCTCTTATGTGTACGCATATGGTTACATTGTACAAACTTGTTCCGCTTAATATAAATAGTAATATGGTGTAGAAGCCAACAATTCACATATTAAAAAAAAAAAAATACTTGCATACTTCACTCAAATTTTGGATTCGTACTATACAGATTGTATCAAATTAAACCTGTGCTTAGGGCATTCTGTGTGTAAGACAGAGATTGATACATAAAGCAATAAGTAAGAATGAGATAAATGATGGCTAATAGGATGTTACGTGGTTACTGTAAATTAAACTGATAAAAGATTTACATTTTTACAGCATAGAAGGAGCGAAAAAACAAAGATGACGCTATTAGGTTGTATAAATATTATTTATTTACAGTAACCACCTAACATCTTATTAGCGATCATTTATTTCATTCCGTCTCATTCATACTTATTGCTTTATGTATCGATCTCTGTCTTACACACAGAATGCCCTATGCACAGGTTTAATTTGATACAATCTGTATGTTCACTACAATGTTAAATATTATTAGTTGATTTTTTTTTAATACTTTTGAAGTAAGAAACATTTTTATGTAAAAAAAATCTCACAATACATTTCAGGAACGTTGATGGTATTTGAATTTTGATTGTTGCAGATCGTTAAAGTACCTACATGCTTTACACATTACAATGTACGATATGTTTTTATGCGTGTACTAACTTCTATACAGGGTGTCCCATGACTAACAGGCCATAGAGCAGGTGGTTATAGTACTTGTAAAATTAGGCGTTTGACACAGAGGCGTAAAGATAAAATAAGCCATATTTTCAAAACCAGGGTTGAAAATCAGTATGAAATATAAATTTAAATATGAAAGACTGAACATTTTTATATAAAAAAAGTTTACTTCATTCACTTCGTTATCTCTAACTGTTTTCGAGATAATGGGGGTTAAAATTTGACACAGTAAAACAAGCGCGTTTTTTTACGAGCTTGTTTTACTGTGTCGCGCAACTTTTAATCCCAATTATGTCAAAAACGGTTAGAGATATCGAAGTGAATGAAGTATACCTTTTTTACAACAAAAAGGCCAGTCTTTCATATTTAAATTTATATTTCATACCGATTATCAACCCCGTATGTCAAATGGTTTTAAAAATATGGCTTATTTTATCTTTACGCCCCTGTATTTCCCAAACGAGCAACATTTTATTATAGCAAGTTTGTGTCAAATGCATTATTTTTACATGTCTATAACCACCTGCTCTATGTCATGGGACATCTGTATACAAAACACACAACATATTATATTAATAAATATAAACCATCCACAGAAATAGAACATAGATTTGTTTTATCTTTAAATTTAATTATTTCGTCAAAATTATTATTTAGACATGCACTACTGAATATATAGGTATATATATATTTTTAATATAGAGAAAAAAATCACATTTTTTACGTTAAAGTACACTATATGTAAAACATTGTTAAATACTGCATTTTTCGTAGAGAGAATCAATTATTACGCTTTACTTTATTTCTGCGTCTTTTGAGATAAATAAAAAAAAATTAAAATTCGCATCCATTGAAATTTGAAACACGTCAAACGCGCTGGAAGACTAATTAATAACCGTAATACTAATGAGTGATGATTATAATAATCTTATGGTAGGTGCTAATATTATTTACTTTGTAATATATTATGTATAAGAACAAAGCGTTTTGAATACGTTCCGATGACTTCTTCAGAATAGAAAGGCGGGACATTCGTCCCACATTTACTTTAATAGTAATATAATAATATGGCTTTCAGTAGAAATTATTTCATCTCAGTTATTGCGTTATTATTACATTTTTAGGTCATGATTAGATTAAAATATTTACATATATTTTCGATTACCTATAGCGTACTTAAATTTTTATTTTGATGTTGTTTTGAACTTTATAGTAACTAGTAATATTTACAATTTTTGCAAACATAATAGAAATTTAAAAAATAAAAACAATGATTACCTAATTAAAAAAAATAGGACACAAACAAATAAAAAATGTTCAGTTTAAAAATTTTAAATGACACTTTTCAAGATGAACAAGCGCACTGTTTTTAAAGAAAATTCATTTTAGTAACTGAAATGCTAATAAAAAATACGGAACTATTGTTGTAACGATTTTTTACAGAATTAAGTAGTATTTTCAATTTTTCATAATTTAAAACAAAATGTTGACTTTCACATAAAAAGACCAGATTTAAAATAAAAAAGCTGCCATGCTTGTAAACAAAATAATACACTGGGTGTTTAACATCCATTCATATTGCTCTATTCCTCTGGACAATCTATACCATAGGAAAAGACTCGCTCAATTTAGATTAAAAATATTCTACTTCTCAAAACCTTTAAGATATAACTATTGAAAATAAAGTAAGAATTAAAAATGTTGCTGTTTTTTGTTATGTTTTTTTTTTCGTTATTCAAGATTTGTACAACTAGGCAAGTAACATTTCTTTTTATCAAATATTGCGAAACGAGTTATTATTAACAAGCTCATTCTATAATGACATAATATAATGTATGATTAAAATAATCCCGAATATGTTTAGACTAAAATCATTTTGTATTTAAAATATAATTATTTTCACAATTATTTCACGTAAAGATAATATTTAGTGTAATTTGCGCATTTTATGATTTACAAACACATTCAGAATTTTTTTTAAATTCCAACAGACTGTAAAAAAATTCTAGAAACTATCTTACGTAACAAAAAGCGAGTTTGTAGTATTCTAAAGGCCGCCATACATTTTGTTCTTTTTTCATTCGTTCGATTCGCCGCGGTCCAAAACTGCAGTGTATGGTAAAGGACCGACGGTCCATAAATTGCATTTTTATCGGCGGTTCGAATTGCGGCGAGTCGAACGGATGAAAAAGAACGGAATGTGTGGCGTCCTTAAATCTAATACTGAAGAATTTTTATTCACGTTCAAATCGGAATTCATAAATGAATAAAAATTCCGCAAAATGGATGTATGTTCTAAAACTGACATTAAAATCAAATTATTAGCATACTTACATCTAATCGATTTACCTTTCGCTAAGTATTGAGAAAATTCGTCTATCGGATACACGTTGCACCACTTCTAAATGTTATTTGCAACGTTGTTAACCGATTTACTCCTACAGACAGTCAGATCGACCGCGGTCGCCGGTATTACAATTTGTAAAAATCAGTATGAATAATAAGTAGCTATTAATCTTTGCTTTTTAATAAAATGTAAATATTTCTACGCCAGCTTCAAAATATCCATCTTATTATACTAAGTGCGAAACAGATTTTATTGTTTTTAATTTATTACAATTATTTCTATACATGCAATATATATTTAGGTATATATAAAATGATTCAATGTGATGTTGCAAAATTGTTCACATATGTAGTACATAGGTACTTGTAGATTATTTTTGCGTCCGTTTTGTTATATTCATTTAGCCTTTGTTAAAAAGTTACAGTTCAGACGCTAAGGACCTCTGTTGTCGAGCGTCTATAATTTACAATTCATTCATTCATTCAAAAAGTCAGTGATCAAAAGCCCGAAATATTTATAAGCCATGTTTCTCTAACTTAAACGTTGATAAATTTTGACGGTAATGATAATATTGACAGTGTCTTGAACAAATGATAAAATATTATATTAATTCAAAATGACGTTTCGTTTCTGCTTACGGGCGAACATTAAAATTTTTTTGTGATCGTGTGATCATATTCGATAGAGAATTGAGGACTAATCACAAATCTATGTAATAAAAATATTTTGACCACTTTTTATATCACTTAGCTTATTATTATTGGTCAAAAAAAAAGAAAAGATATCTATGATATGTCCAAAAAAAGGCAAAGAAACTAATTTGGGCCCAATAAACATAATACAAATTTATGTAACAAATTTTGCTTAATTGACCGTCTCCAATATATTATGTTAACGATTTGGCAATATCGTTTCAAATCATTCTTGTATAATATTATCTATGTAAAATTGTTTTTCAAAGAATGAAAGAAAGAAAGAAAGAAAGAAAGAAAAGAAGACCAAGTTTCAAACGATTATATTTTTAAATAAAAATGGCAAGCTCTTTTATAATCCAAAACTTAATCATTACCGCGCGCCAGCCATTCAAGAACAGAAAATTAAGAGCTAAATTCTGGCGAGTTCAATAACTAATGATAATAATAATTAGTACATATTAACATAAAACTTGTTTCAAGTATCATTTACTTACAGTGTGCCGTGACAAATAAAAATAAAAAATAATATAGTCTTCCTTGTCACTACCAAACTACGGATACCAATAAATATTTAAAACTAGTTGGCAGTCAGTGCGTTAAATTGTTACAAATATTATGTTATACTGTTTTTAAATCTTAAAATGTTAAGAAGGTATATAAATAAAAACTAATATAAATACAAAAAAATAAATAAAATTATTGCAATAAAATTTCATCACTAGGCTTGGTACATTTTTGGCGTCTGCTTTCAATTCAAATCGATTAAAAAAAATAGATCAAAATAATAATAAATAGCAGATCATCATTATCGTCATATTTAACTGATAACAGACCATAATATAAAGATATTGTTTTTATAAGTCTTTCTTAAATGATTTTTAAACACATCACAAAATAGCTTTTGTACCCAAAGCCAACATTTTAAAAATTTATTTAAAATTATTTTTAACAGTTTTAAAAATATTTCGATCGATTTAGTCTCCACTGCTCAACCAAGTTTAGTGTAGGTATAGACAATCAAATGAAGCAAAATAAAAAAGTTTAAAAAACAACTACAAATAGGAAAACAAAAAATAAAACAAAATTACTTAAAATTAAATTAAGATTTAAACTCGAGGCTGAAATACAATTAGTAATGATTATTTTTAATTTCAGTGTAAATATATAATTAATAATAACGACCTGCAATTTCTAACGTAATTTGTTCATTGTTACTCAATATTAGCTTTTTCAAAGATAAAAATTAATTTTGCCAAACACAGAGAATTTATGTCTGTAAAAAACAAAAAAAGAGCAGTTCACTATTATTATTATATATATTCAGTCCAATGAATTTACTACTTAAACGAATACAGAGGCTGATCTAAAAGCAACTGTACGAACACTGCATCGTAATGAATTTAATCAATATTCAACTTGAAAAAGATAAATATTTACGCATTCCGGTTCAATTTCTTTAAAAGTGAACTGTTATATCAAAAATAATATTGTAACGCAATTTTGGTCGAAGTAGTTAATTTAAAATTAACGGTTTGTAATAACTGCAGAAAAGTCGTTTGTTGCTTTTTAATCTATCATTTCTTTTTTTATATATATAAGAAATAAATCAGCCACTCTTTACCTAAATGTATTATATTTTAGTGACAGCGCAATAAATGGAAGAACAAGCTCACTAAAAACATCCATAAAATAAAATTACAACCATTTTGTAAATTCTAGAGAGCATTTTCACACATTTCTCTCGAGCAATATGCATTATTTAGTATTTAAAATTTATCTAAAGTATGTATCAAAAGAACAGGAAACAAAAATTGCAGTACCTACTTAATAGATCTTTGAATGAAACCATACCAGAGATTATTATTATCTCTAACTACTAATTAATACTATTTATTATAATTTAGGCTGACCTGTGTACCTATTAAGATTTATATTTACAAAGTGACTTAGGGGCATTTTTGATTATAGTTTTTTAAATGTGAGATGCGTAAATATTATGTGTAGTAATTATTTTACTTTTAAGTCATTAATCGATAACATTTTGTACAGTAGTAAAAATTATGTTCCACTTTGATTGCCCAAATCACTTAGGTTTTTTTTTTTGCATTTTAGAACAGTATTTTTTTCAATAAGCAATTAGTTTTAGACAGTTAATATTTACTATTCTTTGTAAAAAAAAATATAAATTACAGTTAACATGTCTACAGAATACAACCATTCAATTTCTGCTTGAAAACTGAGAAATACATTTTCAGAAAGAATATAGGTAATAGGCAACATGATATTAAATTCAATAAAAAAAGATATAAGATTCAGTAGAAAATATTCTTATAACCAATAAGCATGCGAAAAATTGCTCAACACGTAACAATATATTTTCATTAATATACCTACTTGAACAATTTTCTCATAAACACATGGTTTTTTAATTTCCTCAATTCTGAATTGTAAATGCTCAATACAAGATTGAAACGAAAATATATAGCAATAGCAATATCGTTATAAAATACTGATCATAGATTAGACGGTATCTAATTGTCTAAAATAAAATGTGTTTGTTTTTTATGACAATTTTTAGTAGCAATTAAATATTATACGTCATTAGCCGTTGTTTGTTATTTAGAAAGGTGCAAAAAAAATATTATTTTGACGTAGAACTAGGGATGCGCGATACGGATCCATCTTTTAAGGTATCGATACTTTACCTTTCGATACTCGATACTTTGTATCGGTTTTTTTAATGCGATACATAATAAGTATCGATACATTTTGTTGCATATCAATATATTTGTCTAGTTGAGTTCATAGAATGGTTATTAGTCGGATTATAGGTCGTTTTTTTTTTTGCTCGTTATTATGCTCTGGGATACTGGATCGATATATTGAGTATCGATCTTTTATAATACGATTTTATACTGTATCGATACTTTATTATACAATCAAGATCGATACCTAGTATCGACACTTTTTGGTGGATCGGAACATCCCTACGTGGAACTACGTCTTTTCCGATGATATATAGGGGAGTAAATGTTGTCTGACGAAAAACACGCGATGAAAATGCGTGACGAACGGTTTTTTGCTTATAATTCGCTCGATTACAGTCAGATCAATTCGAAACCTGTCTTAAACGAAAGAGGAGGAATTTTTACATAGATTTCGTAAATAAAAATGTCAGAATGTGTCAAAACAGTTTTTTTTTTTTAAATGATGATAAGTAATATTTTAACTAATGAATTTAGTCCTGTCTTTGGTTGTGGCACAATTGTGCCCGTTGCCATTTTTTTTTTTTTTTTTTTTTTTTGTTGCTACTTGACTGTTCCATCACCGTGTTTTTAGTGATAATAATAACATTTTTCTTACACCTCTTTAAATAAATAAATCAATCAATTATATTTTTTATAAACTTGAAGTGTACTTTTTCCATGTTCAACGCGGCTGTCACAAAATAAAAACAATATCCTTTGCAAAATTCCAACTATAAAATAAACAAACACTTAATTAAGATGACAAAAAATACAGGATATAATGAATACGTACAGCTAACATTATGACTGCATTAGAGTGAGTTGCCTGAGTTTATTGGAGAGATCACTGAATGGCAGTTGAAAAGCCTGTTTCACATCGTGAACATAAATCAATCTTGAAAAATAAATTGCTCATGATACTACGTTACGGGGATGAATTTACATACTGAAGAAAGATGTCTTCAATCTTAAAATTAGGTAAAATTCGCATACAATGAACTGCCAACATTCAATTGAACCAAGATTTCCAAAATTAATTTGCTTATGCAAATGTGTACTAGTAGCATAATTTTTTACATAAGAATTTATTTGTCAAAATATGTTTCATACAATCTTTTTTTGTTTGCTTTCTTTTAATGAATAAAGTAGATATGACCGTGCCGACCTCTATGCGGTAGTACGCTATTAGGCAGATCGAAATTTCTCTTGTAGCGTTCGCACAATAATACACATGTAAAAATTATGGCACACGACAATTAGATTGTTCCCCGATTATATTGAACGTGGTCAATTCACTGAATGAGAACACACAATTTTTTTTTGTCTAAATTTTAATTTCAGTTCTTCATAGATCAATAAAAATCATGAAACAAATGCAGATTTACGTTCCTTCCAGCAGATGATACATTTCGATGTAACTTAAATGAACGTTCAACGAAAAATTGTGCAATTTATATTACAATTACTTTCAGTAGAAAATAGCACCCAGAGTGTTGCAATATAAAATATAATTGTCGTTTCGTTTTTGAAAGTTAATTTTTAAATATATATAAATAAAAAATTTTCAATCAGAAATTGCTACTGAATCATCAAAAATCATATACAATTGTCATAACTTACAGTTTTATCTAATTAGGGATCATGGTATATTTTAAGATAAAAATTTCCACATTGTGGTTTAAACAGATTAGTCTGTTTCGAGACAAAATGTATTCATTATAAAAGTTTTTCTTAATAGCAAATTTCCATACAATTTATATACAATGACATGATCTATTTCTATACTGACAAGTGACAAAATTTATGTCATATAGCAAAATATCAGTAAAAAAAAAAAGAAGAAAGTATGTATACAATTTATTTAGTTTCGTCTTTTCATTTTATATAATTTTGTAGTAAGGAATATTTTTTGTCCCGAAACATAAAATGTACAAAACAACTATCTCTGGGTTTGCCGAAAGACGGTCTCGTCAAATATTGAGCCGTTCACGCAATACGGGAAGTGAATCAACTCTGTATATATACATATATATACGGTTAGCAGACGATGCTCAGACCGTCTGCTCTACACATCACCAGCTATGCTACGTGATGCTAGGCAGTTTACCACTAGAATGATTGCTGTGCCGCGAATGAATCGTACTGGCGCGTTCGTCTGACAACTGCGTACGGAGTTTGTGTGTTGCGTGTGCTGCTGTCGCGACAGCCAACGTCCCGGCTTTAGCGGCGGCTCTCGAACAGCTCGCCGCTCTCGCAGCTGCGACGGCGGCGTCATGCGGAGCTCTAGGAAGCCTTCGGCGAAGCCATGCGTGCCTCAACGCGGCGCTCGGTGTCATTCGGACTTCTGGATCCCATTCTAGACATCGCCGAATGAAATCTAAAAATAAAGGATCGTCACAACCTTTCAAAGCACGTTTCAAGTCCTTAGACCCGGGCGGACCGCGTGGTTTTCCTCTTCGAGACAGGCCTCCACTCAGTACGGTCGTCCCGTCTTGTAAAGTGCTTGCCGTACAATACCGAGGCAGACCTTTTGAACTGATGAAGTTCTTTGCGCGTTTGGCATTGTCTAATAAACGTTGAGGTGGCATTCCCAATAGTTCAATAATGCACGCCAGCTGATCGCTTTCGTCTTCTCCAGGAAGCAACGGAAATCCCGTTAGCAGTTCACACAAAATACAGCCCAGCGACCACATGTCGATTGGCATTCCGTAGCGGGCTCCTAAAATCACTTCCGGTGCACGATAAAACCTCGACTGTATGTACGTATAAACCCGTTGGTGTTCGTAACATGAAGAGCCGAAATCTATCACCTGAAGAAAAAGATACAAAAGGTTATGAGAATGATTTGTTGACAAATCTTTGGTGCAAATACAAAAAAAAAATACTAACTTTAAGTCCACTTCTGCCCTGCTGTTTCAATAGCACGTTTTCCGGTTTCATATCACAATGAATTATTTTATTTTTGTATAAAGCGTCAAGACATTGTAACAACGAGTGCGAAAATTTACGAACGAGTTGTAGACTAAACCCTTGAAATTTATTCTTTTTGATAAGTTCGTACAGATTTATAGAGAGTAGTTCGAAGGTGATGCACATGTGATTACGAAAAGTAAAACTGTCGTACATATGAATTATGTTCATTGTGTTGTCTTTATCCTGCTTCCGAAGATGTTCAAGAATGCGAATCTCTTCTTGGGCCTGCCGATGGAAACGCTTCTCGTTCCGTACCATTTTGAGTGCCACATGCTCGTGGGTTTTGTGATCGTAGGCCTTGACCACTTGTCCGAAACTTCCCTTGCCTATGACTTTGAGTACTTCGTAACGATAAGCGACATGGTCGTGCGGTATGTGTATATAAGAGCCTTGATCGTTGTCATAATCACAATTGTTCGGATTGCCGATGATGCCCGGCCTTTTCTTAGCATTCACGCCAATGAAATAAACCTGCGGGTAGTTAAATATCTCGTGGTGTTCATACGGCGTTAATTTGTTCATGTAAAGTTTCATTACTTGTTCCGGTGTCGCGACCATTGTTTTTGGCTTTTCGGCCGGGGTCTGTTGTTGAGCCGAAGAGTTCGTCGAACCTCCGGCCGGAGATTTGGCGTTTGTGCGATGGTGGTGTTGGTGCTGGTGTGAATTGGTGCCTGTTAGACAAAGGCCGTGACCGGTCACCATGCCGCACTGCTGTCCCGTCGACTGCAGGATGTGACCGGAGACGTCGGGAAGAAGACCACTGCCGCCGCCGCCGCCCGAACCCGTACCCGTCGCGGCGCCGCCGTTACCGCTACCGCTGCCCGTCAATACGGCCGGCATCTGGACACCGTTGCTGCCGACAGACTGGTCCTTCAGCACTGACATCGACTTGAGCGGCGGCAGTGCCGTGCCGGTCTCCTGCACCTGTTGTATATAGGAGCCGTGGGACGTCAGGCTCGTGGTAGGAATTGCAGGCACCGAAAACGGATGGGCTCTCGACAGGGGCATCGCTGCTATGCTCGTACTAACTGATACTAGTGCTGCACTACTCATTTCCCATATTATCGCGTTCTCGATGGTGGATACAGGTCACTTGGCTAGCCGACAATCGACTAGGGAGCACTTCGGAACTTCACTGTTAAGGACAACGCACTCTTTGGTAACACTTCATTTTGATTTGTCCACATTCGTTTACTGAATTAGATCTGTCACTTAGTCAATAATTTCACTCATAGCTTGAGGGTGCCTCGGTTTTTTTTTGTACCGAGTGAAGAAAACATGCGAGTTTAACGACAATAATTATTATCACATAATAGATGCGACCGAACAAAAAAAGGTTGATGGCCAACCATCGGAGCAAACAGACGACTCCACGGGCATATTTCATACAATAATACCGAGTGAGCAAAGGAGTGCAACAACCTGTAGATAAAGAAGATCCAATTACGGCCAGCTATAATGCTTTGCATATTTAGCGGAAGATGCCACTCATGACTATTATATTCCAGTTACCGTTTGGCAGAGTAATAGGAACGGGAGCGTGGGGGAATTTATGAAAAGCAACCTAAATTTTCAAAATCCTAGTCGCTGGCAAGAGCAGTAAAAGAATTTAAGAGTTGAAATGGCTGGTAAACATTTTTTTTTCATCGTAGCTCGAATACGATTGAAATCAAAAAAAGTTTCACACAAAGTTGTAGAGCATGAATATGCATTTAAAAAAAACGGGTCGCAGAGCCAAATTCTGCCGACAATTTAACGTATTCGCTCATACAGGCATTGTGGCTTTATTATGTGAATTTAAATTTGTGTTTGCACAAAATAAAAAAATTAACCCCTTAATACATCCCTTAGAATAGGAATATAATAAAATGTTATCAATCTAACTTCTGTACCAAATTAAAAACACCCTATAAGTAAATCACTATCCGCAAACTACTGTTTTTATAAAATCTATAAGTCTGGTCCTGTCAAGGCGTTTTTATTAAGATTTTAGCAGCACACTTTAATCTTTAATAAATGGTTAAATTTCAATTTTGAAACAGATCCGAGAATTTTTTCGGTATTTTTGGGCCCAAAAACATTTTTCAACCCCTAAAAACAACCCTTAAAATCAGTGGCGTAGCTTGCCTTAGACGAGCCCTGTATCAAAATTTGTTGGGGGGCCCAAATGAAGGGTAAAGATTTTTCACAAAAGAAACAAAAACGCTCGCAGAATTAAAATAATTATATATTGATTATAAGTTATTACTTATAATTATTAATGCTCCTAGGAGCGGGTTAATCTGAGACGTCCTGTGTTGCCATCTTTTGGGCACTCGCTTAACCCAGGAAAAAAGAGATTCCTTTTTTGATTTTCGTAATTTTTTTTTTTTTTAAATAACTAATCTGAATTATATAGTAATTCGAAGTAATGTGATTTTTTTTTTATAAAATGGTTGGCCCAGCAGTTACTCTCAAAAATGTTATACATTACAAATTGCCCCAGCATTAAACACTTACAAGGCCATTACTGCGCAAACATGGTCAAAACTCGTGTATGATAATATTGATCATGTATGAGAAAAAATTTTGGTCCCGCCATCCGACCGACGCTAATAGGCAATAATGTATGTGCCATAATATGGCAAATACACTAAAAAAGTCTGTAGATGCGACCATCCACAGCTCTGTATCTCTTCACTTCTACTAAAAGAGGCACCTATCTGCGATTGTACCCATTCGATTTAGCGTATTTTTCCCTATAAGAGTCTATCAACTCGGGGGATATCCGAGTTTCTATTTTTTCATAACTCGTAATTACGCTATCGAATGATTAAGACCGAATTAAAATCCGCTCAGTAGTTCTGGAGACTAGCCGGAACGTACATACAGTATTACAGACACGTATAGCGAACCTACTTTTATACTAGGATTATGAACTTCGGTCGTTTTGTTAAATATTAAATAATTACCTATTATTGAATCTTATAAACTGAGATAGATAGGCATGTGGAAACAATTTAGTTTATAACATTTTTCGCAATAATAATTTATTACCATAACATTACATTAAAATTTAGGATTAATCATAATACCAATTAATTATTGATCTATTTACTAATTTACAACAAGCAGTTGATACTTGTAACTTGTAAGCTATGCCATATAAATAAATAATGCTATAAATAACAAATAAAAATGATTGTTGGCAAATGTCCATAGCGCTCTGTAACAGAAATGAAACAAAACATTAACAAAACTACATGTTAAGAAAAGAAAGAAACAATCAAAATTACCTTTCATAAATTAACAAATTAATTAATTTGTTAAATAAAACACGCCAGCTTAAAAACAGAGTACATATTATATTTTTTATTAGTATACAATACAGAGATCATATTTGAACAACTTAAAACGTTAAAAATTTATCCCATAAATTTCTAAAATTTTATACATCGAAGCATGTTCCGATACTTAATTATTGTTTTATTCGCAATTACTAGACGTAACAATTATTATTATTATAGTTTATAAATTTTATTATTTAGTGTTGCAGCAGGGTAAATCTTGAACTATTATATCACGTTATTTTCTCTATTAATATCTATTTGCGTTTCCTTACTTTATAAAAATAAATAAAATTGCATATTAGGAACTATAATTAAAAATAAAATTCGTCATAAATCAGTTAAAGAAATTATTTAAAATGGAATGTACACTTAGGAACCAACTTTATCGAAATATGTTTAGATGAAAATAATTAAAAATCTTATTAAGAAATATAAAGAACATTAATTAATTTTTGCAAAGCACAAACAAGCTGAAAATAGCTTTTTCAGAAAAAAAATGCAGTTTTAGTCACCAATCTATAAACTAGGAAAATTCAAGCGGTTAATCGAAACACTTGAAAAACGTTACATATTATTATGTATTAGAAATGATATAAAAGTAAACGAATGGAATTATTATTTGCGGAGAGCACTATTTGGATTCCACCAAATAGTAAAACGTGCAGTGATCAATTGTGCATAGAATTTCGATTTGTTCGGAGATTACCAGATACGGGCTGATGTTTTAGCAATGTTGTCGATTATACTTTGGATGACGTCTGAGCTTGAATAGTTACCTCCTAGGTCTAAAAATTAAAATAAATCACATTTGAACTCGTACTATATTCATAAAAAAATGTAACAATTCAACAGTACCTGGAGTATGTATTTTATCCTGACTAATGGTTTTTTCGATAGCCCGTTTAATAACACCGGCGTGTCTCGTGTGACCAAGGTGTTCTAGCATATCAATAGAAGCATTTAACATAGCAATGGGATTTGCTATGTTCTTGCCAGCGATCGCCTTTCCTGTATTACGAGTTCCTGGCTCAAATACTGCATAATGATCTCCGTAATTCTTTCCAGAAAGAAGACCAGCTCCTCCCACAAGACCGCAGACAACATTCGACACAATTGTACCATAGAGATTGGTCATTATCATGACATCGAATTGCTGCGGCTTGGACACGAGTTGCATGCAACAGTTATCGATAATCATATCGTTATGTTCGATGTCAGGATAGTCTCTAGCTATTTTTCGTGACGTTTCCAAAAATAAGCCATCGGAAAGTTTCCTACAAAAATAGTAGATACCCGTTTTAAAATATTTTTCTTTCTTAGCATTACTTATCTCAGCTCGTGTTTAAAATGGCGTTGGGTGATCGAAAATAGATAAATAAACTGACACGTTTTGATAAATATTAAAGTTAAATCAATTGTAAAATTACATTATATTAGCTTTATGAATGGTTGTTATTTTCTTACGACCGTATCTTCTGGCATATTCGAAAGCATATCTCGCAACGCGTTCAGAGTTTGATTTTGTAACAATTTTCATACTTTCTACGATTCCACTAGCACTCTGAAAAAAAGTATAATTTTAAAAACAGCAGACGATTGCATTTATTAAATTTTATATGAGTTTGTATCTAAACATTTTTTCGTCCCAAAGAATGTTATTTTAATCCTTACCCGAGTACTAGAGTTTACCTCATGTTCCAGCATAGCATATTCTCCCTCAGTATTTTGACGGATGACGACAATGTCAATATCTTTTTGTCGAGCCGTCAAAGCGGGATACGTATGACAATTGAGAATATTTACGTACAAATCTAATTCATTACGAAGTGCAACGTTTCGAGATATAACGTTAGCATTTTTACTTCTCGTTTCGATATTTCCTTTAATGGCAACGCCATTTCTTTTAATCGATGTTATCGCATAATCTAAATCCTCACTGCTTTCTGAATCCGGATCTATTTCGATTATTTCAAAATCTATGGGTGCTCCGGCAAAATTGAAAATTTCGCGGACATAACTCATCAGTTCTGGCCCGATTCCACCTCCAGGAAGCATAGTAACAGCATGTCTTCCACCATATTGAGCTTTTGGGATTTCAGCCTATTAAAAAAGAAAAAAATAGATAATTACATGATAAAAGATAGTTGTAACAGCTCCACAAAATAATGTTAAATTTTTGTGGTTATTAATCTATGCAAGTAAATATAATACAATATGCATCCAAATGATTAGTCGCATTCCTCCACAACAAATTAATAAAAAAAAAAAAACGGTCAAATATAAATCAAATATTAAAACGAATGTGTTTCACACCTAAAGTTGTCACCGATGATCTCGATTTCCTATATTATAATTATTATTGATCAGGATAAAAGAGATAATTAGAAAACGTGCTGCAATGCGCAGATCAATTCGGTTAATAAAACGAAAATTATGTCACAAGGGAAATGACAATGTTTACATTTTACTAACTTAATTAATATTATGTTACCAAAAATGTAAAAACGATTAACATAAAGCAGAACCGCAACCATAAATTAATTAGCTGAAAGTATTATAAAATAAATCTGCACTCCAAGCATGTTATTTATGTCAATTAAATAAAACCGTTTAAAAACACAGCAAGTACCTACTTACGATCTTTTTAACTAAGGGTGTCTTATGTTGCAAATCATAATCTGACTGAGGTGCTGCCTAAAAATACATTATAGAAACGTACTTAATGATATAACTACAAGGATTTTTTATAAACAAATTTACAGCAAAGTAGTCAAAAGAAATCACCTTAGTACAATAAAACTGGGCTTCTTTGGAAAGCTTCAATAAATTTCTGAGTTGTCTAAAATTTCTGAGCGCTACGGCCATGATAGATTATTTTTAAAATAAGCCTTTACAATTTATTAAAACTTCGCAAGTAGTGGTTAGTCTGGCACAAGTCTTCAGATATTTTCATTAGAGCTGCCAACATTTAATCAATGTTGACCCCTAGCCCAAAGTTTAATATAAGGTTTGTTCCCACAGACAATCACGAATTTGTTCGTTACAAGTCTATGGTAAAAACTGTGCCCGTGCTGTGGTGTGCCTATTACACTACGGGAAGGAGAACGAACTAGACTAATTTGATTTGTTAATGGAACAATAAAAATTTCACTGCGCATCCCTTTACTTCCACAAACGATCTAGGATTTGGATTCCTTACTCTTGTAGGAGTTCTTATGAACCACTTCTAGCTTTGTGTCAACCATAAATGGAGACTCGAGTTCTGCTCTTAATTTAATGCGTCTCCAAATTGTAAATTGACTATATTATTATAAATCCTGAACACTTCTTTATAATATCACGCTTGTGCGTGAATCGGGTTTCATCGGAACTTATCGTAGAAGTCCAAAGCGAACCAGCAAACATAAGGAGGTTTTAATCAACCGTTCGGCGAAGCCGAAAGCAACCTACCAAACATATTGAAAAGGAGCGTCCAGAATGATTTCTTTATAATAATATAAACAAATCTCAAGTATTTCTAAGATACTTTTCCAAATTTAATATTCTCACTCCGTCGAATTCTGATAGAATCAGTCTAATCATTAATACAGCTGTAGGTACCTATCCGTCGATGGATTCAACAATCAAAATCGGTCAAGTGAAAGCCGCTTTATGTTCCGACAAAAAAAAATCAGCTTGTGTTTTAAATAATATATAGAAATACTGTTGAGCTTTTTTATATATTATTTTTCTATTATCATTTTTTATTACATCAATAGGTAATTGTCTTTTTGTTTGGTTTAAAAGTTTATATTCACAGTGTGATTTAAAACTATTTAAATGAATAAAATTGAAAAATTCCACAATTTCATTGCTTTGCCAAGGAGAAAATTTTAACAATGCTACTGTCATATTTTGTTCTCCATTATAAATATTGATTGTTTGATGACCGTTTGATATTGAAATATTTTTATGTAATGTATATAACAGTTACATAAAGTTTACTCATTGAAATATAAATTTCTTATACAGAAAGTACGTAATTTTTTACAAGAAAAACTGCTATTTCAACAAAAAAGAAAAAAATATGTCATCCGAAAAGAATCAAAGAAATGTGAGTAGAAAATGTGCTATATTTATATTAATAATACGAATACCTACAATTACTATTCTTATACATTTTTATTGACGGGAACAGTTCATAATTTATTTTACAGTAAAACTAAAGGCAGGTTTAACAGACCAAATGAACAAGATTATAAAGCAAGACTAATGACTATTCTTTCGTGGTCCATAACCATTGAGCAAACTGCTATTAAACTCATTTACACCAAAAGAGCTAGTCATAGAACCGCACATGCGAGAAAATGTGTGCCCATGCAGATTTAGACCTAGCGAGTGAATGCTCATTCATCCCCACTTCAGTGTCTACCAACCGGCTGTGTAGTTTTCCACCCAGCGAATTCTTCCTAAACTCATCAAGTCGACAGTCCATAATGCTTCTAGTGACAATCAAGGCATATTCTCTTTTTAAATTATTTTTGTATTCTTCATAAGCAAGATCTCAAAGATATCTATATCTGTTTGATATCTTTAAAATATTATTTAGCAGGTAGACAAACGAAAGAATCCTTTGATAAAACCGCTAGAGCGAGCGCGTTCGAATCCGAAGTAATGCGCAATACAACTTTTCGTAAGCTCTTTCGGCGTTTAGATCGACCGAGCAAGCATTCTAGACAATTTGTAATCGAGCGCCGAAAGAATGCTCGCTAGTCGCTACACACTTACACCGAGAGAATTTGGGTGAAGTCAGGGAAGAATGAGCATTCGCCCGTCGTCTTGTCTAAACCCCCATCTAATTTGATAGCATGTTACATAAAAAAAACTGAATGTCAACATTTATACAAAAAAAAAAAAATGGCATATATGATCTGCAGTGAAGTTTCTGTAAATTTTTCAGGCACGATTCAACAATGTAAAAAAGTCACCAAAACCGTCAATTGAAGATCTTACTTGTACTATTTGTAATGTTACTGGTAACAGTTCAACTCAGCTGAAAATGCATTTTGCAAGTAAGTGAAAAATGGAAATGTATTTTCAGGAATTAATAAAAATTTTAAATGATTGCACGTAATTTATAAAACACAAGTTGAATTATCATTTAATTTTTAGGTCTTAAGCATTCCGAAAAAGTTAAGGCTTCAAAACGTCTTAAATCTAAAGCACCGATACAATCTAGCAGTTCAGACACCAATAGTTTATATTTGCCCCTTGGATTCCTCATCAACATGCTTATTTTCTATGTATTCTATGTATTTTTCAAATTTTGTTACTCTTAAAAAATATCAAAAGTCTATAATATCTTTTCTCAAATGTTTGTTATATAATTAATATTAATTTATTGGTATTGAATATGTTCGTATTCAAAGTAATTAAAAATATGCATCATGACAAAATAAAAAATAAATTCGTATTGTTTACTAAAATCATAATTTTATTACAAATTAAGCAGGTCTACAAATACTGTAATCCAAATGGAATAAAATACTGTAATATTAAGTTATTATCTTAAATATACAAAAACAAAAAAATGTATGAAATTTATTGTTCTGTGTATTTTTGGAACCGTTTGTTTTTATCTGTTGAAGAATCTTCTCAAATTTAATATATTTTGCCAGTCACTAATTGTGCAACACAAGAAAGCTGTAACAATATGATTAGAAGAAGCAAAACAACAAACATTCTGGAAGAGCAAAACCAACACATACATCTTGTTAATTAATGTTTCGTGAATTTAAACATATTTTATTATATAAAATATTCGTAATATTATTATATTAAAGCGGGCTCCACACGCTTGGCAAACAGCGAACACCAAACAACAAACACGAACGTGTGGATGGGTGTTTGCCTGTTGTGTTTGTGTTTGCCAGTGATCGGCGTCGGTTTTTGTGCACAAATCAAAGGATATTCGACAAACGTGTTTGCGATGTATCCACACGCTTGCTAGCAATCAGTATTGCGCACGAGCTTGCGGGCGGCGGACGGAGTTATTAGCATAGATATATCAATTTATAGTGGTGGGTATTGTTAATTTACATCCGTAACCATGGTTTCCTTCTTTTTCGTTTCATTTCATTTTGTTTTTTTTTTTAAATAAAAATAGGAAAAGCCGAAAGTAATAGCTGCCACAAGCTCGTCGTCCGCCAAATTGTTCGCCAATCAGGAATACACTAGCACGTTCGCTAAGCAGGTGGATGCCTGTTTGTGTTGGGTGATTGTGGTCGATGTTTGGCACGTGTTTGCGACTAAGGAATGCAATCTCGGTCTCGCGAGATCTCGAGCCAGTTTTCGAGATTTAATCTCGTGGGCAGGCAATCTCGTTTTTGAAATCTCGACCCGATTTGGTCGAGATCTCGAACGAGATTTCAAGAACGAACGCGCTTGAAAAAAACTTATACGTAATAGTTTTTGACAGTCGCGCTAATTGGTTCTGTTTGTTTCTCTGCATATATTGTTTCAATTATTGTTTTCTTGAGTAAAATGGACAGTTATTTAACTTATAACAAATCGAAATTCTATGCACAATTGATCACTGCACATTAGATGGCTAACAAATTTCAAAGTTAAGTGAATGCTGATTATGTCTAAGAACAATTCAAACCAAATGTTCGTGAACGTTACTAATAGTAACTTACCCTATGCTTCATAACGCCTAAGAAGTTATTTCCAAAATAATTAATTGACATACAGTGTGCTGTGTGAGTTGGGGTATTGCTGTTATATTTTGAAAATAAAACAAAACTTTAATTGAATCTTGGAACAAAAAAATCAACGTTTATTTAAGGAAAGTAATGATAATAATCATCTGCACAGTGCACTACGCAATAAATCACACACGTACAGTGTCTCAAGTAAGCAGTTTTCATTAAGTTTAAGTATTTTAGATACAAAATAATACGTTCATTTTAAAAGTAGACGAAATCTCGATATTGTCGAGATTTATCAAGATCTCGCCAGACAATCTCGAATTGCCAATCTCGGCTCGAGATTGCATTCCCTATGTGCAACAAACACCAAGCGTGTGGAACCCGCATAACATGTAATTATTATATAATCAACAATTAAAACCTACACCTTAAAAAAATAATTTTATGACAAGACTAGTTAAATACAGTACCTATCTGAGTGCGTTAAAATTTAATATCACTGATTAATGTTCCAAGTTTATAATTATCATTTTACAATGAGTAATAGAATGATTTGAAAATTTAGCAAACAGCCCCCACAGCTACTGAGTGATTATTTTTTATCAAGTCATTTTAAACAAAATAGATATATTAAACTCCTTTATGGGGATGTGACTTTACTTTTGAAATGCTGAACCGCTAATTACTAATAATAATTAACAATAATTTAACATGCCTAGTTAGATCTTAGCTAGAAACATTAGAATTTAAAATAAACAACGGCGTGTTACTATCCGTGTTATCGAAGGTCGGTGTTTTTCCTTCTTTTACAATACGAATTGCTTGTAATACACATACAGTGTGAAGTTCTTTTTCTGAAGGCACTTCATTATCAAGGCACACTTCGGATGCTCTAGTTCCGAACAATTCCAATACTTTAACTCTATAATCAACAACAGTTGCAACGGGATTCCCCGTCAAACGCACATTTTCTAAACAAGGTAAATTGCTTATATGATTGATTTCTGTTAAATTTGTAATCAAATTTGAACTGACATCTAACGCTTCTAATGAATAGAGTTTCGAAAGTCCTTCCAGAGAAGTTATGCGATTCTCAGACAAGTCTAAATACAGTATATTTCCTAATTTTAAATGGAGATTCTGGCATGTTATTATTAAATTACCTGATAAATACAAATGAGATAAGTTTGGTAAACTTGCTAAATTATTTATTTCACAAATTTTATTGTGGCTTAATGACAATGATTTTATATTTGGCACTAGTTTTACAGATTCATCAATTTCTTGTATTTGATTGTAGCTTAAATCCATGTCGTTTAGTTTTGACCACACCTAAAATGCAATATTCATTATGATAAAACCAAAGTGCAACCTGAACTACACTTTATTATTAAAAATATTTAAAACATTATTCAAAAATAAAATATGAAAGTTTACAAGGACAGTCAAAATGAGTAGATTTATTTTAATTGACGTTTAAAAATCTGTATTTCAGCTATTTTTATTATCTTTTTTTCTTGTAAAACATCAGAAAAAGGGAATCATTTTTTAACTAAACACAAATTTGAAAATGTCTTTCAAACGTCAAATTTATGCTTTTTATGTAATTTGGGTTACGTTATTACTATGTTAAATAGGGTAAAACCCACTTAATAAGATTTTTAAGAGGTCCTGAAAAAATAGCGTCTTAAGCACAATCAAATGAACAAATATGTTTTTAAAATAAGAGTAAATTTTTGCCTGACTGCGATTTTTCTTTTGTCTGAGTTAATTTTGCCTCTGAAAGTCACCATTTGGAAAAATCCATAACGAGTCTAAGCTGTACTGTTTATTGTGATCTGCGAGAACTCAAAATGCGAGCCAGTAACAACGATAGGATTAAAAATTTCTATGAAATGACAATATAATACTTATCATATACTGTGAAGTACAGCATTGTCTTTGGGATATTATTTACATTCTGATTAGTGTTTTATGTCTGTAAGCCGGTTAGAAACCTTTCGTTTATTAAGAGGGTAATTTTACATGAAACATTAGGTCTAAAGGCCCCAATACACTACGATGAAATACGTCGATTTTCATCGTCACGATAAAACACGTCGGTCAAAACCGAAGTGTATGGGCAAAAACCGACGACGAAACACGACAGTTTTTATATCCGCCGAATCTTGACTTTAAACACGACGTGTTTGATGGTTGTCGTTTCAAATCGTAATGTGTAGCGCTTTCCGATAGGAATCGACGTGTTTATTCAGTGGACACAACTGCGACGTACAGCAAATAAGTCATATTAATTAAATGATTGTAATTAGTTTGAGTATTGATTAATATTTTCCGTTATTTATAAAAATGAATAAACCATTTTTGGTTGAATTTATCGAAGAATATAAAAAATTTCCCTGCTTGTGGCGTATTAAGTCTGAAGAATACCGAGATAGAAATATGAAAAATAAAGCATACGAACATTTAATGAACAAAATGAGAGAAGTGGATTCGGATGCTACAATTCAGATAGTTAAAAATAAAATCGATTCCATGCGAACAAATTTTAAACAGAAACAGAGTGAGCACGACACGATTTTACACGAAGTCTGTGGGCAAAACCAATTGACGATGAAAACCGACGTGTTTTATCGTGACGATGAAAATCGACGTATTTCATCGTAGTGTATTGGGGCCTTAATTCTTGGGACCGACGTAAAAGAGCGTATTATGCGGTAAATCATATTAATCGGGAACATATTAAGGGAGTTGTACTGTATTATAAGATACCCATTTTGTTTACCTGATTTTCTGTTGAACTTAAAACCTTATGTACAGCATCGCATAATAAAATACCATTGATGTGTAAAGACTCGGTATTGTTAACTTTAAGAGAGATTAAAGTTTCTCGAAGCGTTCCCAATCCAAATATATTTTCCATTGGGAATTTGTTTACGTGAATTTTTTCTAAAATCTTGAAAATAACATCAATTGTCATTTAATGAGAATTTTTAGGGGTATGTGAGTACTTGATTCTCGAGCCGAGTGGAAAAAAATATTCAGAAAAATTCTAACAGAGTACAATGAACAATAAAGTTTTTAGCCCCGCATTAAAACTCGCAGGGACTTGAAAATTGAGTATAATACATAAAATAAGTATTACTTAGATTATAGACTCAACAGCTGAGCGTAATTCGACAAGGAAAATCCACTATTCACACCTCTTTTTTTTTTTTTTTAATGGATACTTATAGGTATAGAATTTTATTTTTGATGACTCGAGATTTTTAGCCAAAATAATACTTCGACTGAGTTATATCAATTTCCTATAGAATAGGTATTATTTAATAATTGCTAAAATAAAATAAGTAGGTACATACTTTAAATGAGCATAAATTGAATTTGAGTTTATTTGGTATGATATTGCTGAGACCGTATTGATTATTTGAACCAGTCACTATTAATTGTTGAATTTGTGAACAGAAATCGACAACATGACTGAAATCAAAGCGTTTATCTAATGTTCCTGCAAGGTTTCCACAAAGATCCGGACACGGTTGCTGAAGTCTTTCACTAATCGCGTAAAGCTATAAAAAAGTAAGCAGGTAAAATTGCTGAGCTCATTAAAAAAAGAAAGGTTTTCATAATTTCATCTGTAATTCTGTCCGAATTATCGCGAAAAAATGCTTTTAGTGTTGAATATTCTTTCTGTTTACCTGAATTGGAGTCATAGTAAATGATTTTACAGACGTTAAAAGCGCATCTCCTTGAGTAAAGAAAAGTAAAGCCATATCTTGCAGTAAAAATAATACATCATATAAATGGAAATCCAAAAATACTGCCAGTTCTCGTGGCATCGTCCGCTGAAGGTAATTGAACACTGTTTTCAGATAAACTTCCAACGCTTCTCTTCGTTTTTCTATAAATAATGGACACTTGTTTCTGATGATCTTTTTAGCTGGCAAAATATCTTTAGGGACGCCATGATCGTTCACTAATTTTGAATGCAATTCTAAAAATTCACTATAGCGATGACTAAGTGACCATTTAATATCTCCCACTGTCACGTTAATAACATAAATTGTTACATTTTCGATTTCTTCTGTCTGACTTATTTTCAAAATTGTATCCTTGCGATTTGAAATAAAACACGCCATTCTTAGTTCTTACGGTGAAAATTAAATTTTTTTAATTACCCTCAGGTTAAGCTTAAAAATGCTTAACATAGCAGTAATTCATATTTTATTTAAAATATAATACATATAAAAAAATTGACAGAGAAATTAAACGTAAATGAAATGTCATTTTGACAATTCTCATCAAACCAGTGGCTAGCAACAGAAATAAATTAATAGATTGGATTCAAAGTTCTTCAATCAGCGTCTCTCAAACTGTCTCCATTAAAGAAACGCGTCCTACGCGTTTCCAATACCAATTACTTACGAGCTAAGGTTGAAACTTAGTGGCGTGTTTTAGTCCAACGCAAAATAAAATTTGGGAGCCTCAAGGCAAAATGGATTTCGGGGGGCTTCATTTAAAGTAAAAATTAACGAAAAACATTTTTAATTTCATTTTATTGTGACAACAAAACAAACAAATTATATTATAACATATGTAAAATATCTAACCCAGAAGAATAATTCAGAAATAAAATAATACATATCTAATAAGTATTCTTACAGTATTTTATTTGGACTTTTCATGCTGAGAATTTGTTGTATATCAGTTCGTAGTGGCCTAAAATGCCAGGGTCGCCAGCCTCTAGTGCAGGGGTTCCCAAAATCGGGGTCGCGGGCTGATTTTTTAGGGTCACGGCCTGTTTCCGTGATTATAAAATTTATAACTCTCGTTTCTAGATTACTTTACTGTACTTTTTTATACTTAAATTCTTGAATAAACGACTTAAATTAGAATTGCTGCATTTTTTTACTGAAAAATCTTTTTATAGACTATTTTGCACATTGTGGGGAAAAAATTTTTAAGGGTCGCGAAGGCTTTTGTAATTTTAAATTAGGGTCATAATCAAAAAAGTTTGGGAACCCCTGCTCTAGTGGCTCCATTTGTACTCGCGGCAAGTATTCGATTGCCTCTGGGCTGCCACTTGTTAAAAATATTTGTACTTTAACGCAGAGTTCAAATAAATTAACGTTTTAGAGGACCCACCTCAAAAATGTATTAGATCTCAAATGTTTTTTTTTTTACATTGTTCCTAATTGTAAAAGTACATAACTCCGATGGAAAAGTATTAGTATTTTTCTTGCTTCAAAAGACATTGACTAACATAAAAAATGGTCCAACAAAATCACAAAATTCTGATAGTCGTTCCATCACCCTTTAATACAGGATGTATTTTAGCACAATGTAATAAGAAAAAAATAGTTGACTTTGTCAATGCCTGAAATTTATCAAATTACCTATAATTTTAATATTACAAAAGAATTCATCTCACCAATTATGGATTTAAAGTAATACGTCATACCAATTCTTTTACTGCAAATTATTCAATAGGCAACATCATGATAAAATTCGCAAATTAAAATGAAAGATAATTATTTTAGACGCTATTTTAATAACTTTCAGTTTACATATTAAAAAATAATCACAATTAGATGTAATCTTTGATTAAAAAAACAGCAGCAGTAAAAGAGTTAATATAAAAACTATATTATTTAAGAAATTATATTTTAATCATAATTATACATAACAATCCTGACAGGTACACAGTTTATAAAAAATATTTTTTTTATAGAATTTAATTTTGCCTAAAAAAACAAAAAAAAAATGTATATATATATATTATATAATTATATACATATATCTGTACAATATGGCACCAGAACAGATTTTTTTTTTATTTTGTGTTCATTTCAATTTACATAGAGCATATATTCTTTCCCTAGGGCCATTTTGGTACATTCATATTAAGAATTTCAAACATTTAAGCACAGCAGCCATAGTTCTAAACTTAATATATTCACTGAGTACAGGTAAAAGCTCTTTTAAAGAGCATAAAATTATAAATGCTTTCGTTTTGCAGTTACAATAAAAAATAAATATGTATTATATTTTTTCCTACAACTGTTTTTGTAAATACAAAACAAAAGCCGACGCAAATAAGTAATGGGAACAAGAGAAAACGGAAAACGCATATTTGACACGCCTAATACTTAACTAACTTTGTTCACTAGCTGCACTACCGGTATCTTTAATGCCGACTCGAAGTGTATTATCCGGTGAAATGTTTTCTTTAAATGTTTTTAAGTGTTTCAAAATAGACAGCGGAACGTCTGTATTTGTTAGATCAGAACTACTTTCCGTAATATTTGAAATAGGATTTAATATTTTTTGTTCCGGAGCACTTTTTGTATTCTGTACATTATTTATAGACAAATCTTCACAACTTGTCTGTTGAAGTTTGCAATGTGCAGGTTCACATTCCTGTGTCTTAGTGTTTTGATGAGGGAAATATTTTAACGGAGTAAATAAACTCAACAATTTATTTATACTCGGTTTTGACGAAAGTTGTTGAGGACCGAGACCGTGCCAAGTTGCGTTTGACCTGTCCGGTTCTTTAGGACTTTCATCGACATTCCATTTGGAACTCAGCTGAGACATTATTTCCCAACTTTTCGATGAGCATTTTTCAGAAAAGAAATTGCTACAAGAACTCGCAGCAGCCGAAAAGCCCATCTTCAATTTTTGAGTATCGTCTAAAGACGCGTTCTGAGAATTCGCCGGAGCGCTATTAGTATTCACTTCCGTTAAACAATTTGTACAGTTTTCTGTAATTAACTCATTATCAGTTTTAATTTTAATACTATTATCGACAATTGAACTACATACGCCATCTTGTGCATCCGTCGGAGAATCAAACGAATTTAAATTCTTTTCCGTATCGAACGTATTAACGTTCTGTGAAAACGGCGGCGTACAGTCAGATTTACTAACAATTCGCACTGAATTGGAAAGATCGCATGTTTCGATCGGTACAGATTCTTTGTTAATTAAGATTGACAAATCTTCCGAATCACAGCCACTTTTTATTGTTTCCAAAGCTAGCGGTGAATTTACAAAAAAACCTACAGTTACCGCCGAAGGTGCTGTCGATACAACCGGTATAATATCATTAATAGTTTCCACAGTATTTTGTACCTGAACGGGTGTAACTTTAAATCTCGAGACTCCTTGATATGCTGGAAAACAACATGTGGATGAAACTGACATGGAACGATGCATATTGTACGGTGGGACGGATAAAGAAGAGGCAAGCTGTGGACAATTACTACCTTCGGGTACTCTGGATACTTGAAATCTATTACGAGTCGGACTCACTACGGGTGACGGAAACGGCGATGGAGCCGGAGATCGTAATCTACCACTTGCATTTCTTCGTATTTCTGGCAGTGGACTTTTTTTATCGGTGCTACAACTTTGTTGTAATGTTTGTAATTGCGTTTGGCACGTTAATGAAATTTTTCGATGGTTAATAGCTGACAAACGTCGCATACTACGCGCTCCTTCGGGAACGTCTGAAGCGATTTCTTCAGTCGGTTCAATTATTTTAGAATTACGTTCACAATAGCTGCGAATTTCCGCAATCAAGGACAAATAATACTCCAAACTCTAAAACAATCGATTGTGAACTATATTTTTCTATGTAAAACTTGTTATTTTGACAAAATTGAAGGTTTGTGTCAATCATGCACGCATTTTCATGGAGCTCGATATGGGCCTGAAATAAATCTAATAATTTTACCTGAATTTCATTTTCACCCTTTTCGTCTATATCGATCTGAGTTATAACCAAATTGTCTTTTAATGCTTCAGATAGTATTTCAAGGCCTTTTTCATAAATTGTATTATTTCGAAGATCAATACGCTAAAAATAATTTCAGTATATTTTCTCATAAAATTTAATTTAAATAACACAATTCAATAGATTATCTTTGTTCAAACAATAGTGCAAAAAAAGCTCGAAAACTGTATCGTGTTTTTTGACAAAAAACATTATGCAGAATGCGTAAAAGTTTTTTTTTACTGATGCTTCAACAAAAACATAAGCTATAACTCACTTACTTTCAAAACAGAATTGTTTTCAATAATTTGTGAAAGAAAACTCATACCATCGCAGGTAAGGTCGGTGTTTTGCATTCCCAACTGTTGTAAATATTTATTTTCAACAAGATGGCTACAAACTTTACATAAAAAATCGTCAGATAAATGGTTCTCGCCTATATTCAACATTTCTAGACGACAACTAGTCTGTAAGGAAAAAAAAAAGTTACTATGTGGTCCACATTAACGCACCGCTTGATTTTTCTGCTATATATTTTGTATTGCTAAAAGAATAATTGAACTGGAAACATGTTTTGTTTTCTGATGAAACCAGGGCAACTTTGAAACCATCATCAGCTGGTTGTGAACGAGTATGGCCTGAAGAAGGCCTGGGTTAAGATTTGCCGCCTGCAATATCCTGCGCGCGTCAAAGCAAATTTCTTCCCAGAACAGCAAATTGTTCTCTCGCAAATATATTGCAGTTGGCAAATCATCTCCAAATCTTCATCATCACGTATTACAAAATGTGCTTCCAATCCAATAATTCCTTCAATATTGAAAATATTACAGAAAAACTTAGTGGTATGTTAATTTTGAGTTTATCAATTAAAATCATTTATAGTTTCCTACCAATAATTTTGAAATGAGAGGAGTACATGTCCTTGTCAAATTATTATTCCAAACAATCAATACTTTTAATCCGTTATCTTTCGATAAAACGTCATTTTGATCAACAATTCCCGCAATCAAATCCATTAGTCCGGCGTCAGTTATATTATTTGAGCTTAAATCGAGTAACTGTAAAGTTGTATTTTTCCGTAAAAATCCCGCTAACGATTGCATATCTGCCGGAGACAGATTATTACCGCCCAAATGTAATGCTCTTAGCGACGTGTTATCTTTAAGAGCATTTGCTGGAAATAAATAAATACATAGATATCAATTAACGCGAGTAACACGAATGCTCCATATAAAAATATAACTTACACAAAACTGTTAAACAGGGACCGGACAACTCGCAACTGTCTAATTTGAGTACCTTCAAATGCAGAGACGAGCCTAACGAAGAGCTCAATGATCGAATACTACTCAGTTCCATACAACAGCTGCATATATTTAAATATTCTAGCGATCGGCACTAAACAAAAATCGTTAAAACACAAATGTGTGCAAAATTATACATTAACCAACTAAAAAAACAGGACATTTTTTAATTTTTTAAAATCATCTACTAGGTAACTAGATAATATAATACTAAAACATATTTCCACCGTGAAATATATATTTTTTGTAAGACATATTTGAAATGTACAACATTTCGTGCCTCTAGTTAATTAAGTATGTGCACAAACTTTAATAAATTAATCTATGATTGATTTTAAGACAAAAACTTCATATAAGAATGGGTCTGCAACGGCTCTGTTTTCCAGATACAGGGTGTTAAAATTTGAAAAAAATTTAAGATTTTTTTAGGTATTCATTTTTTGAATAGTGCCAGATACCTAATTAAAACTTTGCACACACACTAATAGATAGTCAGAGAGTACATTTTGCAAGTATTAAATTGTTTTTAATTCAACTACTTTAAATTTTAACACCCTGTATCCGGAAAACATTACTTATATGAAGGTTTTGTCTTAAAATCAATCATAGATTAATTGTTTGTGCACATACTTAATTAACACCTGTATGTAATGCTGTCAGTGAATTTAAGGTGTTTGACAATATTCAATAAAGCTCATAAGTTGAATGTTGTAGATAGATATTGTAAATTATAGACGCTCGACAACAGAGTTGAATGTTGTACATTTCAAATATTTGTTACAAAAATAATGTATACAACTCATACAATTAAGTATAAGACCTCGCGTCTTAACTATACTTGTTGTATAATTTATAAACTACTATTTTTGGAATATAAATGCAAATAGATGCGTATGGGGTGACCACCTTTTCAGATTTCATAATAAAATTTGTACTTTTATAATAAACATAATTCTTTCGTTTCGCAATCGCAAGTACCTATGAAGTATGAGTTCTATAACGTCTTTCCAGTTTTTATGTGAACTTTTTATGTTCATTTGTGTGTTTTTTACAGTTTTAATAAAAACATTTAACTTGGAGTCATATATTTCCACTGGGGTTAAAGTAATAGAGAAGACATACCGTATATAACTGCTTATACAAAGTTGAAGCCAGGTCTGACGTCACAGGGCCGAGTAAACATGACGGCAAAACACGAGATGGATTGGGAATATTATTCTCTTCTTCTTCTTCTCACATATAGAAATAAGGGCCGAGTAAAAATGGCGACTGGCTTCACTTTTAAATGCTTGTAGCGCCTTCATAAACTTTTACCTGTGTATATTTCATATTGCTTATATTTTGAACCCTCTACCCTCTTTTTCTGTCAGACTCAGGGTTATGCCAAAGTTAAAGGTGGTAACCCTATATGCCTATTGCGTGTGATTTTCAAGATACATACCTGTTTCAACATGCGTGAGCATGCTTGCCAACCACGTAAAGTAATATTGTGATTATTGGCTACGTTTAATCGAGTTGCTGCTTCATAATATTCTATCATATCAAACAATGCTGTTGCCGATTCATCATTTAAATTACATTCTTCTAAATTAATTTCTTTGAACTGTACACGTTTTAAAATCTCTTCTAATGATTCACAAGAATGTGTAGGCAATACTTGTCCAGACAAATCCAATGAAGCACTGCGCTCAAAAGTAACATTCACATCCTAGCAAACAAAATTTCAGTGATATAGATATCGTACTCAAAAAGATCACTTTGCCATTTTTGTTTCATGGATACACTTATTATCACCGATTTGCATTTAGTGGATAGGGGATGACGGTTATTGTGTCAAACCATATTTGAAATTTGACCGAGTACCGGTATTCGGTTTCTTAAACCCCTAGTTCTCGACTTGTTAACATCTAGCAATATAGTGAATATATTCATAACGTAGTGTGCCTGAAAGTTTCATCCAAAGATCCCATCACCCTCAGACGTTTTGCAGACATCATAATGGTTTCAAGCATTGTGCAAGGACACTATGTCTATCTCATATCCACAATATTCAGATCAGTGTTTATTGATTGTACTATAAGAACCAATTCACCTAACAAAAGTATCTTTTTTTGTTAAATTTGTATGTAATCCAAATCCAATAATACTCTCAAAAGTATACAAAGCATATCGCGATTTTTAACTTTTTCATAAACGTATCAAAAATAAGATTGAATCGTTAAAATGATTTTCTTAAATAAGGAGGCTTATGCAATGACAAATAAAGCAGCCATTGTCATAAAATACAAGTAACTGAAAGACGATGCTCGTTCATAATGAATTGGTTCACACGATGTACATACGTAAATAATAGATACCTTCAACTGATCCAGTATAATCTGAAGTGGTTCAGTGCCATGTTTTTCACACGAGCTTTTATAAAAATCAATTACCTCTCCCGTATTTTCGGCTACAAAAAAAAAGCTATTAAATTTTTGAATATGAAGTAAGACAATGGACAGTATAATATATATTATAATATATAGTGCAAAGGTAAATTTAGAAAGGAGTAATATTGACTGTATTTTTATCATTTCTCATCATAAAACCGCTTTTCATTTCTTAATAATATAAATCAAACAAAAACGAGGACAAATTAAAATATTCGCAGGATCTAGAATAATATCTTTGGAACTCTTTCATTGTGTTGCCTAAAGTATTCCAAATTGTAGTTAAAGTGAGAGATCCTTCCGAGTTTACTGGGTTTTAGGACCTGGGAAACTTAAAATTTGTCAATGATAAGCTGTCATTTATAAATAATAATAAATAAAGATTTTATTCAGGTGTTTTAGATACAATAGTAGTACAATAATTCATATGCAGATATTCACATGAATAATTAATTACATTTTAGTAGATTAAGTTTAAATTTTAAACATAGTAATATTATGGAAGCATATTAATCGCTATTATCGAGAAAAAAATCAAAATAAGGTGCAGTGTGACATCAAAGAACGGCCTTTATGCTTTAAATAGAATAATTTGTCAACCTATCTGCAGAAATTCAAATTATAGATACTACATAATAGTAGGTACCTATATAATATTACTTAATTAAAAAATCTTTTAAAATGCACTGAGTCTGTAAAAATCCTCTCACCTAAATTTTATTTTAGGCAAAGGTGATCGCATTCAATGTCAGATGTATTTTTTAGGTTTTTATACTATAAGAGAAAAATGGTTTATTTTACCAATTGTCCAAGGATTGGCCGGTTCCATGTATCCACTAACTAAATCACATTCATTTTCAGGAAATGATACACGTCTGGATTGAGAATCATTGCGCGCTTTCTTATGATTTCTCATGATGATATTAATATTGTGTTTAAAGCGTAGTTAATAGTTACTATCATTAGAATGCACAACATAAAAATGTGTTAATAGACGGCCAACAAAGTAATGTTTAAATCACTTCAAGGCCAATAAATTTCATTGCAATCACTATTCTTATAAACAATACACTTATACATCTTGCAAGCACATATGTTTTGACTGTAAAAAAATAAATGTCAAGCTACTAATAAGCCTTATGGCTTGTGCACAAATTGCACAAAACCATCACTTTAACCCTTAATTAATTAATACCAATGCAAAACAAGACCCATAAAATGTAACTTTAATTGGATTGCTCGGTTGATACAGTTGCAACCATTGAAATAATAGTCCCAGCAAAATTTTTAATTTACCTCAGTGCAGCAAAATTACTACATAGTACAGATATAAACCAAATCCACAGTGCTCTGCACAGTAGTTTTCTCTATGACAATAGTTTAAAATTACCAAGAATCGATGCCACTAGACTTATTTTCACAGTAATTATTACACTTCGAATTTAAACCACCTGATGGTTTGTGGAACTCTGTTCTCTGAGTCTAGTGGAACTGAGTCCTGACTACTCTCTCAAAAAGTCAAAAGAAAAGGTAATATTTTCATATCCAGCTCATTTCTATTTCCAAGCTCTAGCATTACTGGCGCTGTATGCAAGTACACCATCTAGTATCTAGTATCAACATCATAATTCTTACTCATGATTACAACCACTATTTAACCAAATAACTGTCATGTTGGCAAAATATTTTTAGATTCTGAAAGTTAGCAACACTTGCTGTCAGTCATTAGTAATAGCTGTCAGTTACGGGGGGCTGGGAATATATTTTCATTTTTGCTTTAATTAATATTTTTGAAATCTGCAATTATGGAAACTGACAAGTCGTTGGTGTATAAAGAAACTTATAAAAGAAATAAAAGTGGGCAGCCGGTTTCTGATCATATTCCTGTATGGAACTATACATTTGCCCCGTTGCAAAATATTCAAGAAACATACTTAGATCGTATTGAGGAATTGCTAAAATCGCCTACAAATAAAAAATATGTAAGAATATGTGTTTACATTCTTTTTAAATCGTTACAGTATATAATTATTAGAAAAAGGTAAAATCAGTAATAACTTAATTGCAAGTTGCAATTTACAGAAGTAGGCATACAGAATGATTTTTAATAATGAAGTCCTAGACAACTAATTTTCGTTTTAAAATTACTTGCCGGTATTTATTATAATTTGTACTTGTTTTGGTAATATTCTATAGATAGGTCACACGATTTTCGGTTGTGTTTTTCACGGGAAAGGGGGGCGGAGTGGCGGAGTTCATTAAAAATCGTATGTGATCAATCCGTAGAATATTGTATGTGACAAGTCTGCAGAGTGTTACCCTTATTTTCTGCAGATTGATTTACCTGTAAAGAATAAGTCTGAAAAAAATTCCGAAAAGCTAACAGTACAAAAAACAAACGATTTTCTCAACATGTATAATATGCTTTGCAATGATTCTAAACAAATCGGAGATAAAAAATCAAGATTATATTTTGCCACACTTTGCCAGTTTCGTGATTATTATAATTTGATGTCTGCACAAATAACTGACATGCTAAAAGAGCTGAATACATTATGTATTGAAACGCAAAAAGTATCTGTAAAAACTGACTCGTTAGATAAAACAAGCAAAGAATTGCTAAGAGTACAGAATCAGCTAATAATCGTTAATGGTAATATGAATAGCAAACTGAACGTATTTATGACTCTGGAAACAATATCGCAGCGTTTAGCATCTCCCATGATGTCGGTTGGAAGTGAACAATTTTTTGAGCTGCTTAAAAAAATAGATGATGGCATTGAATTCAGTAATCAACATGTAAGTTTATTTTTGTTTCCTTCTCTTTTTTCGATTAATAGCTGAAAAACACTTTTGTGATGCAAAATTTATTTTATACATACTGTAGAACCCAGATTAATTGAGCTCATTTAATTTTTATTCCTCATATTAACTGAGCCTTTGCGCTTAGGAGCCCGGGTCATTAGAGCAATGCGATTGTTTTTTTATGATTGACATAAATATTTTAATTTTTTCAATTTTTTGAACTAGAGTCAGCTACAATAGCTTGTATAATCGAATTCTACTGTATTTATAATGTGTATTTTTTTATTGTAGCGACATTACAAAGAATCTACAAAATATATGGCGCAATTTAAATATTGCTTAACAAGAGCTATATCACTAATAAAAATTTACATAAATAATACCCTGAACCATGCAACTCAAAGCGCTGTTATTCCAGTTTCGCAACAGACAAATTCCCAATTAAATAGCGGGGGAACAGAACAGGCTTTGTCATTTTATTATGGGAAGTTTCAAGCTTCTGCTCACAAAATTCAACCTGTCATACAACAAGTTGAAATTCGTGCTGATTCATTTCCGGAGTAAGTTCTATTTGACATGAAATTAAGCTGTAATTTTTTAAAGTTGTATTAATTTGATATGTTTTACTTTTTATCGGTTTATGAAATCTTTTTATTTGCTTCATTTTAACAGGTATGGTCAACTATTAAGTGAAATACAGCAGCTGTATTTAGATAAACGGTATTATCTTTTAAATAACAGCCTGGCAAGTTCGATGCAAGAATTAGCAGGAAGATTAAAAAATGATCGTAGTTCGCTGTTCCGTTCTAGTTGTTCTTTATTTCTACACGTATCTCAAGATGAACATCATTTGTATTACGTGTTTTTCACAAAATCAACTGACAAGTTTCGGTGAGTATATTAACTATACTCAATCCAACGAACAGATGCTTGTGTCTTGTACAATGCCGGCAGCACTGTCTCCCGCTCTGTCGATTTTCAAACAACAAATCCCCGACATCGATCATGCACTTTTTGGTAGGCCCGAGTATAATTCTCAGTTTTTTGTTAGGTGCATTAATTTTTTATGTAGAGTGAAATCGTAAGTGAGATGCTTGGCCAGGTGCGCCACCAGAAAATTTTCCAGTCGGGAGCAAAAATAAGATTATTTTTTCTTTTTCCTTTTTAGAATTTATTTAGAACAACTCTGTTCACATCTTTATGATACACTGAGGCCTTTTATAATTCATATCGAACATATAGAAGTGCTTTGCGAACTTTGTATGATCTTAAGGAGGGAAATGCTTGAGAATGTCGATAACAATCGTAAGTAACAATGTTAAAAACAAGTATTGTATTAAAAAAAATATTTGTTTATTGGAGTGAAACTTCTTTAGCCGCGTTTTGCACTTCCACGGTAGAGTAAAGCCACATTCAGACCATTACGGGTCACATGTAACCGGGTTATATGCTATTTAAGTTTCACTTGAACTGCGCGTGAACATTTTTATTCAAACATGTATATATTTTAGGAGAAGCTCTAGTCGCTTTTGGGAATACGGTTAACCAACTATTGCAAGATCTTCAAGAGCGATTAGTTTTTCGAGCTCATATTTATTTTCGGACAAACATATTGGAATATAAACCGTCTCCAGGGGATCTGGCCTATCCTGATAAATTGCATATGATGATGGTATTATTTGTGTCTATGTACAATGGAACGCCAATTATCCGTCACGGGTCGGGACTGACAGATATGAGAAATAGGCGGATTTTTTTAACCGGCTGCGCGAAAGCAAAAGAGGTTTATGCTTTTTCATGTGTATCTATCTGAGATTCTGTATTCCCACGTAGAATCTTATTGGCTTGACGGCTTTTGATATATGACCTTAAAGAAATGCGACTTTTGATAAAATTCTAAGTCTCTCAGAACTTTTTCAAACTCACCAACATGTAGAAAACAAAAACAATGAGTACAAGCAAACGTTTGTATCTCTCCTTGTTGAGAAGTTGTATCTATTTAAAGTTTGCCAAAATTCGGAAAAAAAAATATCTTCGAGTGTCCGTAACTTCTAAGCCAAAAGAGATATGTATAGACATTTGCTTGTGCGCATTGGAATCAGCGTATTTTTTCTACAAAGGTCCACAATTTAAAAAATATTCAATTCCATTCAAGATGGATGATTGGTGACGAATAATCAAGTGACGGTTAATTGGGGTTCTACTGTATTTCAAATTTACCTTTACGTATGTTACTCTTATTTATGACCATTTTAGAAAGTTTTAAGTTCGGTTAACGAAAAGAATTCGCATCGATCCGAGTCTCGATCATCCATTGAATCAGGATCCGTATGTTCAGATGTTGCAAAGAGTTTTCAAAGCCACCAATCGTGTGCAAGCAGTAAGTAAATGAATTTGCAATGGCTACGAATGAAACATTTAACTACAGTGGAGTTTTGTTTGACATGCTTTTGTGTACATAATTTTCATCATTTGCTTTCTATGTGTCTTTAAAATATTACTCAATTGCCGCCCCATGTCATTATAAACGGACTCCACTGTATAATGTTCTGATCATTTAAATTGTTGCAATTAATCTATATATATATATAAGTCAATGTGTGTGTGTGTGTGTGTGTGCACGTGTGTGTGCACGCGCGTTGTTTATGGATTTCTAAACCATCCAACCGATTGCGATGAAACTTTGGTGAGTTGTTGTGTACACGTCGGGGAAGGTTTCTGAATTATAAAATTGTCCGGGCCGGCTTCGCCCGAGTGAAAAAAGTGATCTCCGAAGCCACTCATCCGATTGCGATAAAACTTTGGTGAGTTGTTGTGCTCACTACCGAGAAAGTTTATGTAGGTTCATAAATTCTTAGCACTCGGGCGAAACCACTAGATTATCGTGCATGATGGAAGTACGTTAATATGTGGCGTGTTTAATCTTTAATTATTGATATATAAATTCTTAGCACCCGGGCGAAGCCGAGACCGAGCCGCTAGTAATAATATATTTGATAGGTTCTCATGCTGACTTACACGGAATGTGGTATCCGACTGTCAGAAGAACTTTGCAGTGCCTGTCACAGTTGTATCGATGCGTCGATTTAGCTATATTTCAGGGTCTGTCGCAAGAAGCTATTTCATTCTGTGTCCGTAGCGTCATTGTTGCAGCCGAGGCTATTACTGTCAAAACCGTATGTGACAAAATTCGTTTTTATTCGTTTTCTTAAATTTTGTTTGGGAACGTAAATTTTATTATTTTTTTTAGAGTCCAATCGACGGAGAACTTTTTCAAATTAAGCATTTACTTATCTTACGGGAACAAATCGCTCCTTTTCAAGTAGATTTTACAATTAAAGAGACGAGTTTGGATTTCACAAATGTAAAAATGGCTGCAGCCGGTCTGATGCATCGAAAACAGTTATTTTCGTTTGATTCTCATAATGCTATTTTAAAATTTTTGTTGGATGGAACGCCGCATGTTAAGGAATATTTGCTTGATTCGAGAAAAGACGTAGACTGGCAGTTAAAGAAATCGTGTGAAAATTTTATTTTGTTCGTAAGTCATCTTTTGACTGGACCTCTTATAAAACACAACCAGAAGGTAAATTATTATTAAATTTTTTATTATCAACCCACACGCTGTCTAAAAGAAATTGTTAAATGTTATGTTGTTGCGATAGATACAAGAGTTTTTGAAGTCTCATCAAGAAAATGCCAGTGTCAAGTTGCGTAATGAACAATGGGCTCATCCAGAAGAAGTGGCAACCATTGTAAGAGACGTGAAACGCAACATAAAAACACGGTTACATGGGATTTCTCATGCAATGACACTTTATGTTCATAACAAAGAGACTGAAGCAATATTATTCCGACCAATCAAGGTAGAGCTTTCACATTATAAGACCGACCGATTTATTAAATAATTCGTCGCGATTTCATTCATTAAAAAAATGTTTTGTTTTAGAGTAACATAATTGGTGCTTTTATTCAGTTGGAGCAAAATTTATCTGAATGCGGTTATAACGAAAATGAAATTTTACTAATCGCATGTCCAACGGGGGAACAAGTTTGTGTGATGTTGTCGTCCACAGCATTGTTAGTAAACCATGAGCGATCCTCGACTCCAACACCAAAGGTTTAAGAGTTGTTTCTATTTAAAAAAATTGTTATAAATTCATGTTATTTGGAACATTTGATTAAAGTATTAAAATATTTAAATTTTCTTCATTTAATTTTCATATGATATTATACATGTTTTTATAAGAACTCTGTACCCAACTCATCAAAATCATAACCCGCCTTTTTTCAGTCGAAAGGTTATTTCTAGGGAGTTTCATATCGCGACAGAGATAAAGAGATGCTTATGCAGTGTTGTGAGATAAAGAGAGATAATATGGTAAAACAAATACATAATTATAGTGGTATCTAGGTATCTTAGTACTCTACTGGAAATGAGTTGTCCATTTTAGATATTATATACATTTAGTAGTCGAAATCATAGAATGAATTAAAGAGGACAATATTTAAGGGACAAAGAGGGTATTTAGTTGAAAACATAGATTACAGTAACATATTGCTGTATGGTGGCAATGCTGCGATTGCGATAGAATCGGTGATTTTGTAAATCACTGGGGACCATCGATGAGACTCTACTTTTTCTAGGTATCCAGAAACTCTCCAAAAATTAAATTCGATGAGTACTTAACAGTATCGATTCATTTCATATACTTGTGAAACAAATATAGCTAAAATTCTCGAGAATAGACACACGATTAATAAATAATAATATTATACGTGAACTGTTTGTCAGACTGAAATTGGCTTCCGTTTATTTTTATAAAATGTCTGTCTGTCAATTGCTCCTTTAAGGAAATTATGTAAATATCTCACTATGAAACTAACGTATAAATTCAATTAATTTATAATATTCTGGTTAAATCCATTTCTCTTCTTTCTTAATAAGGAAACTGGTGTTTCTTGAACTCTGGCCTCTTTGAGATTCGTTTGGGCCCAAATTAATATCCGAACAAGAAGAAATTAATTAAGAAACAATAGTTCACCCTGCTGTTGTGTTTTATTTTATGTTTCAGGATGGGAAAAGATCTACCCCAGTTAAAAATAATAAACAGTTTCAAATAACTGAAGTTACAGTGTCAGCACCTGCTTTCCAAGGGCTTGGTATCTGTTTTTCCAAAATGAGGGCCGAGTAAAAATGGCGACTGGCTTCACTTCATTCTTATACTTTGTATTTGTAGTTTGTGGTGTCTCCATGAACTTGCACCTCTGTGGTTTAATAAAAGTACCTTTCGTGTTTATTAAATGTCGATGTTAATCCATTATTTCAAATATATCTTTGACCAATCAAATCTAACTATATATATAAACAGACAACTGTTGTTTTTGTCAGCCGGTTAAATCTGCTGTTGTCTGTTACTTTTATAATAAGTTTGCAATGAAAGTCGTGACGCTGTGAGATAAAAATAACTCTTTAAGGTATGTGCCAAATGGGTTAGTTACGTCAGTTTATATTAAAAAATAATGTGTATGACGTTTGTATTTTTGATTTTTATAAATCAAATGTTCACCTTTTTGACTGCTTACTTGGAGTAAAATCTGATACAACCGGCAAATATTGGTAAGCATTTTACATTTTTTTAGATGGATCCAAATCAAGATATTACAAGTACCAGATCAGCGCTGAAAGACTTATCTACCATCGTCAACATACAGTCTTCTACATTAGAGCAAAATGTCAATAATAAGGTACCCAGTGTTCAAAATTGGATAATTTTAATTCTGATTACTGCTTTGTCTAATTAAGAACTATTGTATTTAAGTATGATGGTATACTACTGATATCTAAATGTTATTAATTTCATGTGACTTACAGGTCTACAGTTGAAAATTAATGTTCAATTGTTTCTACTTTCTTTACATTAAAGGGCAGAAATTATTAAGCTCGAAAAGTTATCTAAACATGTATATTTTTTATTGTAGAACACACAAAGTAGTATTTCAATAATGGGTAATATTGAGACAAATAGTGGTATAAAGCCAAAAGTACTGACAGGTGACGTAAATATTTCATCTATTAGTACTGACACTGTTAAATTTGAATCAGCTGAGAGTGGTGCAAGATTTCAACCAACGTATACGCCAGTTTCATGTCAAGATAATAGTATTGGTAAATATATTTAATTTTTTTTACTTTCCTTATATACAGAGTTTATCAAGGAAGTCCTGTGGTCGTGCAAAAATCCGATTTTAAGTTTTTAGTTAATTCACACTTTTTAAATCTCCTCTGAATGTAGAAAAACTACTTCGGTGGCACCTAGAGACCAAATTACTGCATGCGTGTTCAAGACGCTCACACTGAGGTGTGAACATTTCAGCTAGGACCATTTTTGGTCTCGAGAAACCAAATCAGTCCTAACTAAAATGTGAGAAGTAGCCAAAAAAACAAACTAGCAAACAGTAAAAGCAAGTTAAAATAATATGTTGCATCGTTATTTTGTATACAGTTTTTTTATTGGTTAATTTCGTCGTTCACGATTAATGAAGAACAATATCTGGATGACCGAGCTTTGCTCGGATGAGTTCAAAAAAAATAGTACTTAAAGTTCCCATTTCATCAAAATAATTACTGATTATTTTAATAAGTTAAAGATTGACTGTCAGAGTAATTTGACATAAATAATGAAAATAGTTTGTTTTTTCCAAAGCCTACTCACCATACGACACTGTTTTATAACGTTAAAAAAACTGTTTTTTAAAATGATAAAATCGATAAGAAAACGAATTTTTCCAGGGATGAGACCTAGCTAGATCGATTTTTTGCTCCCCGAAACCCCTTTGCGGTAAATTTGATCAAAATCGTTAGAGCCGTTTTCGAGAAAATATTTATATAGGTACATATATACAAGATTTGCTCGTTTAATAATAATATCTGGGTGCCGAGCTTTGCTCGGATGAGTTCAATAAAAACAGTACTTGTATGCTGTGAGATATTATTTTCTCAGAATATTATTCCGAAACGAATTTATTACTGAAACATAATTTAAAATAATTGTTTCTGTTAAATATTTTAAATACCTATGTGTATTTTTAAGCGTAAAAACTAAGTATCAACTTGAATCAAGCATTTTTTCCTGTAAATATTATTTAGATCGCCATTTTCAAATCTACCGCCGTTATTGTTTTGTTGACTGAAGAACTCGCAAAAACCGATTTTCATAGATTGAATATCTTGTAAAAATGTTCGAATCAGATGAAATTCTGCTTGCCCGTTGCCGTTTTAATAATCCATTTTTAAACATTGATACCAAATATCAACTTTATCGAAGTACTTTTTCTCTGTGATGTCATCTTAGCAACTTCCAGTAAATTTCAAATATTTTTTTTGCATAGAAGGTACCTACTGAAAAACTCACAAAAATCGATTTTCGAAGAAATAGAATTCATATTATATCTTTTAATAACAAACGTCAGACTATAAACCTGCAGCGCAAAACTTTTTTGCATGCATCTTCACCATAGTTTTTAAAAATCGATTTGTTTTGATATACTGCATGTCTGCGTCGCTAGAAGTGCGGCACTTCGGGCCGCCTGTTTGTTATTATTTACATATTGTGCAAGACACTTCTTATATTAGTGTTCATTTACAGTTTTAACCCTTGTGATATATTATACAAAATCTATGTAGAAATAGGCTTCGAATCGATCTGACAATTGACCGAGTTATAAATAAAAAAACCCTTTTTTTTAATTGCTCCCCTCTGGGACCAAGATTCCTACCTAGATCGATTTCTCGCCCCGAAAAATCCCCATTCTGTAAATTTCATTAAAATCGTTATTCGTTTTTGAGAAAAAAAAGTCTAGGTAAGATTATACGTCATACTATATTTAACGTACATAATATACATATTTTATATAGGTAATATAAAAATAACATACCTAGGTACCTATTTATTTAAATATTAGTTAAAACTACTTACATAATTATGTTTAGTTTTTATTTCTGTTATTTTTTACTATACAAATAGTTCACGGATTATTTTAATAAGTTAAAAATTCTGTCAGAGTATTTTGACATATAAATAATGAAAGTAGTTTGTTTTCTCCAAAGCCTACTCACGATATTACAATGTTTTGACAGGTCAAAAAACCGTTTTTAAAAATGATAAAATCGATAGGAAAACGAATTTTTCCAGGGATGAGACCTAGCTAAATCGATTTTTTGCCCCCCGAAACCCCTTTTCGGTAAATTTGATCAAAATCGTTAGAGCCGTTTTCGAGAAAATATTTATATAGATACATAGAAACATATATACAAGATTTACTCGTTTAATAATATAGGGGGATAGGGATAGGGTCCAGGGATAGAGGAAGAATTATTTTTTAGTATACCAATGTTCATTAATGCAATTTTTGTAGATATTACAGGAAGTGATTATGAAAGCGCCCATGAAGGCTTTGATAGCAGTACAATTTTACATTTGTGTGATGATATGAATAACTTAATATTAAACGAAACAGGTACATTTTCAGATTAATACGCTATTTTGCTTGGTTTATTGCACAGTAGATTATAAATTGAACAGTACTAGCAGAGAATAACATTTGTCAGTTTCCAATTAACCTGTTATTTTCCAGACGATTTCTAAATATTATGTTAGTTTTCAATCCAACAATTTCCTTTTTTATTAAAAAAAATTGTTTCATTTAATGTAACTGAATCACCTTATCACAGTGTAATTTCTACATACATACATAGGTATACATAATATATATTTTTTTGTAGAACAAAAAAATGAATTAGTCGTACCATCAGTTGAAATTCAGTCAATATTAGATACACACACTGATTCTTTAAAAGTATCTTCAAATCCAAAAACCATTTCAACAGTAAGTGATAAACAAGACAGAGAATTGTTTGTTCCACAGAATACACCCAATGGTGCAGAAGATAAACATTCTCATGAACAGGAGACTAATAGCTCCGTATTAGAAAAACGGAAAGAACTTCTTGATTCGTTACAAAAAATTTTTAATGCACAAGAAATCTCTTGTGAATTCAAAACTTCAGATATGTTTGATTTATCTAAAAAGTCTGAACCGGAAAAAAGTGAAGAACAATTTATTTCACAAACTGCAGAAGCAACACCAATAAATACCTCTCTTAATATAGATAAAACATTTTCACTGGAAAATGATCTGTTTTTTAATACTGAAAATAAAATATATGATGATATTTCAATTGAAAATGAATCATTGTCGAATTATTTTTTGGATGATGAGAATCGTTTTGAACATTGTGTAAATATCGATATTGAAAAACTAATTGTAACTACAATTTTAGATGAAATTATAAACTCTATTTGTAATTGTCAAATAAACACTACAAGTCAAATTGAGCATTTCGTAATTGAAAATAATAAAAAGTCAATCGATAAAAATTCTGCACAAATAATAGGAAATATTCTTAATGAAGGAACATCAGCTGATACAAATGAAAAGTTGGAAAAATCTGAAATAAATCTTGAAAGTGTTGAATTGGGAAATGAAAATATTTCAGATGAAGAATTTATTAGCGGGGATGTCATAACAGAAGATTTCTTTACTCGACAAAATTTTGATTTATTTAATAGACCTGAAGATTTCGAGTTCCTAATGAAGAAAAGAAATAGTAAACCAACTAAAAACAAACAAAACACACGAAAATCAATTCTGGCAAATTTTGACCCTTTTTTTGTACAGTGTTCGCCAGTAAAGCAAACAATAGGTATTTCAGGCAGTTTGTTAGGGGATACTGTAGATACAGATTTTGCAAGCATACTCAAACAGGATGTTTCAGTAGATTTGAGTGAAAAGGAAAATACCCAAATAATTTCCAGTGTTAATACAACACTGCCTTTGGAAAAAGAAGTAAATGTTTCAGACAGTTCCATAGAGAAAACTGTAGATATGGTGAATTTAAATTCTTCAAAGATTGTCGAACAAAATGTCTTGGTAAATTTAACTGAAAAAGAAAATACCCGAATAATTTCAAATGTTAATACAGTACTGCCTTTGGAAAATGAAGTAAGTTCAACAGAGAAAACTGTAGATATGGTGGATTTAAATTCTTCAAAGATTGTCGAACAAAATGTCTTGGTAAATTTAACTGAAAAAGAAAATACCCAAATAATTTCAAATGTTAATACAGTACTGCCTTTGGAAAATGAAGTAAGTTCAATAGAGAAAACTGTAGATATGGTGGATTTAAATTCTTCAAAGATTGTCGAACAAAATGTCTCAGTAAATTTAACTGAAAAAGAAAATACCCAAATAATTTCAAATGTTAATACAGTACTGCCTTTGGAAAATGAAGTAAGTTCAATAGAGAAAACTGTAGAAATGGTGGAATTAAATTCTTCAAACAAAGTCGAACACAATGTCTCGGTAAATTTAACTGAAAAAGAAAATACCCAAATAATTTCAAATGTTAATACAATACTGCCTTTGGAAAATGAAGTAAGTTCAATAGAGAAAACTGTAGAAATGGTGGAATTAAATTCTTCAAACAAAGTCGAACACAATGTCTCGGTAAATTTAACTGAAAAAGAAAATACCCAAATAATTTCAAATGTTAATACAGTACTGCCTTTGGAAAATGAAGTAAGTTCAATAGAGAAACCTGTAGAAATGGTGGAATTAAATTCTTCAAACAAAGTCGAACACAATATCTCGGTAAATTTAACTGAAAAAGAAAATACCCAAATAATTTCAAATGTTAATACAGTACTGCCTTTGGAAAATGAAGTAAGTTCAATAGAGAAACCTGTAGAAATGGTGGAATTAAATTCTTCAAACAAAGTCGAACACAATATCTCGGTAAATTTAACTGAAAAAGAAAATACCCAAATAATTTCAAATGTTAATACAATACTGCCTTTGGAAAATGAAGTAAGTTCAATAGAGAAAACTGTAGAAATGATGGAATTAAATTCTTCAAACAAAGTCGAACACAATGTCTCGGTAAATTTAACTGAAAAAGAAAATACCCAAATAATTTCAAATGTTAATACAGCACTGCCTTTGGAAAAAGAAGTAAATGTTTCAGACAGTTCAATAGAGAAAACTATTGAAATTGAAAATTTGAATTTTTTAAACACCGGCAAACCAAATGTTTTGGTAAATTTTGCTGATAATCTTCATACTTCAATGATATTAGATGAACACTCCGTGCCTTCACTTGAAATGTCGAAATCGATCGAACATAAAAGCGGTGTAGATGTCTCCAGTTCTAAAGCGGAAATGAAACAAGGTGCAGTAAAAAAAACCATATGCAAGGCTTCACCATCTTCAAAACTTGAACATGTCTCAAAAAGCGACCAGAAAAAGCATAAACTAAATGACTGCAGAAAAGAAGGGGACCCATTTTCAGTTGACATGCTTTCTACTCGTGATTCAAATAATACAATTAGAGACCATATATTTTCTATATTAGAAAATTTACCTAAAATGGATATAGAAAAAGCTGTTGATGAAGTCGATAAAATAAAATCATTTTTAGTAGAAAAAAACAAGAACGATAACTTGGTTATAGCAGAACAAGATTTTCAGCGTCGTATTGTTAATCAAGAACAAGAAGAATGTAGAAGAGAAATAGACAGTTTAAAATCGCAAATCCAAGAATATGATTGCAACCTCGCAAAGAAAACGTAATTATTTAATTTTGTTAATTATTTTTATTTATCTACGTAACGCAGTTTTTGATCCCGCCTGTAACGCGCTGTAACGTTTCGCTTTACCCCCTCTCCCTGAACGTTACGTAACACCCAAGTGACCATTTTTACCTAAAAATGTCAATATGTCGTGCAAAATACCGGAAAATCACTAAAATATAATGTTATATAACCCGTTGCTTGAATCCCCTCCCGTGTAAAGGTCAGACCAATTTCCCCTTTATCGTTACATAAGATTTCAATTAGATACGTCGCTAAAGAAGTTTTCACTTCAACAAAATTCAGATGATTAACTGAACAGGTTTAGTTAATTTTATTTTGACAAAGTTCCTCAAACTTTGCCCACTAGTGGGCGAAATGGCAATTCGCCGACAATGTTTGACGGTACGTGAATGATACGCAACGTGTCTGAAGGGACCGAATACGCTAAGTATAAATATTCGTATTTGAAATGCATGTAAAAATCTTTGTCTTGTCGGAAACGCTATGTTGCCGTCCCATGTTTGACCTGATAATATAAATCGACCTTAATGCACCGCAACGTTTTACAAGACCTTATTTCCCCCTAAACTGTGTTACGTAATACTTGAATTGCCCCTAATACTATTCTAATAAATTTTCTTCAATTATTTTTGCCAAGGATGCTGTGTAAGTGATATTTTTGTCTATTTTCGCTTAATAATTACAATAATTTAAGAATAAAGGCATGTCTTTATAAACTAAGGGCAAATGAGAATGAGTTAAAGATGGAAGATAAATATTAATGTAATATGTTTTTTCAGGCCTGTAATTAATGAGTATGACAAAATTGTGGATGAATTAGTCAATGATATTATTAGTTTGAGAAATGAGTGTGATGAAACTAAGCAACATTTAAGAAGTGGTGAAATGGCTTTGGCAGACGTACAATCGTAAGCTTTTTTCTTTTTTTTTTTTGTAAGTTTTTAGTATTCCAATTTATAACAATGTTGTAGGAAATTTGAAAAATCGTCAGAGACTATATGGATGATGAAATCGAAACAAGAGTTGGCGTTAAAGGAAGAGGTGGCTATTGCAAAAAAGTTTGAAGACGGAGAAACGGACTACAAAATACTAAAGGCTGAAGCAATGAAAAAAGTACAATCGTAAGTGTTAGCTTTTTTTATCATAACCAAAAAAAATATTTACCAGTTGAAATGGTAATAGTAGTGGAATCAAGTAGTCGTACGGATACCAGACATTTTGCTAGAGTTACAACGTTTTTCGAGAGTACTGAACAAGGTAAAAATAGTGAAAAAAGTTTTTAACCATTCACTACCCCTATAACGGCCAAAAACCACCCTTTTTTGCTGTATTTCTGCACAGACTTTTGAGTTGACGCCAAAATTCTTTTCCTTTTCATCAGTTTGAACTGAGTGGTGAAGGTTGATTCTACCCTCCCAGGGGGTTGAAATTGACTTTCCCCTCTCGCGCTAAAAGTTATGCACTCCCCCGTTTTCGAGGATGGTGATCACGAAAAAAATACTTTTAGCCGGGTTCAACCCTTCCACTGTAAATCGGGGTGTTTTTGGCCGTTTGAGGGGGTAGGAGGGGTAGAACTCGGCTAAAAGTATTTTTTTGTCATCAGCACCCTCGAAAACGGGGGAGTGCTTAGCTTTTAGCTCGAAAGGAGAAAGTTGAAATTTCAACCCCCTGGGAGGGTAGAATCAACTCCAGAGGATGATTCGGTGTAGCGAAGGGCTAAAAACTTTTTTCACTATTTTTAACGTGTTCAGCACCCTCGAAAACAGCGGAGGTAGGTAACTCTAGCAAAATGTTCGGAGTTTGAGTCAAAATCTCGACTCCTTGATTCCACTGTAGATACATTATTTCAACTCGATTTTCTAAAAAAAATAAATCCTAAATTTTAGTTTAAATGAAGATTATGTGAAGGCAATAAGTAGCCATAAAAAACAAGTTATGGTTCTTGATACGATGATAAAAAGGAGTACTGTAAAAAATGAATCGTTACAGAGACAGATTGAACAAAAACTTGAAGAACAGATAGAACTTTCAGAAATGTGTGACAACCTTGTTAATTCTGTTCAGCAAGATAAACTTTAAATATATGTTTAATGTAAAGTTATTATTTTTTTAAAACATTGTTTTCTTTTTTTTAATCTTGATGTCAATTTATGATGTTACATGTACTAAAATTGCTTTTTTTTGTTAGTTTAAATAAAAGTTGAGAATACTTCTATGTTAATTGTTTATATTTTGATGTAATTGTATTAAATAAAGGAAAGTATATCATGACCCTTATAAATTCAATATCGCTTTGGATAGATATATAATTTTTACTTTTTTTTTTGGAAAGCTTCTCTTAATTTAACAGATACACAAAATACGGCGTTGATGTTTTTGCACCTGTTTGGAAAATAGATTTTTATCTAAATTCGGTATGCTTACAGAAAGCGAATTAGATAAAAATCTAATATAATACATTATCCAAAAATGTAAAAAATAACAAGAGGCACAGTTATTATGCCGGCTGTACACTCTCGCCGAGGCAGGGCGAGTGCGAGAGTGTAAATAGTAGCGTTCGTCTAGCATCGGGGTGTCTTGGTGTTCCTCGCTTGCTCTCCGTCCGGGACGAAAAGCAAGCGAGATGTCTCGGTCGAGAGTGTACAGCTGACATTACGATTGTGCCGCAACCGAAGCTGCCTCGTATTAGATGATTCTTAGTAATCTGATCGATTCTTAATGATCTGGTCGATTATCGAGCATTGCCAATAATTGACATCATCGGAATAAAATATAAATTTTAATATATAGACCTGTTCTCTGATATAGACGATGCCAAATTACTTCGTCAAAAGAGACGCAGATATATTTTTGCTCTCTTTGTTGGCTCCACTCACCGCACATTGAGTAAATAGGCAAAGCTTGATATATATTTTATAGGTATATGATACGTTTAAACTGTGCTATGGATTTAGTCCTCCATGGATAAAGAAATAGAAGTTGGAAAATGGCGTCTTTTCATAGACGTTTGCACTTTGCATGGATAAGTGAATGCTTGGAGATTAATTATTAATTGGGTTAGCATTATTAATTTCACCAAACAGTAAATTATTAATAGCGTTTGGAATTTTTCATTCTTGTTGAGGCGTAGTAGTAATGACGTTTGAAATTTATATCAGTGTTTAATATTATGTGCAGTATGTTTTTATGAATTGTGGCTTATCGTGATACAGATTATTCTAGAGAAAGAATCTTGTAACGGCTTAATTATCTAATCTCTAGACTTAAAGTGTAGTTCAAAAACTGTCACGAAAATATGACGCATTTTGGAAAGTGGGTTCAGAATTGAAGTTTTAAAGAAGCGTATGCGTAGGCTACTATTGTATCAAAATAGTTCGGTTCGATTAAAAATACGGAATCCCACTAATGACTAAACTGAATTCTTTTTCTTAACTAAATAAATTTTTGTATTATATTTTTAAGGTATTTTATAAAGCAGTGCCTTGACTTTGAAATACACCGGTTACGCTTACATATTGTCGTTAATCAGCAAGTAAGTAATGTACATAATATTTCGTATTTTTTTCTGAAGTGTATTAAATTATATTATTATAGTATCGATTATCAACAAATGTTTACAAAGCTCAGTTTGTGCACGTGTAGGTACTATGGTGAATTTGGTGTGACTGTAGACTGTAGTGTGTACGCGTTGGTGAGCGGCACTGAAAAAAATCTTCCGCAGTAATATGAGAGAATGAAGGAAAAGGCCATAAAGAACATATTTTGTGACAACTGACAAGTCTGAGTACGTTATTTGTTTGGTTTTGTGCAGGCTCAAAAATATGGTGGGTCCACGCGTTTACATCGGGAACCTGCCTTCTGGAGTAAAGGAGCGTGATATTGAACGATTCTTCAGAGGGTACGGACGTATGCGAGACATCATGTTAAAAAACGGTTTTGGTTTTGTGGTAAGTTTTAAAATTGTTACTTACAAGAATAGTCTATGGTAGTGTCAAATTTTTAAAGATACCCGCGGTGTAAGACGTTTTCCATCCAAAAGAAACTTATAACGACTACGTAATCAAAGGCAGTTTGATTAAAACAGAGCGCAAGCTAAATAAAAAAAAAAATTGTAACATTGCTTTTCCATAAGGAACGAATAAAAAGAATCTGGTGAAACGAATGAAGATCAATAATATGAAGTGAACACTGCAACCCCTGTCTAGGTATAACCAGTTAAAACTTCTTTGGGTTTGTCTATATTTGACCTCTGAGGATTTAAAAATGAACTTATTCGGTCAAAAAATGTATTTGATAGATTGTATTGCTCTCACTCAAATTTTGTGTCGCATTTGTTATAAAACCTTTGTTTAATACTTTTGAATGCTTTGAATTAAGAAATAACCCGTTTATTTTGAAATAAAGTCCATAATCTTTTATTTTATTGCAATTTGGTTAAAAATATTTCCGTTAACCGCGCGCGTATGGAATGTCAATATTAATAGGCTGGTTTTTTTTGTTTATATAGGTACTATTAAAGAAAAAAAGTAATGTGTTAATATTTTTTAATTTCCTAAAATTGCAATAATTATTCTTTCCAGGAGTTCGACGATTATCGCGATGCTGACGATGCGGTCTATGAGCTCAATGGAAAAGAGCTTCTCGGAGAGAGGTATTTGTATAGTATTTTTGTTATTATATTATAAAACATACAACCAAATGACCATTGATGTGAATATGTGTCACTAATTTAGACAGGTCATGATTAATTATGTAATGTGGATCTCTGGAATCGATAAACTAACTGTTTTAGAGTATCGGTGGAAAGAGCACGTGGAACACCTCGTGGCAGCGATCAGTGGCGGGGAAGCGGACGTGGCCATTCTCGAAGAGAGTAAGTTACTGAAAACGGAAATTCAAAACAAGTTTAACGAGACGAGAGGACAATTATAGTTTCATTTTTCCTTTCATATTTTATATTGCAATTTTTTTTTCTTTATTTAATTTTATTAATAATGCAGTTTATATAATTTATTTTTCTATTTCAGTCGTGATGATACACGTACACATGATAGGTATGTATGGTAGTAAAAAAAAATAAGAGTATTGTTCGAAAGCCTATAATTATTTATTTTACTATATTATATTTATAGATACGGACCCCCAACTCGAACGGAATACAGGCTAATCGTTGAAAATTTATCAAGTCGCGTCAGTTGGCAGGTACGCATTAATCGGTTATGGTGTTTTGTAGTTTTCCTTCATTGTTTAATTTTGATTGTTTTTTTTTTTAACTTCCCGCTAAGAAAATTGAAAATTTTCAAAAATAAGGAAGTTATTGATTTCACCCCGATTTTCGAAAATCGAGTTTTCATCAGATCTCGACGTTTTGTGATCCTAGGAAGCTATTCTGACTATTTTTACGATGATGTCAGTGTGTGTGTGTATGTGTATGTAAACCTCTCATAACTTTTGAACGGTTTGACCGATCGAATCGCGATTTGCGGCATTCGAAAGGGTTCCATTGAACTTAAATTTCCTGAAAATTTGAACCGATTCGGCCCAATAGATTTTGAGAAATTCCAAAAAAACCCACAAAAAAAGTTGTTAAAACGATGTTTTTTCAAAATAACTTCTAGAATATTGTACCAATTGATTTCATTATCTAATCAGCTCTTCTCCTCAAAAAATTGCGTCGAATGCCGCTAAGTGGATCAAAATCGGTTAATCCGTTCGAGAGATATCGTAGTCACGTAGTCGACAGATTTCGAAAAAAGTGTTTTTTCAAAATAACTTCGAGATTTCTCAACCAATTGATTTTGTACCTCTTACAATATTTTTAGAGCTTAAAAAACTGCGTCGAATGCTGTTTTAAAGATCAAAATCGAACAACGCGTTCAAAAGTTATAGCTTTTCAAAAATTAAGATAGTGTTGTTATCAGCAATTTTCAGATTTTTGAGCTCGAAGAGCTCAGAAATCTACTTTTAGGTATATTTATATTATCAAGTGCTTTGAACTCAAAGCGCTTGAAAATAGCGGGAAGTTCCAGGGATAACCTGCAGGGTCAACCGATTTACAGATTTTTTTTATTCTTTTGACATATACTCCCTGCTCTAATATTATTTTTAAATAATTTCCTTCCTTGCGTTTATTTTATGATGGCAGCCATCAGTTTTGCATAGAAGGATTATTATGTGTACATAATGTGGTATCGATGCATAAACCGGAAATAAATTGAGAATAAAAGGTACGGATCCACTGCACTTTCTCACTGAGCTGCATCAATAGCGGATTTTTGTTAGTCTGTAAACTACCTTTCTGGATTTTTCCGAAACAAACGAATAACTTCATTCAGTAGAGTCATTAATGACATGCCAATTTATGAAATAAGATCTTCGAGCTGTTTTCGAGAATATCGTAATTTTCATTTCAATTTTTGTTCACCAGTAAACTACCCCTTCTAGATTTTTCCGAAACAAATGAATAACGTCGTTTTGTAGGGTCATTAATGACATTTCGATTTATGAAATATAATCAAAATCGATAGAGCTGTTTTCATCAGTGAATTACCATTATTTAAGGGAGTCAAGAGGAAATGAGAAGAAAAATAACACCGAGGAGTTCCCTAAAAACCTTCAGTTCAAAATTTGGTTTCGAATCGTTGAGCGGTGTGTCCGCTACACCTCTGTACATACAGACGGACGGACATCCAAAAATCGTTTTTCGGTATGTAGGGATCATGAATCTTTTAAACCCATCGAAATCTCGAATTCGATTTTTTTCGTGATGACAAGACTTCACTCCTATGGTCGCTCGAAAATAAAAATTGTTGAATGCAACGAATAAACAGAACAAAACTGGACATTTGTAAGAAGTGCAAAAAACTGTGATGTCAGCTGGATTGGAGATCGTCGATTGTATGTGCGTATGTAAATAAGAACTTAATAATCTTGAGGAAGTGGACAATAAATTATTATATTATATAAAAAAAAACTAGTTACGATTTTATGATAAGTGAAACTTTTATTTATTTAATAAATGAGTGTTAAAAATCGCCAAAAGTATATAATTTTGTTTACGTGGTTTTGGCAATGTAATTTGAACCCTGATCAGTATGGAGACGAACGTAAGAGTCCAGATTTTATCAATCGTGGTCAATTTGATATGCTGCTCGACTGAATATTCATACAATATTAGTTATGTAGACGCACAGTATAGTTACGGAACATAACGCCGGTCCCTTTCGATGAGCAGTGGTTCAGTCGGCTACCATCACACTTGTATGCAGTCGTACAATATAGATGAACGTGACTAGACGCGCGACATTCATAACCAAACTGGGAAAAAACGAGGCTATACAGTTTCACTTAATAAATTTTAAACAAAGCTGTTATTTTGAAGCAACGTTTCATCTTTAATTAAGACCCATGCCGGTGAAAATAAGAAATAACGGTTACGACAAGAGATGTGAAAATAAAACAGAACGAAGATGCGTGTCCTTGTCGATGTCTTATTTTTCATTGCAAAAAATTCACGTAAATAGTATGATTACTACTAGTGATGGGATAATTTGAATTAAAAATAATCGATAATCCGATTTTTTGAATAATCGATAACATCTGATTTTGGAAATAATTCGAATTTAAATAACTTGAATTGTATATAATTTTAATTATAATAGAGATAAGAGATTGTTATGATTGGAAATTCTAATGAAACGTATTATTCTACACTACACTCTCTCTACTGTTTAAAATCGACGTAACATCGAATGGCAGCTGAATACTGGCTAGTGAACTAGTTTTAGGTCCACCTGTTACCTATATAAAATGCAATAGTCATAATTCAAAAGAATCGTTTGATATAATTCGAATGAAACATCCGATTATTAGAATCATTCATAACCTAAGAATTTGATTATTGAAATAATGCGATTTTGCCTATCACTAATTACTACAATAAATTATATTATATAATATCCTTTCCTTTTGTTTATATTTTCAATAACCCAGTTCCTGATTTTATCATGTTTGTTGGTAAAATATTAAGGCCGGTAGATATGATATGTGCCTATAGTAATATGTATTATGTACGTACGATTTTATTGCGTGTATGAAAATTAAAAGTGATCTTATTTCCGAAGAGTCAACCATGGGATTTTGGCGATGGTAGTGTTGAAAACTCGGTTACGGTTTCTGCCGGCTACCGTCTGGTTTCACCGATGGTTATCTGACAACAGCCTCCTCCTGCGAGGTTAAAGAGGACCTACGTCTTACCTTCTATCGACGTAGGTTCGCTCATTCATCGCTTGGTTGACAGTACTCACTATGTGTCTTTCTTGGCCCACGTTCCTCTCGCTCCCACAGACTCAGTTCGGGCCAACAGGTAATAATCACTGAATGGACAGAGTCTAATATAAAGTACATTGATAAAAATATAATATAATTAATTGTTATCGATGCCGAGTGAAATTTTATTTTGTCTTATAAATTTATTTCAGCGAGATTCATGTTTTTCAATTCAGAAAAATCATGAAAATCTTTGAAATCGTTTGTATTTCATAAATGATGTCTGCTTACTCGGTGTGAAAACAAAAACTTGCTCTTTTATACCCAATGAATTGTCATAGTACTTTCTTTCCATTTTCAGAAATGATAATTTGTTGAATAATGTTTGGCCAATAAAATTAAAATAACGAATCATGCGGTTCTTATGTCTTTTTTCGACAAGTAGCGTTTAGCCGTAATTTGTTACTTGAGTTAGCTGTTTTGACAATGTATTATTTCAATAATTATATATTGACAAAAGTATTTTTGAAGTATTCTTCACAAAAACTTACAATTGATATGTTTCTGGTTTGTAGGATTTGAAGGATTATATGAGACAAGCGGGAGAGGTGACGTATGCAGATGCTCATAAACAACACCGAAATGAGGGGTAGGTATTTTTAAAAGCATTTTCATAAAGAAAAGAGAAAAAAAATAGGCCATTAATAACACAAGTATATTTTTTTTAGGGTCGTAGAGTTCGCCTCTTATTCAGATATGAAAAATGCCATTGAAAAATTAGATGACACAGAATTAAATGGCCGTCGCATAAAACTAGTTGAAGACAAACGCCGCGGTCGTCGCTCACGTTCGTCTAGTAGTCGATCGCGATCTCGTTCTCGCAAGCGTTCTCGATCGCGTTCAAGGTAAACTGTTTATTGCAGCGTGTTAATTTTTAATTTAATTTATAATTCTTTTAATAATACACACAGCCACAGCCGTTCTCAGAGTGGATCGCATCACAACAGTCGTTCAAAATCCCGTGAACGTTCAAAAAGCAAATTGGTCGCGAGATCAAAAACAGCTTCAAGGTCAGCGTCCAAGTAAGAGAATTTATTTAATATACTTTTTTTAACTCGGTATTGTGTTTCTATTTACAATTTTTTTATTTGCTATTCAATGAAATGTTTTTACCTTAATTGTGTAGATCTGCTTATGATCTGTCAAAATCGAAGTCAAGGTCGCCTTCTAGATCTAGGTCGAAATCTAAGAGATCGAAATCTAGATCACAGTCAAAGAGTAAAACATTTTCTAAGTAAGGTTTTTTTTTTCTTTTATATAAGGGTCTACCGACTGACTTCAATATCTATTTGCATTATTTTTTAGTATGACATAAAATTGACACAAAATACATCTTAATGAAAAACCATATTGCGTTACGTTGTATTATGACGCGATGTCGCATTCAATTTAATAAGTTTTAAGTTGAGTTATGAAAATATGCATAAATTTACTCATGACTTAATATTTATTTGTTGTTCAGTTATTAATAAGACAAACGATACATTTTTAAAACTTTTAGAAGTCACGATCTATAAAACAATACCTATATAATTTTTTATTTTTGTTATACATTTTAGAGACCATTCCAGATCAAAGTCTCGTTCAGCGAGTACTGAAAGGTCAAAGTCTAAAAGTCGTTCACCATCCAAAGACCGTTCGTCAGATAAAAGAGAAGACACCGATTAAGTTCTACATTTATTTTACATTCAAAATATTAAATCGAAATTTAATAACATAATTAAATAGGCAATAGGTAGTAATTTCAAGTGGAGATGTGCCGGATAGCATAATGTCATATTCGCGGATACGGATCATGATAATGACTATTTGCATCATGATCTGCGGATACGGATCTATCATTCCGCTTTACCTTCAACTTTGAAGTAATAAATTTTAGGACGGGAATGTGATTCATGCCGTCTATCATTAAGATTTATTTTTTCTTTATAAAATAGTTTAAATATCCGTATTATAGATCTGCCTTAGAAATAACGAATATGGAATTTTTAATTTTGCGGATCATCCACGGATATGGATATAGATATCCGGCACATCACTAATATCAAGCACCTAATGAAAACAAACAAAATGTATTTGTTGGCAAAAAATTGATTAATAGTTGTTACTTCATTTGTTTAATTAAAAAAAAATAGTCAACTTGTTTTTTTCTCTTATAATCAATTTCTAAAAAAAAAACATTTATTTAACAAGTAAAATGTATTCGTAGGTATCCTGTTAATTAGGTAGGTAAAAAATACATATTACATTTTGCATCCTTTATGGAGAAGTTTCACTTAAGTGCCTTTGTGCCTGTAAAATAACAGCTGAAAGAAAGTTATGTAACGAGAACAGTTTAAGAAAACTATGTTCTCGACAAAAATTCTAATTTGTTAATTAAAACTGAACCTTCATCGTTTATATTTTTAAAGCTAATCTTTTCATTTTTTGTTAAAAAATTTTATCCTAGTAATAAAAACATCAATCTTTTGCTAATAACCATTTGGCAGTAGTTATGTAGCTGATTCTGGTAACTAGTAGCCGGTAGTTGTTCATTATTGGTTAGAAATTCAATGGGCGGAGTTACCGGCTACTCACTTTGTTGCCGGTAGCCGTTGTAGACAGCTGGATATTTTTATTCCCAAGCGTCTAACATATACTTTAAAAAAAATTTATTAAAAAAACAAAAAACCCGACTGCGTAAAAATCGAACATAAAAGATGGAAACACAATCAAATGATAACATGCAGTCGGAGGCATAGTAGTTACAAATTGAACAGAAATACCTCCGACTGCATGTTATCATTTGATTGTGTTTCCATCTTTTATGTTCGATTTTTACGCAGTCGGGTTTTTTGTTTTTTTAATAAATTTTTTATTTCCTTCCTTTTAGTTGAATCTACTCATCAAGCCTTTTCATTTGGTACCCCACACACAAGGTTTTACCGATTTTTTTAGTACTGACAAAATGGCGTCTAGCGCCCGCCATATTAAATTTTCCGTGACGTCATGTACCCTATTTGAAATGTTAACGAAACCTTTCTTTTGTTTTGATTTTAGTACCTATATCAATGTATTTAGAAGGAAAATTACTTTTGCATTCTGACAAAATGGCGTCTAGCGTCCGCCATATTGAATTTTCCGTGACGTCATATACCCTATGTCACTGGGGATTCAGACGAATCTAATGACACCTCATTTTTCAAAATCCGTCAAGCCGTTTAGGCTACAGAGCGTGATAAAGAAATATACATGCGCAGATACATACATACATTCGAAAAACATTATCCTCCTTTTGGCGCAGTCGGGTAAAAATAGCGGTTAACTAATCTAACTATTGCGTGGTGTAATGGTTAGAACGACTGCATCATACCCAATACGTCGCGGGTTCGTATCTCTGTGTAGCGTCATTAATTTTAGTTTTTTTTAACTATTCCATACTCCACTTAATTATTTATATGTTTTTCTATTTTCTCTATTTATTTTTTATTTTTAATATTTTTTTATATCAAATGGGCATACAATTTTTGGTGATTTTTTAGGCGAATCCTTGCGGGGGGAGCGTTTCTCACATGGGGAGTTTTATACATGGACCTAAAAAAATAAATTTAAAAAGAAACCTAAATTTTAGAAGAAAAAAAATGTAGCAGTAGATAAAAAATTAATAAAATAAGTGTTGGTGAATTGGAACTGGCTCTTAAAATTTCAGGTTTAGGTAGGTAGTGCAGATAACTGACACCACAGCTAAGTGCGTATGTAGCCTTACTGTTAATACGGGAATTTACCGCAACGGCGGACGGCGAGAATTCTCGTGGACAAGCGGCCTAAGGGCACATACGCATTTAGCAGTATGCGGTTGAACCTGCAGGTAGCCGGAATCGCAACCGCAGCATCCGGTTGAAAAACCGTTATTGATTGCGGCGGCCAGAACAGATAATTTCAAAGATGGACTTGGAAGAAGTCGCAGCTGTTTATTACCTAGTTTTTCTTTTCATCCGTTGATAATTCAGCACCATTAAAAATATTCCCAACTTCCCATTCTCGTTGTTTTAAATTTCTATCGGAATACTATGAGCATTTTGTATTCCAAATGGATGGTCGGTTCTGGATTTCAATAATGAATTTTTCGGTCAACTCTTGCATTATTCCTTCACATATTATGACTTTCTGACACGACTGCCTCCAAACTGACCGTATAGTGCGAATAGCAACCGTGCGGTTGACCGGAGAAGGGGCCGCCGCTCTCCAAGCGACCGTAGCAGTTTGCGTGCAGCCGCATCACAGTACAAAGAGAAGCACGCGTTTTGTTGCTTACGGCAGCCGGACGGCTGGCCGCATTGCGAGTAGCTACTAAGTGCGTATATGGTATGAGCATTATTATGAGCCCTTATCAGTCGTATTAAATACAATTTTCTATCTATGACTGCCCAAAACTGTAAAAGAGAGATTAGAAAAAATTTTTTTCGATTAAACCTTTTTATTCAAAATCGTAATTTTAACCAGAGACAATTTTTAACTTTGGGTTTTTACCGATCTCTGGTTTTTAACTAGGAGGTTTAATTTTCAATGCAACTGTCATATTTGTGACGTCATGGCACAAAAATTTTACTGAGGTGAGATAACCGTCGATGCAGCGGTTTTAAGTAATGCTTGTCAACTTAGAAAAAAAATGGAATATTTAATTTTAGACAATCTAAAATAATTCTTTATATTTCACTCTCAGTCGCATGTTTGAGCGAGCTTTTTGTTATACAGACAACTCACGAAAGCATTACATTAATAATAATGACAAAAATCCGTAGCATTAATTATTGATAATCGGATGACATCACAGACACGATTATTTCCATATTACTTCATTCTTCGTAAGTTTGCAACAAACGTGAATATAGCAAGGGTATGGAAATTAGATTTGACAGTTAAAAACGAGATTGGAACACATGCAATATTTTTGGTTTTGATTTGGAATTAATTAGAGATAAAGTTCATAATCAAGTAAGTAATAATATAGTAGAATTTTTCGTTGGTAGATAGTAAATGCTTTATAATAGTTCGGTATGTGTGTTAAAGATAAGCGTCGTCAGTAAGAATAATTATGAAATTATTTGCTCTTTTAGGAGAGATGGACGGAAGCAGTGGCAATGGATCATGCCCATCTGTAGATCAAAAACCAGATGATAAAAAGATCAGTATCCCGGAAAATAGCAATCAACAAGAAAATAGCAATAGAAACGAACAAAGTGATCACATTAGCGAAGCATTTCAAGTTCTTGATGACATTAAAATGCTTTTAAGAAACATGAATAAACATTCAGCAGAAGGTGACACAATTACAGAACACTCAAATAGTGATAACGATTGTGTATGTACAGAATAATGTGAATACAATTACCTACATGTTTTAGGCATATTGTGTTTAAAATTTTATTGTTTGTTTTAGTACGCAGAAAAGATAAATAAAATTAAGGAAATTTTGAAAACATTGTTAGGTAATAAGTCAAACCTATCAAAAGATCATAATAAAAGTATTGATGAGTCAGAAACAAAAAACTCTAAGGCACATGAAACAATCCAAAATTTACGTGAACAAATCAATTTGAGAATGCAAAATGAAGAAAGATTTAAGTGAGTATTGCCAAGCACTATTTGCCCTCATAAAATAATGTAAATATATAATATGTAGTTATGCGCCCATAAACCCTTACGGGGATAGTATACTAAGTGTACGTTTTCATTTCTGGTTAAGCTGTGCCCCCACGATTATTTTTTTTGTGGGAACTTCCCCTCTGTACCATCACCCTTTTCACTCTATGAAAAACATTGCATTAACACGCCCCCGCAAGAAACTGCCCGTGCAATTATTTTGGTTCCATCGTTAATATTTTATTTCTCGAAAAATTTACGTAAAATACGCAAATTTTATTTTAGATACTGCCTAATTTTGTTTTTTTCTACAACTCAAAAAAAAGGAACTTTTGATTCAGTGAAAAATACGAGCATTGAAAACGTACACTTGTGCTCGGTTGCACAAATCGTTGTCAAAAAATTTGATTTGACAATGACCTTAGATTGTGATAATATAATTACTGTTTTTACACATTCAGGAGCAGTCTAATTTCGTGAAACTCCCTGTCATGTAGAACATTAGATTGTACGCACACAAAAACAAAATATGATTGATATGCATAGAAAAAGATCGCTTTTCAAGCTAAATTTTGATCAAAATGCGTAGAAAAATGTTGTCTCGAAGTGAAAATTGTACAAAAAACTATGTTAAATACATGTATACACAGTTTAAAAAAAATATCGTTTCAAGCGATCAATTATTTTTCGAGCAGGGTCGATTTCAGATTCTACAATGCTTTTCTTATGGAGAAATATGTGTAGTCACAATCTAAGGTCATTGTCAAATCGAATTTTTTGACAACGCTTTCTGCAACCGACCATTAGTATACTGTATCCATGCTTTGGGTCTCTATCCTGCGTTCGGATTTAAAATCTGGAGGAGATTGAGCACGCTCTATGAGCTCCGAGGAAAGCGAGCGAGCAAGCAGATTTAACCATCTTCAGAGCATTCATTTTAAAAATGAGCGGAAACATGTGTTGTGAGAATGGATAAATTTCGATGTTTAATTTGTATGAGGTAATTTTTCAATAGGTAAAAACAAACGCACAATATTTATTCAAAGAATAAAAGTAATAACCAATAAGTCTATATCGCACAGAATGATTAAATAAAGTATTTAAAATATCTACAGGTCGAAAAAATCAACAGGTGGCACTGTTAATTCTACAATAAAGGAATAAAACTAAAAAAAATATAAATCAAGACTTATTATTATAACAATGTTGAATTAAATCAAAAATGAGGAACAATAATAGGTATATATCGACTTTAGTAATAAGAATTAAATTTATTGACGCCATTTTATTCTGACGTTTGGGAAAATCTGCTAGTTTATGTTCGGAATTGTTTAGATGGTTCAAATTGCTCGCTTGCCACGTGACCAAAAATCTGCTCGCTCGGCTCGATCAATCGAGTGCAAGACCAAACTTACCCAATATAATTGTAGTGCTATATAATTATTGAAAATTCCTTTCTAGTTTAGTGATGGCAGAATACGAAAAAACAATTTCGAATTTAGTATCGGAAAAAGCAGTTATAGTCGAAGAGCGTGATACGGCTCAAAGACATTTAGCTAATGTTGAAGCGGCTTTCACAGATGTTCATCAGTAAGTTTTGAAAATTGTGATTTTTTCCCATAACCAGGAATACGCGTATAGTTCAAAGTAGCATCCGTACTTGCAGTGGATGTTTTTGTTCCAATGCACCGAACATAAAAAAAAAATTGTGTGTGCTTAAGACAGCATGATCGAAATAAAAACTTCTATGCGATCATAATCGATTCGAAGTAGTATTAAGCAAATAATAATAATAATAAATTATTATATTATGTAATATTATGTACCTAAACATAATGTTTTAACATTAATTTTGAGAAATAGTATATTCAATATTGCAATACAAGCGACGAAACACAGCGTTTGCAATTAATTATACTAATTAATCATACTAATGCAGTAACATAGTGTGTTTTCCTCCCTCCGCCCGCCCCCCTTCCGAATGAGCTTTTCACATCACAGCCTGACGGATCAGACTTATTTACTGTCCAGGCAAAAGTGTGTATGTGAGCCTAAAGAAGTTTTCACTTCAAAAATAGGCATTAAGAATTAAATTAAATCGTGTGACGTTTTTGTATAAGAAATAATGAAGTGAGTTTTTTTAACAAGATTATTTTCAAATCAAGAGTATAATATTAGCACAGTATATTAGTATATTTTGAAACCACTAGACTAAAATGTACAATTCTCTCCATTTTAGGAAATACGAAAGATGTAAAACAATTATAGAAGGTTTTAAAACAAACGAAGCAGTTCTTAAAGATACAATAAGAATAAATGAAGAGCAAATTTCTAAACAAAATAATAAATACGAAGCATTGAAAACACATGCAATGGCTCAACTTGAAAAGTAGGCTGTTGTTTTGTTTTATAAGTTTTTGAAGTTTCTTTTAATGGTATGTATATTTAATGCGTTTCGGTTTATTCCAGAGCTAACAACGAACTTAGCGAAATAACTCGAAACCACAGCGATGAAGTAACGCGGCTCCGGGCAACAATGCAAAAATTAGAACTGAAAACCAATTCATTGACACAGCAAGTGGAACAGAAAACAAAAGAATGTGAAGAACTCACACGTATTTGCGACGACCTTATAAATAAAGTCGGTCGTTAATTTGAACTTACGGTGCAATGAAAAGAAAGTGAGAAAAATTGCTTTTTTACAATTCGCTCACGCGTTCAATCGGTCAGTGCAGTTGCGTTCAACCGACCAATTCTGGCCTCCTATGGAGAAAAATCCGATCTGAAAATTTGAGTCTTGTTTTATCGTTTTAGTGTAGAAACGCACAGAAGTGTAACGTCTAAATGGAATTGTTGCAGGTTTGTCACTGTTACACTCATTTCATCGGTCCTACACTGAACCACACTGCACTGGCAACGGCAAACGAAGCTATAATAATTATTTATTACAAATTGTATGTCATAGACATACGTCATAGTTTTATTCCCAAATTTTTTTAAATAATTTTGAAAATAATGTGAACAAATCTGATTTGTAACCTTATTTTATTATATGTATTTTTTTTTTAAGAAGTGCACTCGATTTGAAAATACAGTCAGAACTATAATGAAACTCGATGGATTGAGAGCAATTTATTTAATTATAGAGAGTTTGTAGCTAGTTTTGGTTGTTATGGATGGAAAACCAACCAAGTTCAACAAACGTTTACTTGATAGAATTTTAAATGCGAGACATCGTACGGTTGTTTGATTGTCAACTTTTCATTGCAACGTCGTAAATAATGTATCTGCTTTGTAAATCTTATTAACTTGGCTTTATAAAAAATAACAACAAAAAAAATGTATAAAACGTACTTATAGGTTGTAAAACTAGGATTTATAAGAAGGCTAAATTGTAAAACAATATTTTGCATATTAATAATTTTATTTGTTCAGTTTAATTTTTGTATCGGAAAATATTTTATTTTGTTTAATATTATTTATACAGTCGACTTTTATCGTTTTGTAAAAATTCAACACAAAATATATAAAATGTGACAATTTTCCATGTTAAAGTATACATTTTTTATTACCAGGTAGTGTCAGCCTTATATACAGAGTGTTCTCGGTATATTTATTTTATTTTTAATGGGTGATAGCACATTTCAAAAGAAGACAATTAAGTGTTAAAACACCTTAGTAAAAGTTGCATGATAAGAGAGGAAAAATGATTATCTAAATTCAGTATATTCTAGTATTGAACTAGTTAACATGATGCTAATTTATGGGGAAGTGCATCAAAGTTATCATTCAACTGTTACTAAGATGTTTTAGCACAAATCGTCTTATTTTGACCCATTAAAAATAAAATAGGTAGACCAAGAACACCCTGTATTTTAAGTTTAAAAATCTGTTGTCAAAGCCCAGTTCTTAGAAAAATGCATTAGTCTTCGAACATATACCTTTCCATTCCAGCTCACAAAGTCAAAAAAATAGACGACGGGATCCGTGTAAATCGGTTTGCTCTGAAATTACACACCCGGTGCAAAACGATAAAGTTGACCGTATTGAGAAAAAATCAGTTTAGGCATTCCACTATTTGAGCATTGTATGTGTTATTCTGTTGGGTTCTAATAAATTAAAGAATGCTTTCAAACACAGTCGACCCTCTCATATAGCAAACTTTCAGATCTCGGCATATTATGTTAATCCTGTGAGCAAACAGCGCAACATTGAGGCACGCTAGGGTAAGTACCAGTTTTTCCAAGAAAATCAATAAACTTAAATCATTAAGAATCGACCTCGATCATTAAGAGAATCGACCTCGATCGTTAAGAATCGACTTCGATCATTAAGAACCGACCTCGATCATTAAGAACCGACCTCGATCATTGAGAATCGACCTCAGTTATTGAGAATCGACCTTGATCATTGTGAATCGACCTCGATCATTAAGAATCAACCTCGATAATTGGGAATCGACCTCCATCATGAAGAATCGACCTTGATCATTGTGAATCGACCTTGATCATTAAGAATCGACCCTGATCTTTGAGAATCCACCCTGATCATTGAGAATCCACCCTGATCATTGAGAATCGACCTTGGTCATTGAGAACCGACCTTGATCTATTAGCAAACTTAAGAACTACAAAAATTGCCAAGAAATACCTCTTCGTGTTTCTGGTGGCCTACTCCTAAATCCTTAGATTTTAAATATTTCTTAGCCGTAAATGGACAAAATAAATCTCAGATTTCATTATTTAGGAGCAGGCCACCAGAAACAGGAAGAGGTATTTTTAAACTTATGAAATACAAAAATTGGCAAGAAATACCTCTTCGTGTTTCTGGTGGCCTGCTCCTAAATTATGAAATCTGAGATTTATTTTGTCCATTTACGGCTAAGAAATATTTAAAATCTAAGGATTTAGGAGTAGGCCACCAGAAACACGAAGAGGTATTTTTCTTGGCCACTTTTGTAGTTCATGAGATTGCTAATAGGTGGGACTAATAACTTATTTGAAAAAAAAAGTCAACTATTTTTTCTTATCTTCACGTAATATCGTAAGGTGGAACTAAAAAACAGATTTCTTCTTATATTAAAAAAGCCATCAGATGTCATTAAGAACTTATTGTACAGTAATCCATCGCTTCTAAATTGGTGATAATAATTATCTTAAATATGTATTCCTTAATAAATAAAATTGCAATAATTCTTTCAGTTAATTTATTGTGTTTGTTTTCTTACAATCCTTATAATAATATGTAGTTATTGCAAATACAACAAAATAATATATTAAAATGTAAAAATATTTTTATATATTTTTACACCAACTCAATCCTATAAAATATATCCTAGTTGATCATCACACACACACACACACACACAGAGAGAGAGAGAGAGAGAGAGAGAGAGACATACTGACATAATTATAAAAGTAGTCAGAATAGCTTCCTAGGATCACAAAACGTCGAGATCTGATGAAAACTCGATTTTCGAAAATCGGGGTGAAATCAATAACTTACCTATTTTTGAGAATTTTCAATTTTCTTAGCGGGAAGTTAAAAAAATCATATCTTATCATACAATATCATATATGGATTCATTCTCATACATGATCAATATTGTCATACACGAGTTTTGACCATGTTTGCGCAGTAATGACCCTGTAAGTGTTGACCATATTGAGAAAAAATCAGTTTAGGCATTCCACTATTTGAGCATTGCATGTGTTATTCTGTTGGGTTCTAATAAATTAAAGTATGCTTTCAAACACAGTCGACCCTTCTCATATTGCAAACGTTCAGATCTCGGCATCATACAGTAAGGTCGCAAAGTGTTAAGTGGTGGTATCAGTCTAAGCACTCCGCAACTCTCTCTCTCTGTTGCTGTGACATTTCCATTTAAAAAACCGGTCCTTTTCAAGACCATCGAACAATTTATAAATAAATTCGTTTTGCTTACGAGCCGACATAGTATTTAATAATATCTTTATTTATTGAAGATATTATTAAATACTTTGTCGGTTTGTAAGCAAAACGAATTTTTTTATGTATCCACAAGAAAAGCATTGTGGCATTTTAGATCGATCCTCCTCGACAAAATAATTAACCCGAAAGGCAAAAATGTAAATGTCTTGTTATTCAGTCATTGCAGCATTTTTTGATGAACGAATTTTAAGTTGCAAAGTTGGATTAAAAGAATTTTATTGCACAAGGTGTGTCAAAAGATTTCTTTTTTAATTAATTGCTTTTTATTTATTTAATTAACATACCTCTTTATATAATTTAATCACAAAAATTGCCTCCCGTTTCTTTTACTATAGAAGTGAGTTGAATTTAATATTTTGGTTTTATAACTGGCACTAAAATAACACTGTAAATTTATTAAAGTAATATGTTTTATACAAACAGTTGTGAATCTGTAATAGTGACTAAACATCTAAGCAACGGTAAAATTTACACAATTTGTATATTCATTTTACGACAGAAGTTCCAAACTTAAAAAAACAATTTCATTTTAATTAATGGCATTATAATCAACAAAAAGAAATTCTAAATCTTCATGGTTTCCGAGCTTGTAGACCGTGGTCCGATGATATTTCTACTTGACGTTTGGTTTACGACTGCGGTAGACGTTCTCAAAGGCGACGTGGCCTCCTAGGCGTCTAGGAGGACACTTCAACTGCTGCCACATCGCCTTTGAGAACGTCTACCGCAGTTGTAAACGAAACGTAAGGTAGAAATACCATCGGACCACGGCCTACAAGCTCGGAAACCATGAAGATTTGGAACAGCGCCGGCCGTGAAAGTTTACACACTTGGATAAAAAAAATTCTCCCAAACGACTGGAGACTTTGCTCGCCAAATTTCTAGTGTAGCGATAATATGCAGTATGTATTTAAAATTACTACTTATGAATAATTAGTTTACATATTGAAATCTTAATAATTAGATATGATAAAATTCTGATATTTCAACAAATACCTAACTGAACAATTTCATTAATTAATATTATGTGAACATTAAGTTTTTGACTTAAATATTTAACAGATAATAAAATTTATATAATATATTATTTATATAAAATAAAAAGACTATTATATTACCTAAATGTAAAAAAATTCAGAGAAATTGCAAATCGATTTAAAAATTACTGTTCGGTAATCCAGAATGCATCGGATGTAAATAAGCAGACGCAGAGTTGAGCAAGCCCAAACGTTGTTTTTGTTTACGTTGTTCCGTCATCTATAAAATAGTAATATATTCGTACAGCCTGATTTACATTAAAAAATCGTAAATAAATCGTATACAAATACTATTTACCTGATCTTTCAATTCCTTCAGCTGTTGTGAAAGAAAGGTGACCAGGTCTTGTGTTGTTTCTAATTGCCACTGCAAACCTCGTAGCTCAACCTGTTCACCCTCGCCTTCCATAGCCGATAATGACATGGCGCGCAGGCGCGGAAACCAATCCAAATTTGAATCCTAGAAAATTAAAACTGAACTATGCAATTTTTTATTTTTTTTAAATACGCTTCGTGCAGTAATGGATTTCAACGTGTATACCAAATTTCGTTAAAATCAATTAACTCTTTCGAAAGTTATTGCCCGCACATACAACCCTAAAAAAAAACTTTTTTAGGGGTGCATTTTGGGATATAATTTCAAGAGAGTAAAAAGTCCGAATTTGGCCCTGGGAAATCACTGTAGAACGTTGTCAGTGATTTTTCGAGACACCCTGTATAAATAGACATTTCCAAAAATGGTGCCAAATTGTTCAGGAGGCTATGAAACGTTGAGAAATTTTGGTACGACCCCTAGATCCCGTCATCCGACCGACGCCAATAGTGTATGTGCCATAATATGGCAAAGAAACACAAAGAATATCTTCCATTGTTCGAGGTTCAGCTATTTCGGCTAATGGAGATTTTTGTTTGGTTGCATCATTACATTTTTTTTAGAAAAATTTCCCAAAAAAGCACAAGGATTTTTCTTGCAATCTGGCAAATCTACAGTAGGTATCGATTTTAAAATAATACGTCGATTAAATTTAAATCACGTCTGTGTTCGATTTACCTTGACCATGGCATAAACATAGCTCTCTGGACCTGTGAATTCTGTGGGATCCTTCACTTTAACTAGAACTATAAAGTATAAATAATACCACATGTTATGTTCGCATTTTATATGTTCTTCAAAACTGACTGTTTTATTATCGAAAGACGATCTATTCAGACCTGGAATAGTAATAATACATAAATAATAATATTGTATACAATAAAAAAATATTATAAAGATAAATTAATAGATTTATACGGCTGAATTGCAATTGAGAATTTTCGTTGGAAAGCAGCCAATTATATAATTGATTCGAAACATATTGGAAAAAATCATTTTACCAACCATAGTCAGTCAGGATTCTAACCTGAACCTTTCCATTTTCGCGGCGGAATGAGCTTACATTTACTCAACCGTGACAAAATTGCTAATCAAACATTCTCCTTACATGCTTCGGAATCAATAGACTTTCACTACATGCGAGTGTTAATTCCGCCGCGAAAGTGGAAAGGTTCAGGTTAGAATCCTGACTGTGACTATGGTTGGTAAAATGATTTTTTCCAATATGTTTCGAATCAATTATATAATTGACTGCTTTCCAACGAAAATTCTCATAAAAAAATATTATTATCAATAAAAAATGTTTTCTCACCGCATATGAAACAAGTGCTTTTCAGTATCAACTCTTTTTGTTGTTTTTCAGATCTCAAGTCCGCAAACGTGTCAATAATTACACCAAAAATGAGATTCAAAACAATTATAATAACGATGAAGAAAAATAGTAAATCATATATTACACGAGGTACGAACAACGCCTCCTAAAAGAAAAAAACAGCAACATTTGCAATGACGTTTGTAACACATTTATAGCCATTTTCATAATTTTACCCTGTCTGTCAGTATGTTTGTTCCGAGTAATTTTCAAAGCTGCCCGATTCTAGATTTACATATTATAGGCCTTAAGGGCTCTCGCAAATTCCATAGAAATTTTGAAGTAGAACTTCTTTGGGCGCAGTGATTTCAAACAAATATAGATAAAACATAACGGAATTAGCCGTTTCTATAGCGATGGAGATGAAAAATTCCAAATGACGTTTATTTTAACTTCAAAATCACTATAAGACCATGCATTTAGGTAACTAGAAATTTATAGTTTGCCAGCATTGTGAGAGAGACAGAGTGATCTTAAGGACATATTATGGATTATCATTAATAATAATGATGATTTTGAAACATGCAAGTTCTGCATAGTGCTAATTAGCTTTTGTTAATTTCTCAGACTCGCAACGAATAAAACAAATCATTATATTATAATCTCAATGTTCGGCTTACATCGCTGCTAGGTCTCCTCAATACGTCGCCGATTCCGCCGCCGTTACGTAAGCCTTGATTCATCGTCGTTACTATACACATTACCAATGAATCGCAGGCTCGTTCTTTAAGTTCTTCGCCACCTTCGTTTTCTTTACACAAACCGTCTTTGCTCAATAGTGAATCGCAACTTTGCCCTTTTGTTTCCTCCTCTCCGGCGTTTTTTTCGCAGAAACTATCTCTGCCCACAGCTGTAAATAAAAGTTTGCATTTTTATAGTCTACATTAAAAAAAAATTTTTTAAATCTTTTCTATGGGTGTGCTGCTAGTTGGTGAGCGAAGAATCTCGAGTACAAATGAGTAATGGATATTCTTTTTTTGATTTAAGTCCAAGGTAAATATTCGATTTTTCCGAGTCGAATCAAATACACAGGGCGGAAAGGTTTAGATACTGAAAAATGTTGAAAATATTTTTCAGTACGACTTAAATAAACTTGCAAATCTATTCACTACTTGCTACATCCTATAAATTTTTTATTTAATATTGGTGAAAAAACGACAGACGGAGTATGTATTTTTGTAGCAAGCATATTCTATTTTAAGAAATGATAAAATCCAATTGGCAGTTTGGAAACATATACTTACTATTAACAGTTTCTTCGTCGACTGAAACAAGAAAGTCATCCTTGAAAAACATGTAGCCTATTATAGAAAACATGTAAACAAGAATCAGAGCCAGGACTGCGGTGAGGATAATCGATCTCCCGTTCCGAGTAACGGAGCGTATCACGTTCAACAAGGTCTCCTCTCGGTAAACAACGTCAAACAACTAAAATATACAAGAATTGACGGTAACAAATCACCGTGTATCGTGTGTTCTTTGTAGCCTAAAACCTGCCCGAATATTTGTTCTGTTTATTCATGAAAACTGTACGGAAATCGCTTGAATTGTTTCCAAGTTTATCACGTTCAGACTACTGAACTGGACCCAATAAATGGAACGCTAAACAAGCTGACATGCACGAAACAATTTATTTGAACAATTCAAGAGGACAGTACAGCCTAGTGGTTAGCGTGCTTAGTGTCGCAGCCTCTGGACTGGACTGCCGTGGGTTCAAATCCCACCTGTGCTCATGGATGTTTTGTGATGTTATTTAGTTTTAAGTTAGTTGTTATTTAGTGTAGTTGAAAGACGCTAATGACCTGAGATGTCGACGCGTCTATAATCTACAATAAATAAATAAAACAATTCAATATGGTCGATATTCGCCTGATCGTGGGCTCTCGCATCTGCGCGCTGTAAATATTTCGTTCGTCATCGCCAGCTATGATCGGCAGTTTTCGTTTCAATACGTTACAAGTCAAAATTTTAGTAGAAACAACCATAGAGGATGCATATTAATATGGAGAGCTCATGAAAGTTGTTCTTTTATTAATTTTAACTTTTTAGTTAAATAATGGGTTTTCAAATGTGCAAAATATGCAAAAATAGAAGTGGAAAAAATCATATTATCCTCTATTATATCACCGTGGTTGTTCAGGCACTCAGAACCGCTATCAGATAAACGGGAACTACATAAGAGGAATGAGCCCTCCATATGTATGTAAGTTCTATGGAGACAACAAGGGAAACCTAACCTGACCTCGTGTTTGGCCAATGTTTGACTGTTTGGATATGTGTTGCGCAGGTTCGCGATGTTACAAATCTCATATTAGCATTCCATTTATTGGATCCAGTTCAGTAGTTCAGACGGACAGACAGACGTTGCTTTTTACATATTTTTTTTGTAAGGACTTACCAAAACTGAGTAAAAAAATGGATGCATACAAAGGCCGAGAACGCAAAATATTAAATAAGCAAGATGATACAACAATTCAGCATCCATAATTATTTGGTTCAGAGTCTTTGTTAAAGTGCCTTGATTGCCCATAATGCTCACCAAATGGATTCCTTTTAAAAACACCTGAAAATTTTAAAAGATAATCGATTTAACAGACAACTGTTCTGAAAGTGTGTATTCTAAAAATGCCCAAGTGTTATCCAAAACAAAATCAAGTTGCCTATCCGGAACTGGTAACTAGACTATTACGGACAATTTCCTTTTATAAAAGACGGGTACCCGGTAATTACAAAGTAACGGGAAATAGGTATCGTCGGTTAACGGGTAAACACCGGCTATTTGAATCGGGTACCCGATTCTGAAAACAAATTGTTCAACGGTGACGATTTGAAACAGAAGTCAAATTACGTTTAAAAAAAATTGAATTTACACAGAAACAGCATACATATTTTCTTTCTACTAACGGTTAATGTTCCTAGCAGCCAGAGTGTCGGTTCAGGTCCGACGGAAAATATCAACCGAAGAATGGTCGAAGCAACCAGCGTGCGTATGCCGGATTCCCTTGGCAAAGTAATAACGATTACAGTTGAAATTAGCATCACAATCCAAATGAGGCCTGACAAGTGTGTTCCTAATTCTGGAACGTAATAGTTCAACGTTGCGTAAAAATTAATTATTATATTCTTTGCTTTACGTTTATATAGAGTGTTTAAGTAACATCGCTTGTGGGTTGATTTCTTAACCAAAAATAAAACAAATACTTCCTATATCAACAATGTTCAGATGTTTTGTTTCAAAGATACAGGGTGTTCAATTTTTTAAGTTTTTTTTTAGAAGGTTGAATGCTTGTAATGAAGCTGATGGTGGCCATTTTCAACATTAATTACTGTAAATTTAATTAGGTAGATATCAATAATCAACCGAAAAAATTTAATTAGACGCTAATGACCTCAGTTGTCAGGCGTCTATAATTTACAATTCATTCATTCGAAAAAATTTAACACCCTGTATCTTCAAAACAAAGCATCTGCGGAACAGTGTTGATAGGAACGACTTGTTTTATTTTTGGTTAGGAATTCACTCCACAAGCGATGGCACATGTTTTTTGAAACACCCTGTATACACATATATTATACTTACTGGGTACTGAATTATTAAAAGGATAAAAAAATGCAACGATCAAATTGATTAAAACTGCACAATTAAACAAAATATTGCTCCACAACGACATGTAACTGCTGACCCAAAATAACAGAGGTTGTCCTGAAAATAAAAAATTTGTTTTTGACGAATTGTTATTATTATAGATATATCTAATATGAATAATATGCCATACACTTTCAGATTTGACGAGTTTTGTTCAATCCTAAAATCGGAATTCTAGTTTCGCATTTACTCATAAAGCAGACAGTGCTTGTATTTTAATTTTTATAAACATACATTTCTAAATGGTTTATTTCTTACCTCTTAATTTCTTCTGCCATTTCATTTCATTAAACATTTGTTCTGTACGCTCGAAGAAATCAGAAACTTTAGAGCCCTGATCGTCTCTTTCAACCGTATGCAAAACTCTTGTTTTTGTATCGTCGGTTATGTATTCACATATTTCAGGTATAGGAAAAACGATCTGTTCCATCGTTCTATCATTTCTCACAATCTGTAACAATACTCCGGTTAATAAAAACAATCAAGTGACGGTAAAAATATTTAAATAAAACACCAAACAGAAAATTAAGAACTTATGTAATGTCGATGACATTTCATTATTATTACTGTTTTCGACTGAATTCGACTTCGAATGAGAAAAATAAAAGTTGACATTTTTTCTACATACAATGTGCTTTTGGTTTTTCAAAATAAAAATAAAAAAAAAACTCCGAGATTACCTACCTAGATGATTAGATAATTAATGAAATGTTTGAGAATGCATTCGACATACCTCAATCTGTGCCGTGTGCGTCGCATAGTACAACAAGGCATGATTGGTTTTAGGATCGGCGTGGTCGCCGTCTATCGGCTTCAGTAACGCTGCAAGGTCTCTGTTATGTTGAGCAAGTTGGTGACACAAAATATATATATTGTGACCGACCTCTTTTGGAGACACTCCTTCTTCATTTTGGGTGCTCACGTCGCTTTCGACTTCATCGTCATCCAAAGACTCCTGATGAAATGCTCGGCATGCTACGTCCACCTGGTGAAAATTTTAATTATTCCAGTTTTATGCATGGCATTCACTTCTGAACATTTCGTTACGAATGACATAATGATCAGGCGATATTAATCGAGTTCTACGGTAAAATCTCAGCTCCGTTCGGACGACAGCCATTGATTTCTGTTTATTATCAACTAGCGACATCGTTCGCGTAAACATTGATTTTGATGTTCGTGTCGTTTTCAACGGGAATAGCGTCTTGACCCGAGTGTAGTCGGGTCAGACGCTAAACAAGTTTGTGCGTCAACTAATCGACAGTGTACCGAATTTTATCGAAATCGGTTCAACTGTTTTCGAGTGATGCCGATACAGAGAGATAGAAAAACGTTTTGCCGTCTGGGCAGTACATAATATTATTGTATGACACAAAACACGACCGAAAACCAGCAACAATTATTTTACGAATTTAATATTAGTATGATTAAATATTTAATAGTATAATATATTACCAATTGTTTTGGATTCATGTTGTACAATATTCTTTCGGCATTTTCTCCGTCTCCCCTGCTTTCCATAATTGCTAGCAATAATTTCGAAGCGTTATTTTTAAGTTCCAGCACAAGATCCATACGCGTTTTACCCAATGGATTTATGTCGTTCAATATTAACGCCGTTATTATATCCAACCCGTTCGACTCGTGCGTCGCTATGCAATTCTGATTATCGTGGCAAGGCCCCTGGCAATATTCTGTGAGTGTTTCTAATGTTTGATTTATTAGAGAGACGTTGTTTTCATTTATGTAGAGGCCAAGCAATCCCAATCCGCCGGTTGTCGATCCACAGATGCAATCCAAAAACATCAATGTCTCAGAAACCAGGTTATAATTCGTTTTGTTATTTTGGTTGCGTAAGAGATTCTGCAAAAAAAAACCAAAAAAAAAAAATCAATTAATTTTCAGAGCTGCCTACCCAATACAAAACAAAAGCGTTTATCATGTGTCGTAAAAAATACAAAAAAAAAAAATACATTAAACGTAGTCAGTACAATAATATGAAAACTAACTAACTTCTGCTTGGGTATTTTTTTCATTACGTGTTTTATAAATTCCTCGAGCGTACCTGTAGATCAGGATTGTGATTCTCGCAGAGCAATTGCAATAATCTTAATATCGGCTGCATTATAAGTACTTTCGGCGATAGACGACTGTCTACATCGCTCACGGCGTGTTCGTCGTGAACTTTGATTTCTATTTTATCGCCAATTCCTAGCGAGGCATCTGCAGTTATGCCGTTTCCCTGTGCACACATACCGATTCCTAAGCCGGCCGGTTTTGTCAAGCCGCCCGGCAATCGTTCGCAATTGTCCAGCACAACCGCTCCGGATACGTATGCCTGGGCCGTTGCTAATCCTGCTTGATTCAATTCTACCCTTACCTGAAAGAGTAACAGAGCAATCTAACTGTAAGCCATAACGTTTTTAAAAAACGCCGTTTCTAGAATTCACAAATACCTGTTCCGATACAGCGAGCCCATTGCTTTTAAAAGCGTGGCGGTGATTTATTTTTTCAAAATCTTTTCCGTCTTGTTTCTCTTCGTGCGCTTTTACAGCCATGTCGGAAGTATTAACCGAAACTGTTGATTTAATTTCTTGTTGAGCATCTCTCATTTTATCATAGAACACCTGTTTACAAATAATTTTTTAACTTGTTTTGGTTTATTTCTTTTTATTTTCTAAAGACAGGGTGGCCACTTTTTCTCCAGAACAAATTTCCCTGACTTTTCCCAGTTTTCTAGGTGATTTTTTAGTTTTTCCCTGACTTTTTGTACGTAACAAATAATAATAATAATGCGTTTAACCAAAGTTAAGTCGGTCGACCAAAATTTTTTCAATGTATGAAACCCTCGGTGCGTGACTCCCAATCGCGCTGGACTGTTCTTTTTCACAAAAATCCCTGACTTCCACCAAAATTGCCTGACGTTTCCCTGATCAGTAAAATTCCCTGACTTTTCCAGTAAGTGGCCAACCTGAAAGAGCTTAAGATTAAAAATTATTACCTTAAAAAACACCTGGCTGAGATCGCCTGCAACAAGTTTGCTGAAAATACTTTTTTGAATGATCGGGTTCCCGCCTTCTAAAAGTGCAATTCCGAGCGCAACGGATTCGCTGAATATCGAAGGTGAATGAACAGACCTTATGACCAATTCGACGACGAGATCCGATGCACCCTCACGATCCAGGTGGCTTTGAACTTCATGCAAAGTGCGACCGGCGCGATTCAAAACTTTAGCTGAAAACAGCACCGACATCAATACCTTTAATCGGGCTGGATATTTACCACTTCCGTTTACCTCCAGGTCCATGAGTGACGGCCGACACCAGACAACTGCCTAATTCAACAACTTCCGGGTTCTGTACAAAAGATTTTCCGAAATATCTTGCCAATAAACTATTACGCAAAGCATCGCCCTTGAAAAAAATAATAAATAATATTATGTGTGTGTAAGTATATAGAAATATTAAAAATGATCTAATTTTCTATAACAATATTTGCATATATACCTTTTCGCCATATTCATTATCTATTGCCATCATTTCTCGTAATGTTCCAAGTACCTTCACGCACAGTTTTTCTTCTTTTTCTTCCAACAGTTTTTCTGTGTGTTTTATAAGCCTGTAAGTCAAATTCAATTGTAAAAAATATACAACCAGGAGCGAAGTAAAACTTTTATTAAATTAAACCTTTGTTTTCAAAATGCTAACCTTAAAGGCCTTAGCCCGGGGGTGGGGAGGGGTGGTCATAATCCACGAAAATTGTCGCACAAAATGTATTTAAACGCTTTTGTAGACGAATGCCGTTTGCTGGGCCGCGTCACTTTTGTTTTCAAAACGCCCCCCGATAATTCTGGTCGATTAAATTTCTTTCCGAAATCTTACGGTCTTCCAAGTCTTCATGGTTTCCGGGCTTGTAGGCCGTGGTCCGGTGGTATTTCTACCTGTCGTTTCGTCTACAACTGCGGTAGACATTCTCAAAGGCGATGTGGCAGCGGTCGAAGTGTCCTCCTTGGCGGCTCACAGGTAGAAATACCACCAGACCACGGCCTACAAGCCCGGAAACCATGAAGACTTGGAACAATACCGGCCGTAAAAGCTTGCACACCTGGATCTTACGGTCTTGTATACCAGCAGGCAATTACAATACTTAAGCGCTAATGACCTCTGTTGTCGAGCGTCTATAATCCACAATACAATACTTAAGTACTAGGTACGTAACTATTTACCTGTGTATGAAACCTCCATTCTCACAGCGCTTTTTAGGCTCACTGCCAGAGGGAAACAGTAATTCGGGTCGGTAAAGTATATCGACCAATAGTGACATTTCGGCGAGGACGAGTGGCTTCAATTGCTCTTCCAACAACGACACAATATCTTGAAGACCTTCAATGATACTTCGGTCCAATCTCATTAGCTATTTAAAATATAAATAACAAAAAATATTCAGTGATATTTTACCAAACATAAAACTGAACACCAATATTACCTGTGACTGAGAACGTTCTATTTTCGGAGTTTTGGCAGCGAGTAGCCATTTACTGGTTTGACGCGACAAGACGGATACCTTGTTGAACATTGCAGCCACTTGGCTTTCCAAATCTAGAGGAATGGCTATTCCTCGACCCTTAGCTGGAGAAAAACGAAAAATGTATAAAAGTATTCCTAATTAAAAAAAAAAATTTCTCATTTTTCATTCGCTTACCGACATCTGATAAAGTTCGTATACAATATTCGACATTAAATCTTTGTGGAGACGAAAGCCACGAACATTGCGAAATCCTAAACGCAGCTTGGAGTAATTGTACAAATATTGGCTGTCGTGTCTGTTTGCATGAAAAAAAAAATAATAATAATGTAGAGCATTTTTTTTAAATGGAGCATTTCAATACAAACCCAAAGAACAATTAAGTGTCCATTAATTTACAAAGTGCAAATTTCAATAAAGAAGCTTATTTTTTATTATAATCACAACTTTAAGTAGGTACACTAAAATCTATTTCAACAATGTAATTAAAATACTTATTATTAGTTAAAATAAAAACATTGGATGAATACAATAATTAATATATAATAGATTCGATCGTTACTTGGTGTAAATTAATGTTATAGTGTTTCACTTTACATGAGACCACCTAAATAACTTTTTTATTTTAAAAGCAATCAATATAAAAAGTTTACCAGTTATGCAGGCCATTAATTAAGATGATGCATCGAGATAACCTAAAAGTTTATAAAGAAATGTTGTTTTAAGAATCAGGAAAAACTGCCAAGTATGAAGTTTCGTTAAAAAAATTTCATTTCTTAAATTTCTCAAAATGTTTATGCAGTCTGTAATTAATTTGCTATTTTATTAACAAGAGTGCCACGAAACAATAAAAGAATTGAAATCGTTTTATTGTTTCGTGGCACTCTTATTAATAAAATACAAAATTAATTACAGACTATAAAAATTTTGAGACATTTAAGAAATGAAAATTTTTTGACAAAACTTCATACTTGGGAGTTTTTTGTGATTTTGAACATTTCTTAAATCTTAATAAGCTTTTGCGCTATCTCGATCGCACATATGACTTTACTTGAAACGTTACTTTTTGTTTTAATCACAGTTGGTTCGATTTTGACTTACTTTTGATATAAAAAAGTTATTTAGAATGAATGAATTGTAAATTATAGACGCTCGACATCTGAGGTCATTAGCGTTTGAAAACAATAAATGTAAATAAAAACAAATACATTGACACAAAAAGTTATTTAGGTGGTCTCATGTAAAGTGAAATACACTTTTATGAAAATTAAATTACTGAAAAAATCAAGCAAAGAGAGTAAAATAATAAATATCACATATAAATAAAAACATGCGAGAAGAGAGATTGGAAAAGCTTTATAACTGGGCATATTTAAATTACTAGAAAAGACAGCGATTTCGAAAGTTTAATAAAAGTTGTAACTTTTTGTAATTCTTTTTTACATAAAAATACACCTCTTATATGCTATAATAAAAAATGTTTATTGAATAGGTATTTAAAAACGTAATTTATAAAAATTAAATTTTCCTCGAGAAAGACACGACCGGTCGTCGCAAGTAATAGGGTATTTGACTAAAATTTTTTTTTGTGGTATATTAATAGAGTAATAAATTCTGAACAAAATGACGCCTAAATCTCTTCATTCTGATTTCAAATAAGCTCAAAAATAATTTTTGAAATATTTATGTTAGCCCCGCCCGCTAAACAATCGTTTTTGCTCTACTGATATATGACGTCATAATTTTATGAACTTGCGTTTATATTAGCTAATAATATTATCTAAAAACCCAGAAACAGAGTGTTGAAAAATACCATTTTGTACCTATGTAAACATGATGTAAACAATATGACCTACGTTGCTATGGATACAATTACATTTTACTTATAATTGACGTCACGCGGTGTTTGAAGTCACGTGACACATAGATTAAAAATCATGATTTTATTTATTTATTTAAATATGTTTACGAAACTTAATTAATAAAAATAAAAATTCTAATAACTATTTTAGAGCATAAACTTTCATTATAACAAAGTTTTATATTTTGTTTTGATCACTGGCAAATACCCTATTACACATCAAAGCCAAGTGAATTTCAAAAAGAAAAAATATTTTTAAAAAATAAATTTTGTTTTCGAGGATTTTTTCAAAAAATCAAAGCCAGCACATTGAGAAACGACAACAGTGCAGCTAATTATTATAAAATACTCACATTTCTCGGATACGGCACGTACTTGGACGTCGACGAAGGCGTCAGTTGATCATAGTCGTCGTTCACGGAATCACTCCAGAATACAAGCGCCTCGTGCAGGTGTTTCTATACCACCACCATCGTTATACCACCACACCAACACCAAATCACCCAAATCCCAAAAACCCCAATGAAAACTATGTAAGTATATGCATGCACATGCAGTGTAGGGTAGGTACTACAGCAAATGACAACACGTCCCGCCGATAGTTAATTAATTGATTAATCAATTGGTCTCGATTTAAATCGGATCGATTTTAAATTAGGTAAATAAAAAACGATGTCATTCAACAGTGGAAATATTTAATAATTAATTACTACAGAGTTTTTATAACTCGGGACAGAAGCCAATGAAAAAATTAAATTAGAAACTACAGTTTCTATATGACAAAAATTTTAAAAGAACCTTCAGTTTTACTTAAAAAATCAAAAACCCTGTTTATGTAAAAAGTAAAATGAAAGGTTTACCACAATTCTTATCCAATATACATTTAAAAAAATGTGCAAAAGACCTGCAATTTTTGAAAATTTTCTAAAATTTAAATACACAGCGAATGTCATTTAAGACGCAACACACACGAGTTTTGTTGATTTGCCTGCTAGTTATAGAAAACATTAATGCATTAGAATAGATGATTAGAGAAAATCGTTCCACATAACATGTCACATCCACTGAACAATTTTTTAATTAAAAAAAAAACATTGTTGGTAGTCATTTTTTATTAGTTTAAAATATTGATAGTGATGTATGTTTTTATTCAGTGGATGTTGCATTTTATGTGGAACAATTTTCTCTAATGCATTAATATTTTCCATAACTACCAGGCAAATCAGCAAAATTCATGTATGTTGCGTCTTAAATGAAATTCACTATACAATTCCAATTTTTATGCAAAAAAAAAAAAAAAATAAATACTTAAATAAATAAAATCGGTTAATCTATCAGTTACAGTCCATGCATAGAAAAAAATACATAATAATTATTCAATGGTAAAATTGTAATCAGTTTCGGTTGGATATTATTTAATCTGGATCGATTTGAACCAATATTACCACCGAATGAATTACAATTTGCAGTTTACGCATTTATCGCCATGCTGTACTTTTTAGTCAGATAGTAAAATGCATTTCGATTTTTGCACGGAAGATTGTCAAACAGTGAAATGAACAGAAAATATACCCACTAGGTAAAGAACTCTACCGGTCAACAAGCAATTCGCCACTTCATTAAAAATCATTACAAAATATCGGGTCAACTTACTTGAACGGTGGTGCTTTGATCAGAGAAAGGACTACTGAAAAACGTTGAAATTATATTCATAAGGCCGTTGGTCACATAATTTTCCAACGCTTTATCCGCATGCTTTCTGTCAGTCAAAGATGTAGCAACCATGGCCATGTCTACCAGAAACGATTTTTCAAAAAGACTCCACATATGATTCGACGCATATATCTCCTTCATTTCTACTTCGGTATCGATATAACAATGGTTCAAAAATCCCACGTACGCTTCTTTTACCTATTTCGTATAGAAAACAAGGTAACTTGCTCAAAAGACGTTTAATAACAATAAGAAGAAGAAAATTTGTTCTTTATTACCTCGGGTATGCAATCTGGGTGACACACCATCGCTACAATATCGTCCAGCGGTAATAAACTATGACACTTTATTTCCGTGTAGACATTTTTCCCCATTGTACAGCACGCCAGAAGTTTTACCAATTCTATATGATATCTATTTAAAGAAAAAAAAACAAAGAATGTATTAATATTTTTCAAGTACCTACGAAAACATTCCACGCCTAACTATTCTATTTTCTATAGCCGCGTTTCTCAACCTTTGGGTCGCGTTAAATTTTTAACTGGTAAAATACCTAACGAAATAAAAATATATTTTATTTGAAAAGAAAACCACTTCGGAAATTAACAAAAGAGGTTAAATTTTACAAAATTACCTACTTTTAAATTACAAATTAATTATTAGTCCATTGTACCAGAAATTGATCTGAGTACAAACAGTATCATGCTGACGGTATACTACTTTTTTTATTTTATATTATAAAATAAACAATTGGGTCGCACTATGACTTCAAAAAATATGTTGGGTCGCGCGTCAAAAAGGTTGAGAAATGCTGCTCTATAGTAGTGTACACTAATCTTCTATTTGAATCACTTCTTATTTCTGGCCGTTATTGAAATGATTAAGTGAAAGCAATGTCAACAAATTGCTTCAATATTGTTATAATAGATAACAGCTTACTTTACTAACCTCAAAGAACTACTTTCGTCCATAGAATGGCGCTCTTTTCTCATCATTTCCACAAAATGATTGAAAGATGCTTTGTCATTGTAAAATACCAAAACGTCTTCACCGGCATTGACGAGCTGAAAAAAACGATAAAAATAAAACTTAAAAGGCTTTCCGTTCAAAGAAAAATTATTTAAAACCGAGCAGCCACATGTCCGGCAGTCCCGGACAGTAGAGACACTGCATTTGTGTATTTTGCCGATATTAACCGGATCTGCCCTTAATTTATATAATTTCGACTTGCCTCTTGCATAACCATATCTTGACATTTACGTATAAACTGGTTTTCAGCTTTAATTATTGTTTGTAAAAACTTCAAATATTGCACATGTCTTCCGTGAGTTTCTATACAGTGCACAAAGTGCTGAATAACTTTCTCATTAACTTCATTACAAAGGGCCGAATTATCTTGAAATATTGCACATACTGTTTGAGCCTCACGTATCTATAAAAAAAAACATGTCAAAATAATTACAAATCAGCATCGCAAGGTCACAGCTTTATTTAACCGATTTTTCTGTTTCATAATAATACATTTAATATATATAGGGTGTTTCCTGAAAAATGCCTCAAGCCAGAAGTCAATACAATGCAAGTTTAACAACCATTACTGCTTTATTTTGATCTTCGCTACGAAGAATTTCTTCTACTAATTATAATTAAACTGGAGTGTTTTTCTACATACGAATTTGTGAAAAATTATCAAACTTACCCCGGGATTTAAAAACAAATCCAGTTGTTTATGGAGTAACACTTGATTTTGCTGATTTCCAAGACAGAAATTCTGTAAAAACTCGTGAGCAAGCCTCATTAGTTCGTTCATGCGCACGTCCTCTTTTTCATCGTACGGAATCTGTAATAAATCCAATACGACCGTATGGACGCCTACGTTGCGCAATAGCCGTTGCTCGTGTTTACGAGGCCTCGACATCTGACCTCCCTGTGTGCAGAGCTGATTCATCCTAATCAAAATTCGTTGTATTTTTCGATACTCTTCCGCTTGTTCGGGATGAAGCGGCGGACCGACATCCAAATCTATAGCCGAGCCCTTTTTATCCGTCGCATTTAACAGGGGAGCAGTTTTTCTAGGCGATACGCCTTCGTCCTCGTCGTCTTTGTTTTTTTTCTTTTTACCTATAAATACGGTCGTTTAGAATTTGTCATTTATTTGAAAATACACCTCGGTCGACTATTATATTTTATTGAATGCGCGTCCAGTAATCCAAACTTCTGGACGATTTTTAAGACACATCGTGAGCTTTTTTGCCTACTGTACCTAGAATAAAACTAATAGGACATATTCTAATATTATGTATACCTGATGTCTGAGAATGTTCTTCAACACATTTAGATTTGTAAACCCAAAGTTCCGATTTCTCAACCGACTGTCTCAACACGTCCAAGTCGGCTTTTATCTGTTTGTACGACTCAACATCGGTATCGGACACGAGTAACTGTACTTGTCTAAATGCTTGGAGAACTTCCTGTCTCTGACTAAAATGTCTGAATAACAAATGCAACGATCCCGATACCAGCGGCGGATAATCGTGCATGGCGAGATGGAGAAGAACTCTCAGAAACGTGCGTCCGCCCTGTCCGTCCAAGTCGAGGGCAGCGCATTCTTCGCTGATAAATATACAAGTAAAAATTTATGTTTGACGAAATCTTTCAACAATGAAAGAAAGAATATTTACAAATAATCCTACCTACTGCCAAATATACCTTCGGCCTGACTTCCAATCAGTTCCAAGTCGATATTTTTTTGACCGAGAACAAGCTGTTCGCCGGTTGTTGTTTCGTCAAATTCTCTTTTGAAAATGCTTAACAAACAACTAATTCTATAATCCAGTCGTACGTCCAAAATAAACTGGAAAAATAAAAGAAATGAGAAAAAAAAAATTTGCTCAACTGTATTATAAATTTCAAAACATTTACTTGAAGAATTTCAATAATTTTGAGTTTGGTGTCCATAACTAAAGGGTATTCCTTTAACAACTTTGAATTGTTTTTGTTGTGTAATGGAGAAGACGGCTTCATTGCCACTCTCCCGACCGGTCCCAGCGTTAATGATGTGACAACCGCCCCCATGTCGCCAATGCTTCTCAAAACGCCGCCGTCGGCTACAAGTTATGCATAATTAGTTCTCGTGACACATTTTGAAAAATGAGTGTTTCTCTTTTATAATTATTACTCACAATCAATATCGGCAGTTGGGAGCAGACTTTCTTCATAGTCACTTTCTGACACACAATCTAAAATGTTCAGTAAAGTTTTTGTTAAACGCAGAAGATCGCTGAAGCTATAAAAGCCAAAATATATTAAATCTCGAGCCAACTTGACAACCTAAAAATTTACGACATCATATTAAATAATACAAACGACCATAATATCATAAAGTAAAATCCAAACCTCGAAAGTTAACTTATTTTGATCTTGATCAGCAAACGACCATTTTTTTTCAACAACATTACACAAATATTCTTCTACAAATGTTATTGTTGTATTAAACTTTGTGCGGACTGCTTCTTTGTTCGGATCAGGCGTTTTATTTGTATCGTAACTGAAAAAAAATGGAAATAAATAAATAAATAAAATTGCTGTCAGTATAAAAAAAAATGACGTAAATAAAATAAAAAAATATATACAGATTGTATCAAATTAAACCTGTGCATAGGGCATTCTGTGTGTAATACAGAGATCGATACATAAAGCAATAAGTAAGAATGAGATAAATGATCGCTAATAGGATGTTAGGTGGTTACTGTAAATAAATAATATTTATACAACCTAATAGCGTCATCTTTGTTTTTTCGCTCCTTCTATGCTGTAAAAATGTAAATCTTTTATCAGTTTAATTTACAGTAACCACGTAACATCCTATTAGCCATCATTTATCTCATTCTTACTTATTGCTTTATGTATCAATCTCTGTCTTACACACAGAATGCCCTATGCACAGGTTTAATTTGATACAATCTGTATTTTCCACGTAAATGAATGTTAAAAACTTGTTATATAAATTTTCAACTTTTAGAATAACTTTTGTGTCGAATCAAACACTTACTCCTGTATGGACATTCTCGACGGTATTTCCGACCATAAGCGGGCATATTTAACGGGCGTGACCGGTTCTTGCGGATCACGATCCACGTGTAAATGCAACATTAATCGACAAAATGATGCTCGCAATTCACACGCGACGTTTTCATCTGACATACACCTTAAAAAGTCATATAAAATTTAAAAAACTCTTTAACAAAAAAAAAACTCCTTCAAAAAAGCCACTAAAAACAGGAAAAAATAAAATTTGAGGTCGGCGCCATTTTAATAAAATATGAAGTCGGTTAAAAAGTAAATATTAATTACTATACTAATATACTTTTTAACCGACTTCATATTTTATGAAATTGGCGCAGACTTCAAAATTTTATTATTTTCCTCTTTTTAGTGGCTTTTTTGAAGGTTTTTTTTGGCCGTGCCGAATATAGAACCTTCTCCTTTTTTGAAGTCGGTTAATTAAAAATACGTCTAGATTTGACTTGTCTAAATAGAATCATTCCAAAATTTCTTACTTCAATATTAGATTAATATTGAGATGAGGAGAGAGACTGTTAAGCGCTAAATATTGCCGATTAAGACACATATTTGAAAATAAATTCAGCTGATGTCTATAATAATCCAATATAGCCTTGTCATCAGATATTCCCAATTTGGCTCCTCGCGACAGCTCCGTCAACGACATCAACTTCTAGAAAACGCAAGTCAAATGTTAAAACGTGAAATGAAGAAAAAAAAATTATCGTCATTTTCATTCACCTGACCGGCATTCCATCCTAACATTACTTCGTATTCCTCAGTGTATAATGGTTCTAAATCGGACTCAATTTGTTCTTTTCCATCCTCATCAATGTTTCTATCGAGTCCGTCATGAATTTCCATTGTCAATTTTTCCATTCTGAAAATACCAAGTACGCAATTTTATTTATGGAAAATTGATGTTTTCATAATATACAAATAAAAAAATTAAACGTAAACTCATTTAAAAATAATTTTTTAAACCAACCTAACCTACAAAACAACATTAATGCATGATAACAGTCAACTTCGAAAATTGCTAATTAAACTCATTAAATTCGAGGAAAGAAAAAAAATAAAAGGAAAAGACCTACAGATCAGGACACAATAAGTAGTCAAGATCTTTTTTTAATATGAAAAATTAGATTCGTACCTCGTTTCGATAAGTATGTCGGAATTTTTTTCACTTAATACACTTTTACAAATGAGTTCTTGTGTGACAGCAATTGCTTTTTTGTTCGATATACATAAATCCGAGAGGTAATCGAGAAATCGCGATTCCCAATTTGACATATTTTTGCGCACGAGTCCGACGAACGTCTCAATTTCGTTTGCAGTTATATGTTTCTCGAGCAGCTTCCGGTTATTGTGAAGCAATGCAGTGATGGTGTCTTCGGCAAGTATATCGTACCCGATTTGTTTTTGCATGAAAGCAAAATGTTTTGCGATATATTCTTGATTTTTACGATAATCTTGCTGACTCAAACGCAGTATTCGGTAGCACAATCTAAAAATATATTTATACGGCGCGTGTCTAGGATCGTTTAATTCTTCCACCTTTAAAAATGAAGGTTCGCCTTCTGAAGATTCTAAAAATGGACCCTGAAAGAGACATTAAAAAAATTGAAAAGTCAACGAATTTATTAAAATAATATTGCACGAGTGCTTAAAAATGTTATGATCAAAATAACCTGTAAAATTTTGAACAATTGTTTCAGTATCGATTGTTCTCGCAATAACTTTTGCCTGTCTCTATTCGGATTAGAAACACTCAAATCCAGAGCTTCGGATTTATTTTGGTTATTTTCTAATCCAGCAATAAAATACACAATATCTTGCAACAAGGCCGTCAGCGCTCTAAAAAATAAACAATCCCAATATCGATCTTGTTTATTGAAAACCATATGCAATACGAACCAAAATAAATTATTAACCTTCTCTCATTGTGAGATATTGTGCCCAGCTCTAATTTACTCGACATCGCTGAAAGTACTTTGCAAGCATCGTTCGCAAAATCTAAATCGCGAACTTCACTGGGAGAAACCGATATCAATGCAAATGCTTCTTTATCTTCTTTTATCGGAGCGCATCCCACCTAAAAACACAATTAGAGCATCACAAACACCGTCCAGGTTTGATATCAGTTGCCGAGCGTCTATAATTTATTCATTTATTCATTCATTCATTAATTCACTCGTCGGCAACACGTTCTTTAAAATAATGAATGAATAAAAAATATTGCAAATGACTTTAAAAGTCAACTTACTTTTGACATGACGGGTTTCTCTTCATCTTTATCAATGGGTATCGCAGTAGAATGCACCCAGGTGTCTGTACATATGTGATGTAACCTTACATAGCTGGACTGTGGAACTAGCGAATCTGCGCGGGTTTGCGTTGTGGGATCGAGTTCAAACAATGAAGAAATTTCATTGGCGTACGCAACCGACACCAAATAATAAACTTTAGCTTCACCGTTCGCCTCTGTCAAAATAACATTATTGTAACAATTAATTCTTTTAGGATTGGTATTTTTCTATATTATTGTTTAAATATTGAAAAAGCCCTACGATCCAAATTTCTTTATTTATAATGACGTGTGCGACGTTTCGAATATAATTTTATATTTGTTAATATTGATAAAATTTTCATTTTAAAATAATTTTAAACATCGTATCAGTCATGTGTTTTTACCTAAATGTGGAAAATTCTACTAAAATCCGAATAACCATATAACCATAAAGTTTCCAAAAATTCACAAACAAATCTTTAAATGGCCGTAACTTCTAAACTAAAAGAGATACAGACGTTTGCTTGTGCTCGCTGGATTCAGCGGGTTTTTTTCTATAAGCATTCTTAATTTCAAAAATATATCACAGATTTCGATTTTTGCGATTTTCTTAAGGTACCTAGAAAAAATGTGATTTTTGACGAAAATTGAAATCTCTCAGAACTTTTGCAAAATAACCATGCTTATAGAAAATGACACGCTGATTCCAGCGAGCACAAGCAAACGTCTGTATCTCTTTTGGTTTAGAAGCTGTGCCCGTTTAAAGTTTCCAAAAATTCACAAACAAATCTTTAAATGGCCGTAACTTCTAAACTAAAAGAGATACAGACGTTTGCTTGTGCTCGCTGGATTCAGCGGGTTTTTTTCTATAAGCATTCTTAATTTCAAAAATATATCACAGATTTCGATTTTTGCGATTTTCTTAAGGTACCTAGAAAAAATGTGATTTTTGACGAAAATTGAAATCTCTCAGAACTTTTGCAAAATAACCATGCTTATAGAAAATGACACGCTGATTCCAGCGAGCACAAGCAAACGTCTGTATCTCTTTTGGTTTAGAAGCTGTGCCCGTTTAAAGTTTCCAAAAATTCACAAACAAATCTTTAAATAGCCGTAACTTCTAAACTAAAAGAGATACAGACGTTTGCTTGTGCTCGCTGGATTCAGCGGGTTTTTTTCTATAAGCATTCTTAATTTCAAAAATATATCACAGATTTCGATTTTTGCGATTTTCTTAAGGTACCTAGAAAAAATGTGATTTTTGACGAAAATTGAAATCTCTCAGAACTTTTGCAAAATAACCATGCTTATAGAAAATGACACGCTGATTCCAGCGAGCACAAGCAAACGTCTGTATCTCTTTTGGTTTAGAAGCTGTGCCCGTTTAAAGTTTCCAAAAATTCACAAACAAATCTTTAAATGGCCGTAACTTCTAAACAAAAAGAGATACAGACGTTTGATTGTGCTCGCTGGATTCAGCGTGTTTTTTCTATAAGCATTCTTAATTTCAAAAATATATCACAGATTTCGATTTTTGCGATTTTCTTAAGGTATATGTAAAAAATGTGATTTTTTGAATATTATTAGATAATAATGTAGTGCCTGATGAAGATATAAAATTACATTCGAAACGTTGCACACGTCATTATAAATAAAAAAGGCTTTTTCAATACTTTAACAACAACATTATTGTATTATATTTTAATCTTCACAGCTTTTTTATCGCCCAGTAAAAATCGAGGGCCGGCTCAAGGTGTCTGCAGCTCGCTCAACTGCCCCGGTCGCTCCGTAACGCGTGCCGGGAACCTTTCGAATCCGTCGTAAGAAAGTGAATATAAATCTACTGTAAATATATTATGCAACCTTGGCGTCGGCTCTGCTATCGACAGTTCATTAGCTAAAGATGGCAACTCGTTGCTGAAACGCGTCGTGTTAAATCACAAGACGGACATCAAAAAATACAAGGTATTTCTAATACTTCATAATAGTTAATTAGCTGTTCAATTTATTTATTTATTTATTGTAGATTATAGACGCGTCGACATCTAAGGTCATTAGCGTCTTTCAACTACACTAAATAACAACTAACTTAAAACTAAATAACATCACAAAACATCCATGAGCGCAGGTGGGATTCGAACCCATGGCAGTCCAGTCTAGAGGTTGCAGTGCCAAGCATGCTAACCACTAGACTATACTGCCCCCTTAGCTGTTCAACTTACCGCGAAGTTTTGAACGCATGTGATCCACAGTTTGATCACTGTCCGCTTCTGCGGCCAAATACTGTCCGGTGGCCAAATGTTTGAATCGAAATATAGAATTCCAATGACCTGCTCCGCCCCTGCAAGGATCTTTTTGTACGACCTGTAAGTGCATTTCGCAGTTAAAATGTAATTAAAAAATAGGTTCGTTGATTTTTCGCATTTTTTTTAAAGATACCCGATACAAGGGGCACAGTAATTACGATTGTGGCCCAACCGAAGATACTACCTCTATAGTTTTATCTTACAGTTAATAATTTTTGATATTGTTATCCAAGTATTCAGTTAATTCGAAATCGAAACAATTTTTTTTAAATCTATATCAGTTCAGCGAAGGCCATGATTTTTCCAACAGAATAATCATAAAATGACGTCACATCTGTCAAAAAATATTAACATGACATACATGATACAAAACAAAACGAAAACTATGGCGTAACTATTGTAGTTCACGTCACACATTTTTTAACGCGTCATTTCCCCCCTGTACACCGTCGGGAAAAGCATAGTTCTACGTCAAAACAGTGTCGTTTAAAAAAATTATATGGACTTTTGCATTACTTTTATTGTAACGAAAAATCACTGAAGTGTACTGTTTAGCTACAAGTATTTAACGTTCTAAACTTTATATCACATCTGATTTGTCTTTAATCTTCAAACTTTAAGCCCCGATTTCAAATTCATATTTACATATTATATTTTTTTATATACATTTATACATAATTATATCATGTTAAAACTGATTAATTTGTTAGTAGTCAAAACAAAACAAAACAAAACAAAAAACAAAACGTTTATAAACTATTTCTAAATGTGCTAAGGTTCAGAACAAAAAAACAAAATTCTCGAAAACGTTCAATCCTCAAACAATAGGTACCGTTTCTTTTCAACTTTCTCAAATTTTTGAAAACAATTATTCATTCATGAAATTCATTTATGAAACAGTCACCGAATCAAAAAGGTAACTGACTGGCTGTAAATATAAAAATATAACATTACAATAAACATATAAAATTCCTCCGTTCAATTTTTTCCATACAAGTATTGAAAGTTCATATTCCTACACGTCGAAATATTTACCTCCGCTTCCCACAAAGCTTTGCTGCTCGTCGCGGCCGTAGCACTCGTGCGTCCCGTGGTACGTAAAAATACATGCTGTCTTTTTTTGTGTTCGTCCATCGTCAGAAATTTTTCTTGTTCAGCGTGAAACAAACGGACCACATCGCCTCCTTTTAAAATATCATCTGCGTTTTCTCTGTGCTCCATAAACAGAGTTACTTTCCACGACGTGCTTCCGTTGACAACGTTCACCTTGTTCGTATTAAAACAGTCAGAACACGTTGACAAAAACAACCGAATAAAAATAAAATCAAGCGCTTACCTCCTTGCAGCCCGGATTGTCCGGCAGCTCGTAATTAGCAGCAACGTGCAAAACTTGTTGACCGGCATTTACGGGATTAAGAATTACTTTATCTCCGACAACAACGCTGTCGCCGGTCGCTCGCAGTTTGTAGAAAGGCAATATATAAAACCAAGATCCTTCGTTTCCATTTGCATCCAAATAAACTCTCATCGCATTACGTTCCAAGAGAGCGGGTAAACGTTTATTTACCGTCACAAACTTATTTGACTTCAGATGCAACAACTTCAAAACAAAATCAACGATTTTTATGTTGAAACTTACGAATTATACAATTTTCGTATCTACAGATCACACATACCTGAACTACACTTCCATACTGTACAACATTGCCCAATAATTTTTTATTTTCACTATCGTTCTGTTTCTTTTCAATTTCGGCAGCATGCTGTACGCGGAAAAATAAAAAACATTCGCGTGGATTAAATCTCTACAAAGTTTTTCATCAAATACCAAATTAAAATAACTTACATGTAACCTTTTTATTAAAATTGTATCTGTATTTGAACTTGCGCTTTGTTTCGCCGCTTTCCAAAATTGTTTCTGAGCAGAATAACGATTCATAGGGCATATTTTAAACAAACAATCTGTAACGAAAGCATGTGTGAATTTTTAGAAATCAGAATTTCTCGACAGATATGAAAATGGTTAAAAGTGCTAACACTTTTTTTTGCAATTATCAGCGGTTTAAAACACATAGTAAATCAAATTTTCACTGTAACATGATAACATTATCGCACCGTCGCATTTTGTATGATTGCCAAGCATAATCGAGTTTGTTAAACCTTTTTGTCAATACTGCACAAAGCTATCAAAATCCAAAATTATATTGTATACCTCTAAATTTTTTTGGAGGAGTTAATAAATCACCAGCTTCTGGTGAAACAACACTTCTATCATCCACAAGCCTGAAAACGAAAAATAAATATTTAAAATGCAATATATAATAATATGTAGGTACAACAAAAGAAAAAGAAATTTTTTTTATAGACAAATAACGTGAATATTAATAAATTGCTACTGCCCTTACGTTATGCTTGTCAAACTTTGCTATCATAATTAAACTACTCGTAGCGGGCTACTTTCAATAACAATAATGTACAATACATTTACCCGAGCGTGCTGAGAAATCCGCTGACATTTCCTTCGGCATACAGTGACACTATATCACCGAGATGCAAATAGCTTGCCGAGCCGATTTCACCCATTTTCAATTATTGAATGATCAATTCGATTACTTAACAGTTATGTTCCGGTTACATACCTAGAGTAGTAAATTCGCATCTATAAATAACATAATTTTTCCGATATGTAACTGCTAAATTAAAAACTGTTTAATTGTAATTACAAAATGCAAATTAGAACATCATAAAATAAAAAATCTTAAATAATAGTAATTAGAAACAAACTCCGCATGTGGTTAAATACAAAATGTTAAATGACAACTCACAACAGCATTTTATCAACCGACTTAAACAGTTCGTAGAAATATTTGGGAAAAAACTACATAAAATGCGCTAAAACACAGGTATTATGGTCTACAATTTTTGGAGTAAACAATAATTATTATAACGTATATTAAATGTTCTTACACAAACGGTGTAAATCTCGGTTGTCGGCATAGTTTATTAATATTTTTTCATTTTTTTACAATAAGTCTCAATTAATTGTTACTTACAATAAGGTTTTAAAAAAATTAAGAAAAATATCAAATACGTGTGAAATGTCAAAATTATTTGATTAGAAGTCAGAGTTAGAACGACATCATGTTGGTAGCTCTGAATACCTGTTCTTTAAACCAGTGGTACTCATTAAGCGGCTTAAGGGCAATTGCGAATTCAACATAGACTTATATAGATTTCTATAAATAATCCCTCTGACATTTTTATTATATATATTGATTTTATTTATAGAATTGTTTGATTATTACACGCATTGTTCGTGTTTTAATCCGACGAGTTCACTTTTTTAGATTTAGAATTAAAGACAGGACAGCTGTACTATTGGGCTGAATGTATCTTTAGCTGTTACACAACTTACATTATTACGACGACTCCTAACTTTGTGGGTATTACCTAACAAGGTATTTAAAACGATTTATCAATAAAACCACTTTTTTATTGCAATGGTTTTTTCTTTGCATATTTTTACATATCCCGATCGGTCGTTATCAGTTTTAAACTAAATCTTCTTTCATACGCGTGTATTATTTGGTTGGGATTGTATTTAATTAGTGACTTTTCATAATTTTTTATTTTAAATTCTATATTCCTTTTTTTTTGTCTTCTAATAAAAGTTTTGAAAACATCTCGATAATCGCTGCTGTTTAATCATCATTCACTAACAAATGCTATTATCACAGGATATCCTGTAATTAATAATAAGGATTAAATTCACTGGATAAAACTTTATAATTTAAAATATAACAAAGTAAAAATTAACACAGATTGAACAATATAAACTTTATTTACTCAATAACAATACTTCTACTGTCTACAGACATTTTTTTATTCATGCATGGATAAATTTGTAATAATTATATAACTGTGTGTTGAAAATTGTGCTGTTTAATAAATAATCCGTAATAATAAAATATTACTATTACAATATTATAATAATCAATATAAAAAATAATTAAAAAAAATTCTACATACAAAAAAGTGGTTTGGTATTTTCAAGCGTAGTAATCAAAGTGTCAATATTCTCCTTTGACATTTTTGCACTCATTGTTAAGCGGATACTTGGTTTTACTTTACAACGTTCAACTTCTTCGAGATACATTGCTCTAGTCAAAGCAACGCCATTTTCCTGACACTAAAACATGCGCAGCAATTATTTCTATAACATAACAGCATAAACAATTTACATGCTTATGAGTTAAAATATTTATGTAGATATATAATATTATATTATATCTGTCAGTGCGCTGTAGATACTTACAAAGTTAATAACCGAATCGAGAAGTAAACCGTCATCTTTTGTCTTGTTTTTAATGTACAAATGTCGAACAGGCGAAAGTTCATGTCCAGAGGAACTGAAGTTTTCCAATGTTTTAAGCCCTTTATCAAGGTATACGCAATTTTCATTTAAAGATTTAAATATGTCATTTGTATTTTCCATATAATCTATAGCATCGATAGCTGCCTGTGTAAGAAGTGGAGGAAGAGAGGCAGAAAAACAATAGCCTAGAAAATCAAAATTTCACTAAACGGACACTTCATTATAATAATTGCTTGTCAAAATAGATTAGATTAAATTGCTGATGATTGACGCTCGACAATCAGAGCCCATTAGCTTCTATTGAATAAAAACAAAAACAAAATCACAATAAAACAGAACAAACTTGACAAAATATTCAAACTGACATTATTATTATATAGAAAGCGATAAGATATTCTTCTTGTATTATAAATTATTATACCTTGACCGGAAAGTCTTTGATGCTCAATAATAAATGATGAGCCGACACAAAATCCTCCAATAGACGCAACACTCCAATCCAAACTACCAATAATCATGTCTACCTCTGTGCGCTACAAATAATACGATTGTTAACAATACTAATAAAATAAAACAATTGATATTACACAGAATGCATACATACATCCACATTAAAATATTCTGTGACCCCGTGACCAGTTTTTCCAAGAACGCCGAAAGAAACGGATTCATCCAAAAACATACGCAATTTATATTTTCGGCGCAGCCTTAACAACTCAGGCAAAGGACATATTTCACCTGTATTCATATAAATACCTTCAACGATTAGAAATGTGCGAGTGCGTTTTGCTTTTTTTTGATTCTAAAAAGACAGAACTGTATTACTTTAAAGCGTCACGGCCCGTTTCGACGAGGACAGTTTCTCGCTCGTTTGGGGCAACGTAACAGGATTACTTCCCATGAGAGGCGAGAATCACGCTCTTGCTCTAACGTAAAGAACTTTATAGGATAAATTCCACCACGCATCCCCACTGGTGAGACTAGTTCACAAATTGGTGTACAACCGATTTGTGCGATTCTCTTACAATCTTGTCGAAATAACAATTTTTGTACAAATACCTTTTTTAATACTCCTAGCTCTCGCACCAAAAGTTTTTCTAAGTCCTCCATGTCGTTGTGTTTAAAGTAATGAACAGTACTTCTTGAAGCATCAATTCCTTTTTGAGATGCAAAATTTAACATTTCATCACTAAAAATAAAAAGTATATGTCACTGAAAAAGAAACCACAATTTCTGATTCGAAAATAGACATACGCGAAAATAATATCCCCTCGTTTACAGTACGCGGGAATAGCACTCGCTATTGTAGAAAATCCATATGAATATACGACTGCCTCTTCAGCTGTCATAAATTCCGCTATTCGTTCTTCTAATTTCAAATGGACATCTTAAAAAAATAAAAGTATGTAAATTATTAATATAACGACGCGATTGCCTTTTAAGTTAATTGCAAATTTGTTACAAATTATAGAATACTACATATCAGTGGTTCTCGACCTATGGTACACGAATGAACTTATATAATAAAGCGTAAACACTCGCTCTTGTAGGTATTGTACGTAAAAAGATTTTGATACTGTAAGGTTATACTTTATATTCAAGCGTCTATAATTTGCAATAACTATTGATACTACACATGACCCATTAGCGTTCCGACTTTCGGCTGTACGGGAAAAAAGAAAGTTCGAGAACCCTCCGCTATATATATTATGAATATTACATAGAAGAAAATATTATATCAAATCATATCCACCTAGAGTTCCGTAAAATCCACGAGGGCCACACGAACCAACTCCATATTTATGAATTGTTTCAATGGCTTTATTATAAATGTCCATATTCTCTAATAGTCCCAAATAATTGTGTGTAGCGAAGTTTAAACAGTTCTTCCCCTTTAAGAAGAAAAGGAATAACTTGGATAAATTTTAAAATATTTTTATTATAACAGAAATTTAATGAATTTATATCAATTGATGTACCTACTACACATTAAAAAAAAATATCACAATTGACCTACATCAACTATAATCCGCTTTCCAGCAAATCCGTTAACTATTCTCGGATTCAGTATTTTATGGTCTGTATTATAAGTACTGGTAATAAGCGGTTCTGGTTCCCATTCCGATAGTACTTTTTGCTTTTCCTATAATTAATCCAATTGGAGATATAATATTGCATACATTAACACACCATTGTATTTCAATCCATGTTAATAAATAAAAACATAAATTGCAAAACTTACAGTTTCGGTTACTACGAGCGGTTTTGTTGGTTTTTTCATTAAATACCACAGAGTCCATAAAACGACTCCAATTTGAAGTAAAGTAAACATAGATGCCTGTAAAACATCATTATTATTGTATTATAATATACATGATACATTTTTAACCTATAAATCTTATTAAATTTATTAGAAATTACCTCCCACAAAAGACTCCAAAGAACAAAAAATGAGAACTCCATACTTTATTTTGAGTAAATCACACTTGACTGCTACGTTTTAATTGTTTATAAACTGACTGATTTCAAGAAAATCACTTATAGGCGTGCCGCAAGCCATTAACCGACAAATGTCATTTGGATTTGATTATCTATTCTCTGGATTTGGTTAGCTGTTATGAGTATCTCCAGTGTTTTCAGTTCCTGCAGAATAGCACCGAAATGCTATCCCCACTAGAAAATAGAATTTATGTAAAATCTAAATAAATAAACAAAAATCTAACTAATTGTCCTTTGTAAAGAATTATAAAATTAAACCTTAGAAGTGTGAACAAGGTTAGAATTTATTTATTAAAATAGCGTAAAACCACCCACGCGGAGAGCACACGCAAAATTGATAACAAATCGTTCAGTTAAACCGTGGTTAAACTTCAACTAATATGTCTTTTTTTAATTTGTTAAAAGATAGGTGGCGGTACAACAAAAAATTAGAACCATGGGTCTAACGACATCAGATTTAAAATTTTTATAAGTAAACAGTTTTGCGACAGATGGGGTTATGTGAACAATTAAAATCCAAAGTCCAAAGATAAACGGTACTACAAGAGGTCCAAGTTCAATAATTATTGTTTCATAAAAAAAATAAATTGTTTAGTGTCATTATGTCGACATAAGTGAATATCACATCATTTCTACTAATCATTATAAATAAAAAATAAACATTCCAACAGTATCGTCTGTCATCGAAACAATTTTAAATAAAATGAGTTCCAAAATACTTCGTATCTTGATTCTTGGTGCGCCGGCTTCAGGAAAAGGCACAATTTCGTCAAGAATAATTAAACACTTTCCAATTGTTCATGTATCAAGTGGAGATATTTTGAGACGCAACATAAACGACAATACACGTAAGTTTATGGAAGCCTTTATGCTTGAGAATAATATTGTTGCTATAAAAATAATTATTATTCAACTGCAGCTCTCGGGTTTAAAGCAAAAGAATACATAACACATGGACAACTCGTGCCGGACAATATAATTACTGATGTTATATTAGATGAACTGAAAAAACTAGGAAACGTTAATTGGTTGTTGGATGGTAGTTTTTATTATTTCTTCTTTCATAGATTTTGAAAGTTATTCCATTTTTTTCATCATAAAAATTCTATAAACAGAATATGTTTAACAGGATTTCCGAGAACTAAACCACAAGCAGAAAAGTTATGGTCGGACTGCAAGTTAGATTTAGCAATAAATCTCAATGTACCTTTTGAAATAATTGTTAAAAGAGTTGAAGGAAGATGGGTCCATTTGCCAAGTGGTCGTGTTTATAATATTGATTTTAACGCCCCAAAAGTTTTAGTAAATATTTATTTTCTATGGAATTTTGTTTACTATTTCGTCAAATGAATCAATTTTTTAAATGATTATTTGTATTTTAGGGTAAAGATGACGTAACTGGCGAAGATTTAATTCAACGAGACGATGATAAGCCCGACGCTGTTTTAAAACGTTTAAAAATTTATGAAAACTTAACAAAGCCTGTTATTGAATTTTATCGGGAAAAGGGTATTCTAAAAGAATTTTTCGGAAAGACATCTGATGAAATTTGGCCAAAAGTACAAAAATGCGTATCTGAACATTTGCATAATTAACTAATTGATCAAAATGCACTTCAAATAAATAAAATTTGAAAAAAGTTTGTTATACAATATAAATAATGTTGGTGTTATACAAAAATCATGTATACAGGGTGAGTTACTAAGAATGTCTCGGGCGATATCTCATTTATTATATAACTTTTTCTGCAAAATTCTACATTTTCGTTATCTACTACTAAAATACACACCAACCACATTTTTCAAATTGAGTCAATTTTCGCGTGTCAAGTATAACGAAAATGTAGAATTTTGCAGAAAAAGTTGAAGTTAAAGTATACAGGCTGTTCTATTTATAAAGATACAGATCAGTTGTACTATATCGTACACCCTATATAGCTAAAAATAATTTTTAAGTATAGTGTTCTTATTCCGATCCAACTATTATTTAAAATTTTTTTTTCTAATGTTCATAATAAATGAGATATCGCCCGAGACATTCTTAGTAACACACCCTGTTTATAAAAAAAATCCGTCATACACTTAGAAATCTGTCAATGACACTAAAATATGTAGCAAAAACGATTAAAACAAAAAAATTGTTTGTCTGACAAAACAAAAATTGAACTGCAAAAAAAGTAACGCTACACGTACATGACCTATTAGAATAACATAAACCAATATAAAATTTTAGCAGACATTTTTAACATTAATGTTTTTTTGTATTTTATTTGTAAAGAGGTTTTGATAAACACAACCCAATTGTGAATTTAGTTGCACAAAAAGAAAAGAACAACATGCACAAACCAAAGCACGAACAAATATCTTTTTATAACTAAGTCATTTTCGCTGACACAGGGCTGTGAATTTATGTATTAACTTTTTAACAGCAAGTTACCATTTTAATGTACAACAGAAGTAAACACATAATTAGCAAATATTAAATAAATAGTAATGCACTGTGAAACAGTAGATTAATTATCAATAGTTGCTAATTTACTTAATTCAAACCCCGTTAGATTCTATTAAAAAATTCATAGTACCTATTTTGCTTTTATATAATCTGTACAAGTATTTCCAAAGAAAATAAAGAATATTTAACATTGAAAAATAAATATATTTATTGTTTCCTACATATTATGACAATCTGAAAATAACTATAAAAATTTAAGCTGTCAATAACAGAATTATAACTATTCATAAATAATTAATCCACATACTTTATTTATATAAAAACATAAACAAGAAATGCACCTTTTATTTTTGTGAGGAATGAATTTTATATTTGGTACAAGTGCTCTCTTTTGTTTTGCTGTTGTCTTCATTTATTATATTTCAATAAAGACCGAAATCATAAAAAGTAACACTTAATAATTTCATTCAAAATAAGACCAAAATTCAAAATATTGCATATTACATAATTTTTTAGTTTTTACTAAATAGATCAAAGTAGCTACAAGTTGGTACCCCGCTTAACAACTGCATAAAAAAACGCGTTTATAATATTAGTAAATCAAATTTGCATTTATTATTTTTGAAACAATTTTTATAAAGTAGGTAAATCAAACTTTGTCAAATCGTATACAAAAAAAAAAAAAATATTAAACAAAACAAGTCCGAAAGAAAAGTAATCTGCTGTTATCTCTAGTCTATGCCAAGATAAATAATGACATTAATTCCAGAATAAATGCGTACACTTAATAAATCTCGTCGGGGTCCGATTATACTGTAGTACTTTTATACGCGATCAGTGATGGCTCTATTGCCGTTAAAGGCAGTATGGAGATTGGACGTTGCAACACTATTCACTACCAAAAAAAAAAAGAGTTGACCTATATGACCCGTTACGTCTGCAGTATAATAAAGGTTGGTCAGTGCCTAAATCAAAAACCATCACTAAAATATATTTGCTAATTTACTTTAGACATTATCATGATTATACTATGAGAATTGAGAGAGCAGAATATATAGAAAAAAAGTAAAAAAAAATGTGTGTCGATCAAGTATTTTTAATTTGCCGCAAGCAAATACTGAATCATTTAAAATTAATCAAAGAAACCGCACTGATAATATTATTTATTATTAATACTTGCTTGCGATAAAAATACTTATAAAAGACGCAGAATTTTGATTTTGAAATAAATAATTTTACTTTTTATAGTAGTTTATACAACTAGTACAATTATGTATATGACGCGAGGGGTGACGCGAGCCATAGGCGAGCGTACCAACACCCTGAGCGTCATATAAATAATTGTACATGTTGTATACATTATTTTTTGTAACACATGTATTGAATGTACAACAATTTCAACTCTGTAGAACTCTTTATTTAATCAATTTCAAACACTGAATTCTCAATGACAGCTGAGAATATTTACTTCGTAGCAACCAGCATTTAAATGCTCACATACGCGTATAAAATATTCGCATGTGGATGGAATAAAATATTTTTCATGCCAGTTCAAATATATTATATTACAGCCGTGCGATAATTATTATTTTACATAGCCAACTAGTCTAACAATATGTTGTACATTCCATACATGTGTTACAAAAAGTATATATATAAAAAAAAAACAAAGAGTACCGGAGTTGCTTTTTTATAAAAGTTCAAATTCTTCACTTTCAAGATCGTTATCTGAATCTTGTACACTACAATTACTAAAATCTGGGTCTACTGGAAGTTGCGGATATAATTTTGGTCGAACTAATGCGTCTTTACTACGACCTTCACAGAATACAAATAGCGGGTACTCGCTAGTTACTCCCGCACCCTCTGGTTTTGCATGAGCTGTTGACGGTGGAATAAGAAACTAAAATAAAACAATACATAATTACATTATAATTTTTCTTCTGCTCACGACGTATAACCGTGTGCTATAAACAAAGTAAATGTAAACGCAGTAAAAGTTGAAAAATGTCAAAATGAGACAGCATTTTAAAATATACTTACTGGCTGCACATTATGAATGAAATTATAAAAATCTTGTTCGGTTTGACAATAAAATCCTATACAACAAGATGGGTCCATTTTGCTGAGATGCATTTTACGAGGTGAACGACAATGAAATGAAGTCAACGGGAAATCGGCCGCCCACACATCTACCATTTCTTGACAATAGTGAGGATCTAAGTGTATCAGTTTATCCTCTGCAATAAAAAGAATGTTCTCGTTTAAGGACACCTCTATTATTTTATTTATTGTAGATTATAGACGCGTCGACAACTTAGGTCATTAGCGTCTTAAATTACATTAAATAACAACTAACTTAAAACTAAATAACATCCCAAAACATCCATGAGCGCAGATGGGATTCGAACCCACGACAATCTAAGTCTAGAGGCTGGTACCAAGTACGCTATCCACTAGGCTACACTGCCTTGACACCTCTATTATTTTAAGATTAAAAATACATTCTGTAAAAAAAAAACATTTAATGCTTAAAGGAAAAATTGAAATGATTGATTTGCAATTTTTGCTGTGCACAGAAGTAATTTAAATTGATTCAGCATAAATAATATTATCTTCTCTGTATGAGATAACTTTGAAAATCAATTATAACTTAACATAACATAATATCATAATATTATATTACCTTGATAGCCAACAAAATACAAGGAATGCTTAGGTCGGCCCCCAATAATGCCAATACAATTTTCAAAACTCAGAAGTGCCGTTACGCATGGCGCATAAATAGGATTAAGTTTTTCTGCTCCAAGCCGTACGGGCACCAAAAGAACTAAAGCTTTCCACCTTCGCGGATTGGTGGGATTATGTGTTGTCACAATGCATTCGTTTAAAACGTCTTGAATGTACACTGAAAAGAAAATAATATAATTTATGTTAATTATTTATTTATCAATCATATTTAAAACTGCACTAAAATATTTAAGTATTATTTACCTGCACAATCTTGTGACACATAAACCGTAATATCATCGAATTCAGAATTTTCTTTGGATGCTAGTTTAACAGCTTCTCTATTAAAATAAAAGAAAATACAATAACATTCACAATGAATTTTCATTCGGCCAATATTTAGACTCACTTTAAAAGGTGCGAAACGGAAGCTGGACCGTACCATTCTCCGGGTTTTTTACCAGAAAGTTCTCCGAGCGATACGAGAGCGTGAATAGATAATGGACTATTGTGAGACGGTTTGTCACCGAACCATTTAATAATTTTTCGATGATGCACATCGTTGTAGTAATCATGAGCTGTGACTATAGGCTGATCTGGTCTCCATCTCCAACCTAAAACGATATGTTTTTGCATTTAATAGCATAAATGAATTAGGGATGCACCGGGTACTGATTTTTAAATTGTCGAGTACCGGGTATTAACTAAAATTAATAAAAAAAATTTTTTATAAAATTTAGTTCACATAATAATGCCACAATGCTTGTATTAGCAAATAGACTATATTGTCGACAGGGTTTGGCACTGCGACCCGAGTTTTTTTAATATTTGTTTAGCCACCAAACTTGTCAGAACTTATTGCGATCGAGCGGAAAAGCTCTCTGCGCTAGGTTATTTATCTACTGAAGAGTAGCGGCCAAAAAAAACTGTGAGTAAAGACTAGCGTAATACAAAGTTAACTTCAGTTACACTGAATAAATAAACAAAAGATGCCGCTTACTTCGACCGACAAAATGGCAGAGTAAAGCTTGCGCCAGCATCATTTGACCACTGCGCAGCATGCATCCCCAACCGCAATCAGAACTGTATGTGGATCCATTCAAAATAGGAAATTCTCTGCGATAAGTCATCCATACACGGCTTACAAAGTCTAATTTAAATCCTTCAATCCCTTCTGCCTCGTCATCCGTTTGGTCAATCTAAAACACAATATGATTTTGATAGCCCCTAAAGAGAAGTACATAATTTTCAAAATAACAGTTTAGTCCAATATGCTTATATGAAAGAAAAGATGTTATGTACCTGCCCTTGAGAAGCACTTATTGCAACATCCATACCGAGTTCAGTAGAACTTGTGCTTAAGGTAGGGCTATCAGTCTTTCGATGATAACAGCGACCTAACAACCATACTGGAGATTCTTTAGAAAAATTTGTTTTCATTTTTACAGTCCACCCTATGTACGCAGTAAATATAAATTGGAATTACATGTTTGTTTTATTATCATTATTATTATTATATACATACTTACAAAAAGTTAGCATTAAATACTTCAAAAAAAGACATGCAAAAACTAATATTTACAGAGAAACATTGTCTTATAATATTCAAAAGCCATGACCCACAATTGGAATGTTCTATCATTCGATGAGTAAATAGTATTTGAGAACATTTTTCAAAACTCACGAAATACCTATTATTTTCTTTGCCAATAGCGTCGGTTTTTTTAAATTTAAATTATATGTTCCTGTTGTATTCTTCGTTTCTATTACGTACACATAAAATATAAGTTCAAACTGCAATCTTTAGTTACGAAAAACTATTTTAATTTAATAATTTATCTCTGAATTCAAATATTTATTTATGGGCTACTGGCCAAAACAATATAAAAAAAAATATTTATTCACCATACTTCATGTTGTTCCACATGGACAACAACCTGGTTTTAACTTTGCCTTCCATTTCTGAATATGAAGTTTCATCTTCAACTCGCGATTGTGAACCGCCTTGCTGTACATTTTGATTTCCCCTTGATAAAAATCCTCCAAAACGATCCCTGGATAAAATTTGAGTATTCATCATAATTTCACAGCTGATGACAATTATAATTCTGGAAAAATACGAATATATTTAGAAAATTATAAATCTATTATATATAGTTACAGATGAAAAAAACTGTACTTGTAAATTATGTCATTTTAAGATCTATTTGTTTGTTTGATTTCATATTTATAATCATAAAATATTCATAATAATGTAATGAGACTGTGACATTCGAATAACAGAACTAAACACTACAGAAACGTCAAAAAATCAAATAAATTCTGCTTTACTACTAAACGGTACTAAAGTCTACTAGCATTAAAATCGAACAGATTACAGTTCTAAAAAATAAACAAATATAGCTCTTCCGAATTTTTAGTTTCGCTAATCTTGGCCTTGCCACAATTTATTCGGCAACATTATTGATTTGGCCTCTTGAGCCATTTCTGAAGCCCCATTTACTAAAATTTTAAATTACTATAATTTTATAAGATAATTTTTGACAGCGTTTAGCCGCCGCTGTTGCTCTACGTGACCTCTTCAACCAATTTATATGCACATAGCTTCTTCAAGTAATTGAGACCACATTCGCACTCTCAACTAATATTTTATTAGATTCGCGGTAACATTAGATAGAGTTATAGTTAATATATTCATAGTTCATTATAAATTATTCTCGACGTTTTGCATTTACAGTAAAATCTCGTTATAAAGGTTTTTAACGGTCTGGACAAAAAACGCGCTATAAACGAGATAGCGTAATAAGCGTGAAATAAAGCACATACAAGCCCGTAAAGATGTTCCCACTTTTTTCTGTCACTTACCTATTTTATAAATACAAAAGATATCCTATCTACACAGACGATGTTCCTTGTATGTTTTCTTCGTTATGTGTATCTTGCATTATGAGCTTTTACGATACGTATAATATATTTAGTTACATTTTAGTGTTAAAATAATACATATTATTTATTTGTTTAATGCAGTCAACAGGAAAATCCCAATAACATGCATTATAGTTTATCATATACAATACGTAACGTAATATAAAATGAAAAAAGATAAAAAAACAAAATACTGTACATACATTGGTGGCGGATCATTTTGGAGGGGGGTTCTGAACGCTACATTGGGGGGTTTTAAAAATTCTGATGACCGCACTGTGCCCACAACACCTCCAACGTTGAAACGGCATTCTTCTACGCTGGATATATATATATATATACGTCCAGCTATTAAACAAATGAAAAAATATTATGACTGTACAAATGTATGTGCTGAAAGTATGTCATATTTCGACACGAAGAATGATATGAATTATAACTGATACTTCTGGATCGACTTTAACAATCCAAGAGCGAAACTGTTCTCAAAGTGACGATTGTATTAAATTGGAAAAGGAGAATTTCCTCGCTCATTATTTGGTAAACATGGACAAAATATTGATGAGGCGGTTGCTAATGACAACAACGATGATCCTTGTATTATTAGTGGCGTTGGGGATATCTTTGAATTCTCTCCTCGAAGAGGTGAAGCATATGGCGTCACTACTAGGTGGGGAGACAGCAATTATTATCAAAACTATGTTACGCTAATGTGGTCTCCCACCTAGTAGTGATGCCACTGGTGAGAGTACAAAACGAAAAATCTATAAATTAGTCGATTTTTTATTTATTGTAAATTATAGACGCGTCGACAACTTAGGTCATTAGTGTCTTCATTACATTAAATAACAAAACACTTAAAACTAAATGACATCACAAAACATCCATGAGCGGAGACGGGATTCGAACCCACGATAGTCTGAGCCAGAGGCCGCGACGCTAACCACTGGACCACACTGTCCTCGTATAAATTAGTCGAGAACTTCAATAAATTATTATGTCCAAAAATCCAAATCAATAGCTCCAGTGGTTATCCATGTATTAAAAAAATTATAATTTTTTAAGACATTTACCTTGTATCTCACTTAGCTGGATTATTGGACATAAATTGATTCAGTGGCGCACTAAAGGAGGGGGCGGCTCGCCCCGGGCCTCTGATCCTGGAGGGCCTCAAAATCTCGAGAAGTTCTTCTTAATCAAATCCCAAACAAGGCCAAAATTTGTTTAATAAGTAAAAGGCAGTTTGGATTTGGAGGCCCCGTACGTATACAAAATATAAATGTAGGTGGGTCGTTTATTATAAATATTTGATTTTTTTGTCAGCCATTACATCTATATTATTCATTTTTTGCGAAATTTACACTACAAATACATCAATTTCTAAGCAGACTGGGGGTCTCATTTAGTTCTGCCGCCTCGGGCCTCCGACGGGCTTAGTCCGCCACTGTGTTGATTAGGGCTCTTATTTTTAAGTATTGTATCTACTCTCCAAGGTTGTTACACTCGTTATTGATCAACCTGTATTACTGAGATACCGCGACATAGTTCTACAATCAAAATCTTTATCTTATGAAAGATTAACGGTGAACAACCCAAGCTGACACTAATAAAAAATACGACATGATATTATGTGAGCAGACTTTATTACATTTTTGCAGAGTACTAGTAATATATCAATACATTTATTTTTATATAATATTGACTCGTTAATTCAAAATATATACAAGAAAATTTAATAGGAAACTATAAATGAACGTGAAAAATAGAAATACTACAAAGCATTGTTCAAAACTGTTTCTATAGTAATTCATGACAAAAATTGCAATAAAATTAACATAAAACCAACAGCTACTGAAAAAAATTAAAACAGTAGCCAGATATTATAAGAATTAATTAATTAATCGGGAAAGTTAGATGTCACTTTGAATTGAGTTTGATCAGTAAACTGCTACTTACTTACTCGATGTAAACCTATATTAATGTTAAAATACCTACGTAAAGCGGTGCCTGGCTACGAAAATTTCTTCAAATAGAGCTACAAGCAAATTACAAATTATTTTCAACTGTTAATATAATATTATAGGGTATAAACTGTTAATATTCCTAATAGGTACTTTTCGATTTAATCATCTCTTGACGATGCTAATATGGTTAGCGAAATGTACGCCAAGAAGAATTTCTAGCTGTTTGGTGTTTTGTGGTTATTTTTAATATTCAATACTTTTTTAGAGACCAGATAGCTGACCTTATTTGACTTAAGTTTTGTGTTTAGTAGTCGCAAGTAAGTGTAGTTGTAAAGAAGTAATTTTGTTTTAAGTGAGTAAAATTAAATAACAAATTTATAAAACGATTACCGAATTAATATGTTTAATATTGCAATATTTTTTTTCCATATCCACTACAAAATAGCTACTTTCGATGTATGTATAGCGGCCATTAATGACCCATTTAACAGGCAGGTGTGCGGAAAATGATTTACTTTCTGCACTAGCGCAGAAAATAACGGTTGCCATAGCAATTTCTGTTTATTCGCTCTATACGCCTGCATGCGCCATTACTTACTTGCATGAACTTCGAGGCACACTGGAAGGAAAGATGGCGACGCAAATGAACTGTCAGAATTTTTTGAAAATGACGGTGAAAAGTAGGTATTTTGTAGTGGGTATGGCAAAAAAATACCATGTATGTCTCGTACGTAATGGTATTACGGCTCGTGTGACTAAAAACTCGCTATCGCTCGTTTTTACATACTGCCATCACTCGCCGTAATATGCTCCATTACGTATCTAGACATACAATCTACTATTATACCGCGTTGTCTATGACAATAATTAATAGTATGGTTCAATAATTAAAATACCACCAATATTACATAACCACTAAAACTGATTTCCAGATAATTAAATCTTGTTAGAAAATAGTAAAAACACTTTTTAACCCTCTACAAATTGCTAATGAAGAAATTATTTTGATCAGAAGTTCTTTCCTTACTTCGATCCTCATCAAGCCATTCAAAAAGTTTACGAATGCTCCATGTTTGCATCCTGTGTATATAGTAAGTACATAAATGTATAAGAAATCGAGAAATGTTAAATGCTACATCCAATTTTTCTAGATAAATGCATTTGTCTATAATCGTACATTGAATAATTATATTCTCATTTTTGAGATCGTTAACGATTTATTCATTGTGTGAATACACGTTCATCTTTATAGATTAACTTGTTCTCTATCACATACGATTGTTGTGCTTGTATTATAACAGATTGAAGTTTATTATGTAATACATTATTAGGTACGTATTTATAAAATAACATAAATTAGGAACGGAGGCCATATCTAAATCCGGTATCCGGCCATTTTGCTAGAACTGAATCTGATTTGGGTATCCGGTATTTTAAAAGAAGGAAAACTTCTTCAGTCTCTGACATCAACAAAATATTTTATGAATTGTTGGAAATGAGGATCAATAAAAAGCAATACTGATTTTATTAAATTTGCATTTTACTAACGTTTCGTTATTCTTCATACCATCTTCAGAGTCTACAAAATAATACAAACGTGGGTGAGAATATGTGGAAATAAAGTTAAAATTAACAAAAATTGAAATGTGTTTTTTTTTTTTTTAAACTTACCAAATGCTGTCAATTTCTCTCAGTATTTTGTTTGAGCGATTAATGAACAACATGGTGATGACATTGTTGGTTTTTTTTAAATAAAAACTCATAAAAATTGTTCAAAGTAAAAAACTATGTAGTTATCACCGATAAAATTGGAAATAAAATCTGTGTTCACCTCTAATTAATATCCGTTATACTGATCCTTTGTTATTGATCCTTTGTGCCATGAAAGTTCTCATTTCCAACAATTCTTAAAACTGTTTTTAAGGATCAAATTGCTCTATTTAAATATAGCAACTTCGAATTCAAAATATTTTATAGTTACATCTACAAAAACAAATCTCAAATTAATACTTCAACAAAATTCCAAGAGAATCTTATTAACATTTTTATTTTAAGACAATTTTCATTTTTATTTGATCGTTAATGCAATTTAATCAAAACCAGTTTATAATTATAAATAACTGCGTCTTCTTAGGATTGATATAAATTCATTTGTATACCTACAATCCAAACGACATTTCTTTTTATAGGCATAAAATATGTATCTATTAATTATCCAATTATTATTTGCGATTTATTAAACTGTCATAGGAACAGTACATTAGGCTGTTTCGTGTACATTAAAATTTTCATATTAACTGCAAGTTTCTGTGCTATTTTTTTTCTAAAGTTACATTAAGAGAATACAAATCTACTTACTTATATTTCCGACCACAATATTTTAATTAATTGTCCTTTAAATGTTTACTCTCAACAACAAAACGTGGACGTTTTAGTTATACGTTTGGTACTGTTTACTGCAGTCATAGTTTAATAATATTACCTATAGTTAAATGTTAACAACAAAATAGTCAAAACTAAGCATAAAGAACATTAATTATTTCCATATGCATATCTAATCATCCTAAACACAGACAACTTTGTTAACTAAACTCCAAAGAAAAATTTAGTTTAAAAAAAAGAAACGGCTAATACCAATAGTATTGAATTTAAAAGGTTTTTTTCACGAAGTAAATAGTCTTAAAAATTTGCGTTTGCAGTGAGAAAATTAAAAAAAAGCGGTCAAGTGCGTATGGAACTCGCGCTACGAGGGTTCCATATCCTTACAACAATTAAATTAGGTGGACATTTTGGTATATAAATAAACTGGGTCCAATCGACTTATTTTGACCTCTACTACACGTGGTAGGTCCGTGTCCCAGCAATTTTGGGACACCCTGTATAACACAAATATATTGTGTGGTTGTACAAAATCCTCAGTGTGCGAATTTGACTCGCACTTGGCCTGTTTTTTCATCATAAAAATGAATTAGAACTGTTAAAATGGTGACATCGTTTAGCTCGTTTTTACCAATTTCTTGTTCTGATGACATGAAATAATACGAGAATTTTTGCTGAAGCTTAAATAATATAATGTTATTCGAACAATTTGAAAAATATTTTATTTGGCATTAATAATAAAAATTTAATATTTTAGTCGATTTTTATAGTAATTAATATTATGTAATTACATCACACGCGTGCGCAATGCTTACTCTAAAAATGAAATTATATAATAATAATGCATGAAAATGTAATAAATTTGTGACTAAAACGGGCCATTCACGTAGAAACGATCACACGTTGTGACTCGGTTGAACGGACGGTCCGCTAAAAAATGGACAGTCGTTGGATGACTTTAGCGAGAAGTGGTGTGCTCTTGCTGTCCAATATGAATATGAAGACAAAAGCTGATATTGCTATAGCATTATTGGAGTGCGTGAACGAATGAAAAAAGAAATCCAAGTAGTCAAAAGCATGATTCATATAATGATAAAAACTCGTTAATAATTTTTTTTCTGTTTTTTTTTCCATCTCGTAATTTACAACACACCCCATTAAACACTAATTAACACACCCTTACCGCTTGGCATTCATTCGCAGACTGATTGGTTCGGACCATCGCTGCTGTGTCGCAAGGTTCGAAGACAATTTCAACGGACCGGCGACATGACCTTGGTCGTACGGTCCGTTTTGCCACCGTTTCAACGCGAATGGCCCGTTTTATTGATATAAAAAAAATATTATAAAAGTCGGTAGTTTTGCATTGTTCCCTTTTTCAGTTTACAACAAAAATTTAAGTCATAGCGTAATACAATTACCGGATAATTAGTGAATTTCTACATAATATTATTAGTAAGTAAAATAAAATGTTTTTAATTTTAGTAAAACTGAATTTAAAAATTTACTGAAATATTTAATATCTAATAACAAATATTAAAATTTTCATTAAAAATATCAGGTACTTTCTTTGCATTAATCGAGTGATAATGAAAATTATATAATAATCAATTGAAAAATAAACAAGAAAAAAGTTATCACTGAAAAAATAAATGATTCACAATATTACATAATATTGTTTATCATTGCCATTATTAATTAAGATATTATTCTGTGACTATCTTTTAACTTCGAAAACAGATTTCTTATTTAAATTAAATTAGCCACATTTAGCTGACCCGATTTAATTTAATAATTTGCATTTATAGTGAACTAATAAAGTGTTGAAGATAGCAGAAATAGCAAAATAATTGTCAAATTCCCATGGAAAGTTCGATTTTGCGCTCAGATCAATCCGAGTGCTCTAATGCGTTCGAATTTACCATTTATATGCTCTGAAAGGTTTCTATCGTGCGTACGGATTTAAAATCTGGAGGAGATTGAGCACGCTCTATGAGCTACGAGGAAAGCGAGCGAGCAGATTTAACCATCTTCAGAGCATTCATTTTAAGAATGAGCGGAAACACGTGTTGTGAGAATGGATAAATTTCGATGTTTAATTTGTATGAGGTAATTTTTCAATAGGTAAAAACAAACGCACAATAGTTATTCAAAGAATAGTAATAACCAATATGTCTATTGTCTATATCGCACAGAATGATTAAATAAAGTATTTAAAATATCTACGGGTCGAAAAAAATCAACAGGCGGCACTGATAATTCTACATTCTACAATAAATGAATAAAACGAAAAAAAATATAAATCAAGACTTATAATTATAACAATGTTGAATTAAATAAAAAATGAGGAACAATAAAGAATATATTATATCGGCTTTAGTAATAAGAATTTAATTCACTAGCTTATTTTGACGTTTGGAAAAATCTGCTAGATTACGTTCAGAATTGTTTAGATGGCTCGAATTGCTCGCTTGTCACGTGACCAAATATTTGCTCGCTCGGCTCGATCAATCGAGTGCAAAACCGAACTTACCCATAGTGTTGACAAAATGTCAACTGTCATAACAGTATTTCTTGTAACATAAATTTTATTCCAATACGAATTACACCGGTGTTAAAAACTGCCTCGTGTCCTTTCAGATTTGAAATACATTAAATTTATCTATCTATATATTTAAAAAAATCATAAATATGTAATCTTATTTAAATATTATATAATATATACAGATATCTATTGAAAAAATACACACGAAAGCTACAAAATCCATAGGATACTGGATCTAGCATTCAATTTCAACTGCTTAGTTACTCATGAAATGAAAGCATATTAATATTATAAATAAAAACGAGCCTCTACTACATTAATTACGTGAATTTTTAAACAACGATCGACAACGGTTGAATGAGAAAAAACGTTTCACATCAAAAACAATCTCTGCGGTTATAATTATCGACAGACATTCCTTGACGTTTCGACTGCATACGTATTATGTTTATTTATCGTCATTATCATTTGACATATTCTGTTCTTCACAAGTACCTTCTTTGTTTAAGAAGTACCAACCTACCAACAAGCAAACCGCACAGAATAAAATATTATCTCTTCCGTTAATCGTTTCGTCATTCTTCTCAAACAATCTCGTCCTGTTCATAACAATTAAATTAAATCTGTTATGTTTTAAAATTTAAACTAACAAAAAAATTTCATTTTTTCAACAGTTGGCAACTCGGTAGCGAATGATTATATTAATATTAATGTTATACCTTGTTTTTACTAAATGTTTGCGAGTCTTGATTATTGGTGGGCGAATCTTTCTCTTCGGCGATGCGAGGCAGCAATTCACCGGGTCCGGCCAATGGCAAAGCCAACGACGTCGTCGAACTCGGCTGAGCTGCGGTCGTTGAACCGCATGTTTCGGGAGCATTGCCGATGGAACTTTGCTGTTCAATTTCCGTACGTTCCGGATTGCCGGGCCTCCACACTGCGCCGGTAACAGCTGCAGTCGTCGATCGCGTTCCGCCAGCTCCGCAGCATAACGGCGATATCAATGTGCATTTTCCTTCGATTAAACAAATCACACAAAATATTAAACGACTCGCAACGAATCATATTTTGAACTTGTCCGAAAAACATTTCAAAAACTCACCCTCCGCACTTCTCGGATGTAATCGGTCAGGAGAAAGCGCCCGCCTAAGGAGTGGAGAACCGGGCTCTGCGCTTTTCGGACGCGCATAAGTCTTTTTCGCTTGCGTGCCCGCCGGGGTGGCCGTTCCGCCCGGACTGTACGATTGCGTTGTGTTGGAGCTGCCCTGCTGATGACCCTGTTGAACAGGAAACGCTAACGGACTCGGCGACCGTGTCGGCGACACGGGCAACGGACTCGGGGATGGCGTGCGAGCTAGCGGTGACAGCGGAATGTGTCCGACCGACTTGCGACGGTTAGGGCCGCCCGACGTGCCGGTCTTGTGCAAACTTTTAGAACAGCCGCCCGTGTGCAACTTGTGCTTGAGACCGTGCAGAGTGGACGGGCGCTGGTAATGTTGCGCACTACCGTTGCCCGTCGGCGTGTTCGGAGCCGACGAGCTCGGCGAACTCGATTGCGATGACGTGCTCACGGAATGAGGAGTATGACATTCGGACAACGATAGACTCGGTCGGTTTTCGGACGGAATACGGATTGGTGAATGCGTTATGAAGTTGTCTTGTTGTCTGGGGAATGTTTGCGTTCTACTCGACGTTACTAAAGTAGGTGTCGAAATTACAGCCGCCATCTAAAATTTCCAAATAAGTTGCGTTTATTTACCTATTTTTCTCCTTTTTACAATAAAAAAAAATTAGAATCTCGCATTCGATGCATGTATTTTTTTTAACTTCCCGCTAAGAAAATTGTAAATTTTCAAAAATTCGGGAAGTCATTGGTTTCAGTCCGATTTTCGAAAATCGAGTTTTCAAATCTCGACGTTTTGAGGTCCTAGGAAGCTATTCTGACTATTTCCAAGTGGATGTCTCTATGTATGTGTGTAAGTATGTAAACCTTGAATAACTTTGGAACGGATCGACTGCTTGAGATCGGGTTTGCGGCATTCGAAAGATTTTTACTCAATTTAGAATTATTTATTTATTTATTATTAATATACGGGTATGACCCTTTACAAAATAATTACACAATCTATATCTACAGGGATAGCGCTAGGCAATGCAATATCATTCACTCAAACCGTCATATTTCCTAAAAATTTGAACTTAACCGATCAAGTGGATTTTAAGAAATCTCAAAAATAAAATTTTCGAAAAAATGTTTTTTTATTAATAAGTACCTTATCGATCGATCCAAAATCTAATCAACTCTATTCCCCAAAAAACTGCGTCGAATGCCGCAAACCCGATCTCAATCGGTTGATTCGTTCGAGAGATATCGTTGTCGAAAAATTTTCAAAAAAGTGTTTTTTCAAATAAAAATAGATGATGTATTATATAGGGAAGCTGTGGAAACAGGAAAACAATAAATTGTCAATTTGCATTATGTCAAGTGTCAGTTATCCAAAATAATATATAATTAATAATATAAAATATAATATAAGGAAGAAATAATTTCCAGCGAGTTGTTTGAAATAATAATTGAAATAAACGTGACTTATTTTCTTGATACCCCAAGCAATGTTATATGGAACTAATAAAGCTTGATAATATGGAAAATAATAAGAAAAAATATAACTGGGCAACTCAAATTAAAGAATTCTTAACTACTTATGGAAAGAGAGATATATGGGAACAACAGAGCCACGAATTTGATACAGAAGAAATAATTAGGAAGTACATTGAAGAAAAAGAAAATGAGGATAGAGTAAGAATATTTAATTCCACATACTCAGATAAATACAAACATATTATACAAGAGACAAAAATAGTAGAGCCGTATCTCGTAATCGGGGTGAATATTAAATATATTCGAACTATTGCGAATCTAAGAATGGGAGGAAGAAATATAGTCAAACTGCATATAAATAATAAAACATACACAATTTATGAAGAAAAAAACTGCAATACATGTAATACGAAGGAGACGATATACCACATATTGAACGAATGCCCTAATTATGATATATTAAGAGATGCGTATATGAAGAATGAGATAAACAGACTACGAATAAACACGACAGAAGATATCCGTAACTTATGCACGTACATGCAGCTAAGCTTAGAACTAAGGGAAAACAAAATATAAAAATAAAAATAATAATGATAACTTTATAAATACAATGTAATTAATGATTGAAAATAATTTAGATTAAAATTAAATTGATAAATCTGTATTAAGGTAATACAAACCTCTATAATAATTGTTAAATAAGAAATATTGTAGAATAAATAATATTATGTAATGTATAGGAGCGAAGCTCCTTTGAACATTTCGTGAATAAATTCAATTCAATTCAATTCAATTCAATATTTTCTTGTCTACTTTTTTTTATAGTGCTGTTACCATATTAATCCAGTCTTCAGAATATCTGCGTAGAAAAGGTTGAACTACCTTTTTTTTTTGCAGAATTTGTACTGGCTGCTAAACATAGGAATACGATCTTATTCTACGCACGCGCGGGTAGTGAGAAATGTCAGGTGAATTTGAGGTTATATTATTGCACCGAAAATTGTGTAGGTTGATAGTTAAGGAATACGATCATAACTTTTTTCTTCCTGAAGGGGGGGGGGGTGCATATATCTCCAGAGGTCACAAAGCGTCTAAATAAAAACAGTTATTTGGAAACAGCTTGAAAACAGTTACTTTTGGGACAAATAAGGTCATTACAATTTGAAAGCTGATAAAATTTCGAACGAAATGACGTCTTTAAAGTAAAAATTTTTGAATCATTAAAAAAATCTAATAAAAATCAATAACAGGTAGTTAGGACATTTAATAAATGTCCTGACTACCTGTGATTGACTTTTATTATATTTAATTTTCCTGGATGTGATTCAAAACATAATTAAAAAAATCATCTATGATGTGCATTTGGTCATTATTTATGGATAATACTACCGAAATTAGACAGCGGGAAGTTTCAGGGACGGCCTGCAGGGTCAACCGTTTTTCAAATTTTTTATAGCAGTATGCAGATGTAGAAATTAAAGTAGAAAATAAAATAGTGCGTGCTGCATGAGAATGTAACGGAAAATAAAACTCAAATATCAACGAGATGAAAAGTGGACGAACGGACGGCATTTTCAAAGATCTCATATTTCGGCAAATGTGTGATTCGCGGAAGAGAAAAGAAATCTTACTAGTTACTGACCTGTTGCATTTCAACACTGGCGCGTTTGGTGCTAATGCGTCTGAAAAGCGACGCCTTGCGTCTTTTATCGCACTCTCGCTTTTGTTTGCGCTGCCGATGCAAAGAGCGTCGTGCCAATTTGCCTTGTCCCGCTTCGCGTCTCCTTCCGCCGCTCTGTATGGACGTCTGCTCGAGCGGCGTAGCACGTAGGCTGACGTGTTCGCCTCCGCCCAACAGCAACTGCAATACTTGCGTGTGGTACAGGCCTTGAACGGCTTCCCCGTTGACGTGCGTTATTAAATCGGCAGGCCTCAAGCCGGCTTCAAACGCTGGACCGGCCTCGTCGACCGCCTGAATAATTAATTTGTTATTAACAAAAATTATCCTTCAACACACCAACTGACGATAAAATAGAAAAAAAACCTGCCACACTAAACCTCGCGCGGCGAAAGATGAAGCCACCGCGTCATAGTAACGTGAATGCATTGCGCCCGCCTTCTAGCTTGCTATTGGCTGTTTTGGAGATCCATGAGCGTCGAGTGTTTTCTAGAGGCGGAATTATAAAACCCAATGTGCAGTTTTGTGTACACGGCACTGTCTGCGGGCAAGCAGGCGTTCACTAGCATATTATTGATGACGTGCCTGGCTTCATCTCTCACCGCGGGCACTCTACCACTTCGCTTAACAAAATCTCTATTTTCAAAGCTGTCTCACTCAGCCACCTACTCTCTTACTCTTAAGACAGAGAATATACTCCTGAGCATGTTGCTTAAACCTCTAACGCTTGTTAATTATAAATTGTATGAACATGTTTGTTAACCAGGTGTAATAATAATATATTTACCAGAACAGGAATACATCGAGTAACAAGTCTCTGCATATAGAGGTGACTATGTAATTTTACATTAGAAATCGTGTCCATCGTGATTATAATAAAATTAAGAATAATCGCAGGATAGTGGACAAAATATTTGGTTTATTTAATTGAATGTACGACGTTTCGTCTATATATTTAGACTTAATATATTTAGTAATTAATATTAATTTTCATAAATATTGTTATTTCTTTGTACTTGAAAAAGTCTAAATATATAAACGAAACGTCGTACATTCAATTAAATAAACCAAATATTTTGTCCACTATCCTGCGATTATTCTTAATTTTATTATGTAATTTTACTTTTATTTTTATCTTTAATTTTTCTCTACTCACACTATGTGGCGTGACCTAAGTGCCACCATCGTCTATATTTATTTATTGTAGATTATAGACGCGTCGACATCTAAGGTCATTAGCGTCTTTCAACTACACTAAATAACAACTAACTTAAAACTAAATAACATCACAAAACATCCATGAGCGCAGGTGGGATTCGAACCCACGGCAGTCCAGTCTAGAGGTTGCGGCGCCAAGCACGCTACCATCTAGGCTATACTGCCCTCACCATCGTCTATAACTCGAATATTAATTTTTAGAAGTAAACTATAGTCATTCTATTAAACTTAATTTCCTAACTAAATTGTATTATATTATAGCAGAGAATTATATTATTATATCCTTTCTCAACATCATATAACATAGACTTTTATGATGGTTCATCTATAACAGGTCTTTCCTTCAGATGGATCTAGTTCCACAACTTGGTAAATTTTTTCTTATTTTGTTATTTGAAAACAGATATGTTTGAATATTATTATATTGTATTATTTTTGTGTATTTCATATTTTGTGGAACAATAAATATAATCTAATCTAATCTAAAAAAGGGCGGAAATGCCCGTTGATTCAATAAATAAATAAATACACAGAGCAGATTTTTACCATAACTAAATGATGCATCGTATAGAAATCTGTATCTCCGTAATAGACGCGTATAGTGTGCACTGTAAATCCGTAGCCTCGAGGTCCTCTTCGTATGATAATGGGAGGCTTGTAGCTAGTGACTAGTGGAGAAAGTTCCCGGCAAGGAGATGCATCTCTGGAACTGGCAGTACTAGAGCCGCCGCCGCCACCTGCGCCGCTCGGAGAATGTAAGATCCCACTTCCGTGACTTGTTTGAAATTCATCTACGGAATGGATTTGTTAATGTCGTCGTTTAAAATCTTTCACCGCATTAAGGTTCAACAAAAAATACCTGAGGGTATAATAAGAGATAGTCCGGTCGCAGAAGCACTTTTGACTACGGAGCGCGAGCGGTGTTTTCCGATAGACGTGTGCAGTTGACTCGAGGTCGAATGCTCCTTCGTACTGTCGGAATCAGAATTATCAACCTCGTAACTAAAATATACTATATTTTTATACACATTCATTTAACAAAGGTTCTCGGCATTCATAAATTAGTATATTGGGCTTTTGGTCCAAAATTACATAGAATATAATATTATACACACTATGAACGAAGAATAAAATATATACCAAACTTCAAATACAAATAATAAAAATTCAGAAATCGTTACCTCAAAAACATCAACATATTTTAAAAAATCCATAAGCGTTTCGCCAACAACGTTATGGCATTACTAAATGTCAATTATATAGATAGTATATTACAAGTTAATATTGTCAATTTTAAATTTAAAATACAATAAAAACTCGGGTCGCAGTGCCAAACCCTGCCGACACTGCATACATTTGAACTAATTTAGATATAAATTATTTTTTACTTCTGATTTTTCATAAAACTTCGTATTTGACAGCCTATATTCTATTTAAAAATTAAACAGTAATGTATTGTCAGAAATGTTATTACGTGTAGCCATGAAAATGGGAAATTGTGTTTCATATTCTAATGAGTGAGTGAGAAAATGAATAACAAAATTTCAAGTTATTAAAACACTAAATAAACCATTAATTAATGTAATCATGCCTTATTCATTTTGTCCCAATGCTAAATTTCCTATGTATATCTCGCCGTGAGACGCACTGTATATAAATATATACATACATAATATATAAACATTTCCAAAAATGGTGCCAAATTGTTCAGGAGGCTATGAAACGTCGAGAAATTTTGATCCGACCTCTAGGTCCCACTATCCGACTGACGCCAATAGTGTATGTGCCATAATATGGCAAATACACTAAAAAGCTGAATGTATATTTTGTTTTTTTTACCTGTGATCATCCTCTACAGAAATAGCAAATCGCGGCAACGAGTCGCGTGAATGACCGGACCTTCTTTTGCGTTGAATCTGAGGCGAGACGTCGTCACTGTCGGTTTGAGAGGATTCGGGTGTACTCACTGTTTTTGCACTCAATTCAAAAACCTGAAATCACCCGACAAGTTACAACGAAGGATTCAAATCGAAATCTGCCCAAAACGTAAAGCAGAAAAGACATACTTTACGATAATCCAACGGTCCCAGTAATTCTTGAGGAGGATGGTCAGTGTCCGGAGTTAATGGATATGTTGACTTCAGCTTATGGTAATCGGGAGGTTCCGGCGTATCCGGTGTTGTAGGAAGACACGCTACTCTTTCTTTGTGACTGCCGCTATCTAAGAAGGACGAACTCAAACGCGAACTCTGTACCTTCCGATATTGTGGGGAGCACGATGAAAAAGACCCAAATACAGGCGAATCGTCCGTGTCATCGGTATCGTCTCCGATTTCGTGATTATAACGATCTAATCTACCTGTTGAATTGAAATTAGTTAATTCCTGGCAAAATTTAATACCGATTTGATAAAAGCCAGAAAGAAAGAACTTACTATCAAAATAGCTAGTGTCTTCCTCGTTTTCCAATTGAGGTACAAATTCCGCTTTTTGACGCAGCAAAGAATTCCAGTCCAGGCCTTGGAAATACGGATGATCTTTGACTTCTTGAGGTCCAACAGTGCCTAAACGATCTCTGGGTGAATGTTGTAATAATGCTGAAATTAATTCCTTCGCCTCGGATTGGATAACCCAATCTTCTGAATCCGGCCATTCAATGTCGTCTGGTGGACATAAATATCGTTTTAATAAATAAAAGTCTTGCCATAGATGTGTTCATTTCTTACCGTTGACTGTGTGAGCAAACAATTCCTCGATGGTTTCACCGAAGAAAGGAACACAACCGACAAGAAATTCGTATAAGATAATTCCCATTGACCACCAATCGACCGGTTTTCCGTATCCTTGTCTAAAATAAAAGTTAAAGAATAAATACGATCTTAAAAAGTTACCATACGTTCATTACCTTAATATCACTTCTGGAGCTATATATTCCGGCGTGCCGAATACTTGTTTATCTGAGAACTGTTGTGTTTCAGAATCAATATAGCCTTCGTATAAATTAGTCGCCACTGAAAACATTAAAATTTCGTTTTGGAAACTGAAATTGATAGTCGACAAGTAATTTGATTAATCACTCGATACTTACATGACATCAGTCCCATTTTACTTAGACCAAAATCTGTCAGTTTGATATGTCCCAGCACAGTGATCAGTAAACTATAAAAAAAATATATATATATAAAAAAGTATTTCCGAACTGTTACTGTTTTACCATCATCATCACAATATTACATACTTATCTGGTTTCAGGTCCCTATGAACAATTCCATAGCTGTGTAAATATTCCACAGCTAAAACCGTTTCAGCAAAATAAAATCTAGCCATGTCCGATGGTAACGGCCCAATATTTTTTAGCAGACTGGCGCAGTCACCGCCTTCGACATATTCCATAACAAGGCAGAGATGTCTTTTAGTTTCAAAACTGCAATACATGCTCACTACAAAAGGATTATCTGCGAAACTAAGAATATCTCTTTCTGCAAATACTTGTTCCACTTGATTGCGTAAAATCAAATTGTTTTTGTTTATTTTCTTCATGGCGTAGCGTTGTCTAGTTTGTTTATGTTTTACTAAATAAACGGCGCCGTACGCCCCGTTCGAGATCAATTTAATTATTTCATATTCTTCTTCGCTCGGCGTTGCAGAAGCTGCAGGACATTTCTTTTTTTCGTTTCCTTGATTCGAAGCTAACCTGCTTTCACTATTATGACTTCTGTGGTCAGATTTCAATTCTTGCTGTAGTTCAGCAATTGGATCACGGTTGAGTCCCAATTTTTGAATTATGTACTGTGGAATATCTGCCTTAATACCCTGAATTGTTTTTGCTTGACCTTCAGCTGCTTCCAATAAATGATAAAACTCTTCTGGATCGAATTCTAAACACTCTAAAAGTCTTGCTGGACGGGATATTATTAACAAAAGCTTTTTTATTAGATTCGTGACGAGATCAGCTGCTTCTGGGGACTTTTCCCGTGTCTGAACAATAATAAAAAAAATAATAATGATATTTTTCGCACAATTACCTATTTGATGTCTAAATTATAAATATGATTTAATTAAACAGGAAGAAAGGCTATAAGAATATATATTGTTTTTTTTAAAAATTAAACAAAGAGCCGACGTTTAAAAAAACAATATATATTCTTATAGCCTTTCTTCCTGTTTAATTAAATCATATCTGTAAATTAATAATAAGGTGCTATAAAAGAAATTTTCTGTCTAAATTATAGCCATTGTATTATGATTATTTTATTTTACTTACTTCAACCAACAAACGTTCCAAATTTTCAGACATTTCAAAGAAGTATCTGCTTGTAATAAGTTTCGCTTGTGATTTATGCAAACAATCTCTGCTGATCTCTAACACTTGATGATGAACAAATCTCACTATCGGCAATGCATCGTGAGCATCGTGCAATTCGCTTGCGTCTACTTCTTTATTTTCAGTAATAAACGTTGTGAGTCTTTCTTCCATTTGCTGTGTGGCTTTAGGAAAACGTTCCTTATACAGCATGTTCATCATTGACAATTCGCCATCGACTACCGGTGAACGACTTGGACTGCTACAAATATTCAACAACGGAAACGTTAATTTTAACGATACTATAATCGTATGAACAATTTAACAATTTCAACTTCTATTGAAAATGCAGAATATTTTATTAGAACACAAACAAATATAGCGAAAGCAAACCTGAGACTTCGAGATCGCGGTCGATGAAAAGATGTATGACATCCAGAATTATCATCGCTAGACATGGAACCTTTGTCGGTTGAATTGGACGACGCGTCCTTAGACGAGAAATGATGCGAGAGCAAACGAAGTTCATCGGTAGTAGGAACTTGAGGTAGCTGATGAAGGCGCTCCTGACTTGAACACTTTGACTGTTCGCAAAAAAGAAAAGAAAAAACTCACAAGTTATCAATCCGGTTGTTGTTTAATATATTATAGCATTCATAAAATAACGAGACGACAAAAAGTACTAACGGACATATTTGAACTACCAGGAGTAGTTCCGTAGCCTGAGGACGGTAAAGACGCAACAGACCACCGGCGACCGTCTCCTCTTAAAAACAAAACAAATACATAATATTATATTATTAGAAGTGAAGATACAAAATTAGAATACTTTTGATTTAGACGGATAGTTACTTCTTAAGAGGAGCTGAAGCCAAATTCATATTCGGCGAATAAGTTCTTGGACTATCGACTGGACTGCTTGACACTGGAGAGTTAGACCTCTGCAATACAGGTGAAGTATTTGCGACAAAGCTAAGTCTATGCTGAGTTGTATTGGTGCGACTATTTCTTCGACTTATGTTCAACTCCATCTACAAAAGTCGTACAAATTTTGGTTGTTGATTAACAAAACGCTTAATGATTGGATGATAATATCTACACTGAAAATGTTCGGATATTTTTCAGTGTGTCCAATTTTCACAAGAGCCGCCGACGGTGTGATTAAATGACGCCCGTACACTTAACGGGCAAGAAACGATCTAATGAAAATTCTCATCTCTTTTTATTACTTCCCACCTCTACTATGGTAGGGAAGTAATGGATTTAGTCTGAAAAAAATATTTCGAGATTTTAACAGATTTTCACGTTTTGAGACCCTAGCAATCGTTTAAGATCATTTTCTGACTGATGTCTGTATGTGTGTGTGTGTGTGTGTATGTGGTCAATTTTTCGCCTTCGATATCTTAAGAACGGAACAACATACGGACATGCCGATTGTTCTATTGTGTTTATCAGCCTTTAACTGAGATCTGATTAGATTTTGAGTCAAATCGGTTCAGTGGATCCTGAGATATTAAAAAAAACGTCCTCAATGTCACGTATTAACATAGGTAAAAAAAAATAAAAATGAATTCTAGATGTTATAATATGAAAAAAATATTTTTTTTCTCTAAAATGTATAGTTTTCGAGAAAAAAAATATTTTACTAAAAAAAATAAAAATTGTATGTAAATCAAGGTACCTAACCATGATATTTGCTATATTAAGTTAGCCATCAGTAGATCACCAAACAAAAAAGAGGGCCATGCTTGTTTCAAAGAATAAAAATTAAATTGTGTTTTAAAGACCACCAACAGCTAAGGTTATTTGGGCCTAGTCAAAGAATAAAAAAAAAGAGTGTTTATTTTTTGCAAATATTTACTAGGTGGGAAGTATAGAACTGGTCATCAGTCGAATTTTTAAATACATATTAATTTCAACTTACCATGTTGGCAGATAAAGAAGGAGCTGATTTCCCCAACGCTGATTTACGAAGTCTTACAAGGTTTGAAAAGTCTCCCAGTTGCAGGGGAGATTCTGATGCATTTCCGTGACATGTTAGACGACCTAGTAGCAATAATTTAGTAAATTAATTATGAAATTCTTTTAAGTACCTATTGTTTCAGTAAGCCAAAAAAGTAATTCTAAAAAAAAGAGTTAAGTAGCTGTACTGGGAAAAAAATATAAGTATCTGACATACGCACATTCCAATTTTATTTTATTTTATTTTAATGTATCGACGGACTGAAATAGTCCTTTAAAAATAAATACGGTGATCCAACAAAAATATATTAACCAAAAATAATTGTTTACACAATTCAGTTGCTCGGTTATTTAATACATTCAAAATACAAAATCACTTTAAGTGACTTTGGTAACCCAGTGACTTATAATAATGTCAAAATGCATAATTGATATTACCGATTATTCACACTAATAATACATAATTTAAGATAGGTATTTAGATTCTACATTCTCATGTCTTAGTTAGTCTGACGTGCTGCGTGCGAGTATTCGACAGCATAACTGGGGCGGACCACACCGGGTGATGTCAAAATGACTGACTATTAAATTTTTGTGTCGTGTTTCAGCAGAAATGTATAGCTATGTATTATTATAATATATAAAAATATAAAAAAAATACCTGAGCGGTTAGTTGTAACAAAATATTTTCAGTCAACCCAGTTTTCATGCATTCATTATGTAACCTACAAGGCTAAAACTACATAATTTACTAAAATTTTCTATGAACTGTTCACATGCCATCGTCGGGATTCAAACCCGAAACTCCCAGTTTCTTAACATTCACCCGCAGTTATTCTCATTTCATAATATGTATACATATTAATAAAATGTAGGTATAAAATTACATGAAAATAAATTGAATGCGTTTCTAAAGTTACACCATGAAGAATTTATAAACAGTACAAGTATGCACAACAATCTAATAAAAAGGTGCATAAACAAAACTTCCTTGACATGAAATGATGATTCATAACTCATGCAAAGTATATACTATATATTTTCATAATAAAAATATTCGCACCTGGTGGTGGCAAAGATGATGGTTTAATCAGTGGCGATAAAGGTGGTGCACTTATTTTTGATGCAACTGAACTACATGGCACAGAAACTCTTTCAGAACTAGACGTAGATCGCTGATTTTTATCATCGAAAACAAGAACACGGGCGGCCGTCTGACATTTCAAACGCGTTTTAACGTAGTCATTTTCTTCCATTTTAGTATTCTAAACCACTTGATTAGCCACTATCAATGTTCCTACATATTAAATTATGGTTAAATTGTTTATATTAACATTTTCATTGTTTTAGTGAAAAACTGATCTACACTCACAGCGTAATATAAATCGTTGTAAAACATCAGCTGCAAATTATTCCTACTCAAGGCAGCCATTACCATCATACAAATGACAAATCAAGAGGCTTGTCAGTTGTCAACAACGCTTGCGCGACCCATGAAAAATCGGTGTTGTCTATACTCTATACCAGTGGCTTTCAAAATGTAAAACCTCTGGCCTTATGAAGTTAGGACAACACAATCTGATATTTCCGCGCACCTACACGGCACAAATTTGTATTTTTTATTAAATTACTTCTAGTTTTCAAATAATGTTTTATTTAACACTTGAAAAAATTGAAATGGTTATTTGAGCACGATCTGGAAATAGTTACCAACAAGTGTGGTTGATGTATTTGTATAGTGGTTAATCTGATAAACAGATCCCTACAACAGTGTTGTGCGTTTCGGAGTGATTCAGAAATTTGTTTAGCTTTATTTAAAATTATTATGATTTAAAATATCGAAATGTAATAAAATAATATTAGTGTTAACGTGCAATTTGTATAAATTCTATAGAATTATCGCTAGGCACTTGGTAGAACATGATTGAATAAAAATTAATAAACACTTGAAAAATTCTACACATTTATTCATCTCAACGATCGTTTCGGGTTTCTAACCCATCATCAGGAGTTTAAACTAAAATCTAAAAAGTCTACAAACATTATATATAGTAACCCAGGGAAGACTGGGGTGTCAATTATTAGGTAATAATTGACACCTAACTCCTGATGATGGGTTAGAAACCCGAAACGATCGTTGAGATGAATAAATGTGTAGAATTTTTCAAGTGTTTGTTTAATTATTTTTATGCAATTTGTGTTAAATTTTTAATTATAGAAAAAATATCTAATTTAGTTTTTTTAGGTTATAGCAATTTGACGTTTTGGTCATTTGAATTAATATTTAAGCGGGAAATTTATGCATGTCACTTTTCTTATACCAGAGGTGTGTACCTACTAGAATTTTACCATGGCGTCTTCAAGTCGCGAAGATTTATTAAAAAACGCTGTCTATTTAGCCATTCGAGAGATTCTAAACACAAGTGATCAACAATGCATCCATGCATCTCAAGCACGATTAAAAACATTGGAGGTAGTCCAAGGTAATCTATAAGTCTATTTTAGCATATTTTCTATAAGAATAACGTACAAAACTTGTACAGAATTAATTTCATTTTAGAATATGGCATTTATTTACTGCAAATCGCATTGAATGGCGGTGTATCTTTAGATGTGAGACAGCTATCAGCTATTATTTTGAAGCAATACGTAACAAAACACTGGAGTAGAAAATATCAAGAATTTGTTGAACCAGAATGTTCAACAAATACGAAAAATATTATTAGATCGGCTGCTATTGGAGGCTTGGGAGACTCGAATCCTATGGTACAATCAACCGTATTCAATAAATAGCAGTTGAGGAAAGCGATAGGCTATAGATTTTTACCAAGTCCTGAATTTTAGCAAAATCCCAATTTTGAGAACTTCTCTAACTCAGGTGGACTTGAGTTATTATTTTTTTATCATTATAAAGTAATCATAAAAAACCGGAACGAAAACCGAATGTTATTTTGATTCAGTTTCAACCGGTGATTTCTATTCAGATTTTTTTCAATTGCCGCTTCATTGGATACATGTTTTATTACAGATTAGAAAGTCTATAGCATTAATAGTTTCTTCTATAGTCTACATGGATTACCCCGAATACTGGCCAGAATTTCTTGATGGTGCACACACATGCATTTCTGAGGGTAATCAGTACCAACGAAATGGTGCTGTTCTTGTATTTTATGAATTATCGATTGGGATGACAGCACAAGACATTTTGCGTGTTGGTTCAAAACTAATGTGGCATTCATATTCAATTTTTCATAGAGAGGTATTTGCATTTAAATTTTGTACTTGCATGCATCTAGTGTTATAAAATTAGTAGTACCTAATTCATTTTTCATTGCCGAACTTTTTTATATACTTTATAAACTGGGGGTTTCGGGTTCAAGTCCCGACAGTGGTCATTTGATTTTTTCTTAGATATAGCTCAAAAATCATGGCAGCCTAGAGGGCAGTATAGCCTAGATGGTAGCGTGCTTGGCGCCGCAACCTCTAGACTGGACTGCCCGTGGGTTCGAATCCCACCTGCGCTCATGGATGTTTTGTGATGTTATTTAGTTTTAAGTTAGTTGTTATTTAGTGTAGTTGAAAGACGCTAATGACCTTAGATGTCGACGCGTCTATAATCTACAATAAATAAATAAAATCATGGCAGCCTAGCTGTCTGAGATATTTATTATTTTCACCTCTAATTGTTATGTGAATAATATGGTGTGGATATAAGGGGTTTTAAATCGATTGATTTTATCATATACCAATTAATTACTGTCCACAGAAACTCAAAACGTTGTTTATCTATAGGTAAAACCTAAGGCTTCCCGGCCTAACGAGTTTATTAAGTTTATAAAACTTATAAAATGTTAACTCTCGCATGTATAATGATTCGACTGTTTAATAGCTGTACTATGCTTTGCAGTTTATTTAAATAGTCGACTCTCGCATGTAGTGTGTTTTCAACGTGAAATTGCTATATATAAGAAGAGATCGATTTCCACTCTCGGGCACTGTGGAGAAATCGGTAACTCACCTAGCCGGAAACTGGGGGTTTCGGGTTCAAGTCCCGACAGTGGTCATTTGATTTTTTCTTAGATATAGCTCAAAAATCATGGCAGCCTAGCTGTCTGAGATATTTATTATTTTCACCTCTAATTGTTATATGAATAATATGGTGTGGATATAAGGGGTTTTAAATCGATTGATTTTATCATATACCAACGAATAGTACATAAAAGAAAAATCTTGCCTCAAAACTAGAGCACTAAATTGATTTAAAAATGTCTTTTACTTTTTAAAAACTTTTTTTAACTTTGTTTTAGGGTGTGGACGTTCAAACTTTTTCAAAAATTATCAAAATGTTCAGAACAATCATAGAAAAAATCTCCTACATGAAATCGTGTTCATCGACAACTTTTGATTATATGCTAACAAAAATATTTCCGTTGTACGTAATGAAACTAATTGATCTTGTTCAACAATCAGATGGACCTCAAATGGACTGCGACTTAAGGTCAAACATATTGCGTACATTTTCTACACTTATTAGTAGAATGCCCGAAGACATGGAATCATTTATGCAACAAATTTTGCCAATTATGTGGCAAATTTTAATCAGTACATCTAACGATTACTCTAACTTTCAAGTTATGACTCCTGTCGGACAGGAAAAATTGTACGAGACAGGTAAATGCTTTTCGTTTAAACCGGCACATTGAAATTCCTAATTTTTAGCATTGTTATTTTTTATTTTTTTATTGTAGATGGATATAGAACAATAGATTCACAGATAATAAGTTTGTTCAACTGTATTCTAGAAGTTGTAGAAAACGAATCTTTGGCGACCAAGGTTGACACAATACTACCAGAGCTTTTATATCATGCGATAATTTTTACACAAATAACTGAAAAAGGCAAAGATTTGTGGATGAATGATCTTACAAAATTTATAGAAGACGAAAATGAAGAAAGTTTAGATTTTGATGTTAAAGCTGCTGCCAATAATTTACTAAAAGTAAGTTTATTATTTTTTTTATAATAAACATGCCGTTTTAAAAGAATCGGTAACAATTTTCACATAAATTTTTATACTTTTAGGGAATATTTCACGAATTAGATTCAAGGTTAACAATACCAGCTTTATGTAAAGCTATAAATAAACATCTTGTGGAAGCAGAAGCTATGAAAAGTGCAAATAATCCTCACTGGTGGAAGAGACTCGAGGCAGTAATGGTGGTGTTGTGTTTAGGAAAAAAGTTAATGATCGAAGGACATAATAATAATCTATTAATAGACTTTAGTTTAGTGCATCATGTGGACACAGTAGGACAGTATGTACAGGCAGACGGAATTCCACTTTTGCAATGCCGTTCCATGTGGCTTTCTGGCAATTATTGTTCAGTAATGTCACCAAATACGTTAAACGTTGTCGTTAGGTGTATAATAAATCACTTAGAGACTAAGTGGACTTCATATATTCGAATTGCAGCAACGAGGTAAGCTTTTTAATTTTATTAGTAGCTTTTAAGCTTAAACAGTGAAATTTAAATCGTTTCAGTAAGTTCTTAAGATTATCCGCCTACAAATGTTTCCTTTTTATATTGATTTTTAGATCACTTCGCAAGTTCTGTGAATATTTTGCGGAAATAAAAGATTATACGGTAATTCACCCGTTACTAGAGAACGCCGTAAATGGATTATTCAGTATCATGCATGATTATGGTGATCCGTCACTGGACCTAACGCTAGAAACGCTCATTTTATTTATTAAAGTAAGTAATTTTAGCGTGTTTATAGATAAATACTTCAATTAAAAATGTGTATATTATTTAATAGGTTGATCCAAAATTTACTTTGTCAATTGAATCAAAGATAATACCGTTAACCAATGACATTTTGATAAAATATTGGAACGATCCAACTACAAGCATATTGGTACTAGAGTTAATCAATGTATTATCACGGTTACCAGGACTAATTGTTCATTTAGAACAACGGACAGTCCCTATTTTAGTAAGTGCGCTAAATTCTGAAAAAAAGAACACTGGACTCCAGTCAATGGCGTTGGATGCTCTTGCTTTAATTGTAAGGCACCCAAAAGAGCCATATAATAATATCATTTTGATGGAGGCGTTTCCGGCCACGATAAATTGCATATTAAATTCCGATGACAGCGAAGTTTTGCAAGTAAGAATTTTCTTTAAATGATAATATTTTAATTAATGGATCCAATATTACAGCTGTGTCAAAACGAAATCACAAAATGTTCTATTAAAGAATATTTGATTTGTCTGAGAGCTGACCTTACCTTGTGTATCCAGTTGTGGAACATGTTTTAATTAATATTAATTTAATTCATTTTTCGATTGAAAAGAACGGAGGAGAGTGTATCCGAAATTTCCTGGCTGGCTATGGAGATCATTTATTATCATACAGAGACGCAGATGGAAAACTAGGATTGGATTACATTTTACGCGTGATCTATCGCCTGTTAGATCCAACTAGCTCCGAATACAACGCATCTTATGTTGGCCGACTTATTATAACTTTAATAATGAAAGCAGGAGATAGACTTGGAGATCAAGTAGAAGCTTTATTGAGATCAATACTAAGTAAAATGCATTTAACAGAAGCGCCACTAAATATGCACAGCCTGATCTTAACTTTTACGTACTTGTTTTATACCGACTTTCAAGCAACTCTTACGTTTCTAACTGTTGTGCCTGGACCTAGTGGCCAGTCGGCTTTACAGTTTGTCATGACAGAATGGATGAACTGTTACTATAATTTTATAGATCCTTTTTCAATGAAGATTTGGTAAGATTTAACTTATATTTTACAAGGTGGCCCATATATTAGGTACTGGAAGGAGGAATCGTCCAGCGATTGGCAATTAATTTTATGGGTAGGCCGCATGACCATATAAAAAAATTTTGCGGGCCACAAACAACTTGTTAAATACTATTTTTACCTTTCTACTGTTGCGGACCAGAAGAGAGAGCTTCGTGAGCCGAATCTGGCCTGCAGGTAGCTAATTGCTAAGTGTAACCAACGTATACAAGTAAAAGATAGACTTAAAATTACTCAGATTACCCATTCGCATGGATATGGGACAATTCACGGGTGAGACCTAAGTAATCGAGAGAGACAGATAGATATTGGTTATGGCGCGTCACTTGAATCTTTGGCAAGTTTCGGGACTGCTTACGCATATTCATTCGAAATCTAAGTATTTGAACTGTTCGATTCCCTTTCTAGTACATATAATTACATGTTCAAAAATATAAATGACTACTAAAATCAAGATTTTTTGTTTTGTTTCAGCACAATAGCTATTACTAAGTTGCTTCAATATGCATTAACTAACGATAATTCAAATATTAGCAATATAACTCTCACAAGTGAAAAAGTAGATGACAAAGAGAGCGTACCGTCACTTTCAGCAGATAATTCAGCTAAATGGATTAATATACCGCTTATACCAAAACTATTTAAATTAATTTTCTGCATTGTGATTAAGCAGCTTGAGATAAACGAATTAAATAATGGAAATGCTGTGAAAGAGGTGAGTTATAATTATTACCGTTCTATAAAACTTAAATATTTATCAATCGTTTTCACAATTTTTGTTCTCCAGCTGTGTTCTATTTCATTATGCCCTTATTTAAATGGACAATGCGACGATAATCATCATGCGCTGGACTATTTTGAAGTATATGGAGATTCTAGATTCGACGAAATTATAAATATGAACCTTTTAGAGCACATAAAAGTTTTTCTATCGTCTTGCGATTGGGATAGAATTTTGCCGTGCATTAAGCCATATGCAACAAGTGAAGAATTAAGTGTATTAAGTCGAATAGATATTGATTTCTCTTGAAATAAAGTTTTTTACTTTGTTTTTTAAATAATTCATGTATTTGTTTTTATATAACTGTGATATTTGATACTGAAAAATATGTTTTTTATTAAAAAATATTGAAGTATAAAATGCTTACGCTTATTTAAGACCCCATTCAGTGAATCGGTTGTTTTGCCCATCGGTTTTTCTACCGTACCTGTCGTGACGCATACATTGAAAGATGTACGTTCACATGTTAGCCAACATCGCCGCAAACACCCTGTATACATGTCGGATAAAAAAAAAAAGCTCTGAGATCAGTATAAATATATTTTACTTACTTTTATTATAAAAATATAATATTATACACCTTTTTTATAGTCTCATGAAATATCAGTATAAAAATAGGTAAAAAAAAATAAAACAATACACAATATTGCCAACACATTAAAGGAATGTAACGTGAAAAAAAAAATTGTATTTATAATGAATATAGACGTACAATGTTCCGTAGATATTATTTAATTATCTAGTAATAAATTTTAGGCGGAAGAATTACTGTTTGTGACTGTAAAATTATTTTCGTTCAAAGCTTCAAAACTAAAATACTAATGGGTTAACAAGCGATTGTGTATATATAAATATATATTATTAAATTTAAAAACATCAAGTCGAGACTAGTCGTGAACAAATGTACAACAAAATGACCAATAGAAAAAAAAAGAGCAGTGCGGCCCTACGGACCGCCGTTTTACCACTATTTATTTTTTTAAATTTCCGTGACAAAAAATTGTGCATTAAAAATTTAAACGCAAGATTTATTATCAAAATATCAAGCAAATAAAACAAAATGGCTGCTTAACAAACTAAACAAGTGTTGCTGCAGATGGTGAAGAAATGCTTTTTTTAACAAGCACGTGTCCCTGTTTACTATACTGTACAATATTATGTTGATGGGATCCAGAATGTTGATTTATTTCTTCATTACTTTCTGTTTGTTGACACCACAATACACCGCCGGGACTATTATCATTTGTAAAATTCACCCTTGCTTTGGTATAATTGTCATTTGAGTATTTATAAGGCTGGCACGTCATCGGTTGTAACGGCTGATAAACGCCTTTTTGAAACACCGGATGTCCTTGATTTGCCGATCCATCCACTTCGCTCTGCTCTGTCACAATGCCCTGTCGCTGGCTGTTTTGCATTTCGGCTTCAGGTACACCTACATCGGCTTTAATTTTTTTAGATTCACCACTCCGGTTTCGGAATTTCGTTGAATATTTATAAAAGTCAGACATTTCAAAAGGTTTAGTTACTTCTCGGTAAGGTTTCCACTGGCCCGGCTGAACAATCGTGCAATTTTTCGGCGACTGCACCGATACACTCTCTGCGAAATGTGTTGTTTCGGCAGGAATTTCCAGAGGCGTAATCGTATTGTGAACAGCAAGATGTCGATTTGGCGGGGTGTCCGTTTGAAACGCACACTGTTGAGGCTGAGGCGAATGTCTGACGGGCGGAGTTACTTGTCTTTGTTGTTGATTGTGCGAAGGCAAAACGTTCGACTGGTTTACCTGCAAATGGCCATGTTCAACCGCAGTAGGCTGTGAATCTCTTTGCTGCGCGTCTAGTGACGTTTCATACCATTTTTTCTGTTTATATTTTCTACTAGTTGTAGCCGTAGCCGATCTATCGCGGCAGCAAGATACTGAATCGTCGTTTGATACAACACCGACACTGCCCATCGATTGTGCCCTAACCAAGTGCCAGTTCTCGACTAATTCTTCCGAACTCGGACCGGTGTCTTGTTTTGCTGAAGATATCACATGCTGCTTAGAATAATCTACTCTATGTACGTCTTGGTTGTTTCGAAAAGGCGCACTGTTTATACTCGTTCGAGCATTTCTTTGTACTATCGAAGTTGTTTCCATTGCAGGAGGTGAACTCCATTTGTGCTGAAGCGGTCTAGCTTTTGATCGGTCTAAACTTCCAAAACGCTTGTCTCTTTGCCAGTGATTTTCCTCTACTGAACACCAAATTGTTTCGCCTGTGTCTATACTCATCCAGTAGCCACCTAATCCGCCATCGTATTGTTGATGTGGTGCCAACTGATGTGTGTTTGGAACTAGTAAAAAACTGCTCGAATTATCACTGTTTGATCCACTCATTCTAAAACAAAAAAATAAACAAAAATTTAACAAAGAACTTATTTATTGTAAAATAGCTAAAATGTCATACCTCTCCAGTCGATCCTGAAATACGTAATTTTGCCCAGACGAGTGTCCAGAATGTTCTGATTGACTGGAATGTTTATCTTCTCCGTTCTGATCGTCATCGACAGGTGGACGAGGTTTTTTCTTATATCTGGCATAAGCATGATGTATCCCTGAACCGTGATGGTTATGCGAAAACGGTAGTGTCTGAACTTGATGCGACATATTATGTGATGAGCTGGAGATATTTTTAGTGGATAGTAAAAATCCAAGACGTTTGTCTAATTCACTCAAACGCCGCTGACTTTGTTGATACACAAGACGATTTTTCCGACGAACCGCCTTAGGAAAAGTACAAACATTATTATTTTACTCAATGCTTCAAGGTATCAGTCGTAAGTTGTAACTTACTTTACTAGCCGCTCCATTATTAGCTAAACCTAATGCAGCTTCCGATATACCGGCTTGGACTTGTCGTTCTAGTTCTAAAGCAGCTACTGATTCCACCTAAAAAGGTTATAAAAACGAAACATATTAAGCATGTCAAAATATCACCATTGTTTTATATAATACAACAAAAAGTCACATCTTACAAAGTAAATAGGCGTCTCAGTTCTATGAGGTCTACTTACTTCACTTGGAGCCTTAAGTTTATTTATAAGATTTTGTGGATATGCGAAAGTTGTGCCAACACGTCTCCTAAAAGCTGGTAAAGACTCGCCAGGCTCTAATGGAACTTCTGACGGCATTGATCCGGTTAGTTCAGCCTCTTGGATGCATAAACGTCGTAATTCTTCATTGAGTTCGCCCAACTGTTCTTCTAACGTCTTTTTCCTCGCTTGTAAAACTGACATTCGAGTTTGTTCGTCACCCGTCCATCGCTTCAAACTGACAGCATCCTCTGTGCATAAAACTACATTACAAAATTACTTGGATTAGATATTTTGGATGTATCGCGCGTATGCTATTTTTTTTAATTAATTAATACGAATCACATACCCATCATGTATAAATCTCACGTTAAATAATAAGAAAATAATTATCACTCATTTAAGGCACTGATTCTCAAATGTCAAACGCAAAATTTGTAAAACTGATATTATAGCACCAAAGATAATTGATTCTAAGATAACCGGGTTTAAACAAAATAACACTAATTTTAAAAAGTCAAAACAAAAATAAAATAAAAAATTCTGAAGTTTAATGTTACATTTTGTGCTGATGTCAAAATTAGCACCGTAAAGAAAGCTTGGGAATTGTAAATAGTTGGCAACCGTGATGTTGACTGAACTTGGCTGATTTCAGGTCACAAGTTGTGTCATTGCCGTCGATCTCTATCGTCATTGTTCAGAATTCAGATCTGATTCTGGATTTTGACAGCTGAATTAATTTTTCTTTCAAACTGTTCCTTGAAGAGTATACAATTTTTAAGTCTACTTCTTTAAAAACGAAATTCATAAGGAATAGATACATATTTTGAAATTTGTCTATCAGTTCGGAAAGTCGAAGAGTTTTCCAGAGTTTCCTTAAATAAAAAATAGATTTAAACTTAAAACTAGAAGGCAATATTCTAAAATGAATCTGAATGAGACATCTATTAATTTAGTTTTGTTAAGTTTGTGTTATGAAGAAATCGTAAACATCTGTGGCCAACTTTATTGCACTCCATTATTAATTGTTGGTGAAAACAGTTCACAGCTGAGTTTTATCGTGAAAGACTAAAGAGTAGTGACGTGTGGTTAAATAACAGATCAAAATGGAACAATACGTTTATACCGAATATTTAGGTACATGAGCTTTAAAACATACATTTAAAATAAGTGAGTACGGAGTAATGTTTTTTAATTTTAATAATCAATTGATCTAAAAAACAAAGCACATACTGTAAGTGTGTAAATCACTGACCAACTGATAAGGGCTATTGGATCAAGCCATTGACCTCCCACGAATGTAAGTTATTTTAGTTTTTTTAATAAATTATTGATTTAATTTGACATTAAATAGCAATGATTTGAATTCGGTCAATGTTAATTAAGTGTTGTCCCTAAAATGCGAGCTCCTGGGAAGAAACAAAATCTTTGTTAAATGGCAACATTTGGTTGCATGTTTTACCTTCTTGAATTCATATTCATTGGAAAACAAAGCATTTAAAATTTATTAAACTTGTTTTTGTCGTATAAGTACATTTAACATCTCAATTAATAATAATATTTCTGATCTGTTTTCTTTTTGCATCGAAGTTAATAAAACTAGTTAATACACCCATTTAACACTATATAAGTAGGTATAGTACATATTATAACGCCTACACGATTTGTTATTTAGCAATTTAATAAATAAATTAAAACTATGGATTATGTGACGAATTTAATTATGAAAAAACAATTTATTTAGAACTGAAATAACAAAATGTATCCAGTAAACATTCAATTTTTTTCCTGACTCGTTAATTTTTTTGTGTTTTGTTATATTTTTCTCCAGTGTCAGTTTATTTAGAAATGATTTTTGATTGAAAAATTGAAATGAATTATCAATATTGATAATCGAGTATACTAACTATTGGGCTTTAAGGCTTAAAAAGACCACTTTCTCGATGAAACTTATATTTCAGTTATTTTTTATAGACATTTAATGGCATAGAAAAGTGTTTGATGTAAAAAGGTTCTAATGTTGACATAACTACCGTTTATTAAATAAGTGAAATAGCGTTTTTGAAAAATAATAACCTACTAAAATATAAAGGTATTACAGACAACTTTCCGTAATCAGTAAACTTTGATATATTTCGGGTCAATTTTGCATGCATAGTGTTTAATAAAATTTTATACTAAATAAAGTTCGTAAACAAGTGGATGTCCCTGTGTGGAAATAATCTTAATAATGATAATAAAGTCACGTTATTAGTGTATTTGTTTATTTAGGATATGTCGAATTAAAATTTAAAACAAAACAGAATATTTAAAAATCGCGTTATTCTTTAAGCATTCATTTTCATTTATTTGAACGCTATATTAAACTAAAGTCTACAACAGTTGAAAAAGATATCCGCACTCGCGCTCATCAAATATTTATTATTATTATTTGAACGTTGCCTACGGCATTTGAAATCGTGTTTCTGGCTCGATTTTCATATATATTCGTGATCGATAATACATATTTAATGTCTGTAGTTTCTGAAAAGTAGTTTTTTTTTTAAATCAAGGAATTTTGAAAATTGATACAACAATAACGAGTGAACTACTGTTAAAAAAATCGATATTTCTCGTTTAAAATCATAAATTCTTATCTCTGGAACTACTGAACCGATTCTAAAAATTCTTTCACTAATAGAAAGCTACACTATCCCTGAGTGATATAGCCTATATTTTATTTTAATAAATTTCTCGTGGGGGATAATTCCTGTGAGATAGTAACAAAACATAACTTTGAAATTCTTTTGCATTTTAGCGTAAAGGCGGAATCCTACTAATATTATAAACACCACCAGCCCGACTTCGCTTCGCAGGGAGAGAATTTCTCGCGCGGGGGGGGGGGGGTAATAAATCATAAATTCTCAGCATCCGGGCCGGGCCGCTAGTTTGATTGTAAAGTAAAAAAAAGTGGTTTAATGTTCTGTCTTGGTTGAACTAATTTAAACAGTGAATATTGGAAACGAAAATCTTGTATGTATATTTGCGATTTACTTTCACTCAAAGCGTATTATGAAGTGTATAAAATGTAAGAAATAATTTAATAGTGCGTGTACGTGGTACATATAGTAGCAATGTATACATTAGGTTGATTTCAGGCAGGCCCGCCGCTAGCTGTTTCGTCGCCCGCGTGCAATACCGATTATGCCGCCCTACGACTACTTACTCTGAGTTTTGTCAAAAAAAGGATAATTAATATTTTCTCAGGTTCTGAGTTTTGTCAAAAAAAGGGTTATTAATGTTTTCTCATTATGGTGGGGAAAAAAACAACTTAACGAAGATAAAACATTTATTTTAAAACTAAGATTCTTAGTTTTAACGGATGCCAATAGATGGCGGTTTTAACGTCATTCGGTCGGATTTTTTTCTGTGCTATGACATATTTTCTTATCCCCTCAACGGGCACGCCTCGCGCGCTCCAAGGAGTCCTTGGAGCGCGCTATAGGCGCCCCAAGTTGGTATTCTATGCGCGTCCTCTGCGTAGGAGTCGACCGGCTAAGGGTACAGTGACTTGAATTAGGTATGAGTCGCTCGATTTGCCGCCCCCTGGGCGAGCCGCCCGTGTGCGGTGCACGCTTTGCACGCCCGCTTACGGCGGCCCTGGACGTAACTTCTAAACCTGAAGAGATACAGAAGTTTGCTTGTGCTCACTGTAATGAGCGTGTCATTTTCTACAAGCATGGCGATTTTCATAAAGTTCTGAGAGATTTCGATTTTCGCCAAAAATCGCATTTTTTCAAAGGTGTATGCCTTAAAAAAATCGCAAAAATCGAAATCTTTAATATGTGCTTGAAATTAAGAATGTTTATAGAAAAAAATCCGCTGAATTCAGTAAGCACAAGCAAACGTTTGTATCTCTTTTAGTTTAGGAGCTACAGCAATTCAAAGATGTTTTTATGATTTCTGAGAAACTTTGAACGGACGTAACTTCTAAACCTGAAGAGATACAGAAGTTTGCTTGTGCTCACTGTAATGAGCGTGTCATTTTCTACAAGCATGGCGATTTTCATAAAGTTCTGAGAGATTTCGATTTTCGCCAAAAATCGCATTTTTTCAAAGATGTATGCCTTAAAAAAATCGCAAAAATCGAAATCTTTAATATGTGCTTGAAATTAAGAATGATTATAGAAAAAAATACGCTGAATTCAGTAAGCACAATCAAACGTTTGTATCTCTTTTAGTTTAGGAGCTACAGCCATTCAAAGATGTTTTTATGATTTCTGAGAAACTTTGAACGGACGTAACTTCTAAACCTGAAGAGATACAGAAGTTTGCTTGTGCTCACTGTAATGAGCGTGTCATTTTCTACAAGCATGGCGATTTTCATAAAGTTCTGAGAGATTTCGATTTTCGCCAAAAATCGCATTTTTTCAAAGGTGTATGCCTTAAAAAAATCGCAAAAATCGAAATCTTTAATATGTGCTTGAAATTAAGAATGATTATAGAAAAAAATACGCTGAATTCAGTAAGCACAAGCAAACGTTTGTATCTCTTTTAGTTTAGGAGCTACAGCCATTCAAAGATGTTTTTATGATTTCTGAGAAACTTTGAACGGACGTATTTTCAGGGGCATGGAACGAAATTACATTTCTGCTTTTCGGCCAGGATTTTTCGCGTAGAGTTTAGACTTATAGTTAAATTAATATTAATTGAACCCAAACTAGTGTAACTATCATACCAGGCACCCAGGCAGTTGCGGACTAAGTCCGTCGGAGGCCCGGGACAGCAGAACTAAATGAGGCCCCCGGTCTGCTTAGAAATTGATGTATTTGTAGTGTAAATTTCGTAAAAAATGAATAATATAGATGTTATGGCTGACAAAAAAAATCAAATAGGTATTTATAATAAACGACCTACTTACGTTTATATTTTGTATACGTACGGGGCCTCCAACTCCAAACTGCCTCTTCTTACTAAAGATATTTTGGCCTTGTTTGGGATTTGATTAAGAAGGACTTCTCGAGATTTGGAGGCCTCCCAGGATCAGAGGCCCAGGGCGAGCCGCCCCCTCCGCCTCCCCCCTGCATCCAGGAAATTTAATAGAAAAGGATGTACATTTCAAAATAAATATAAGAAATGATGCTCCTCTAGCAAATCGATACAACAATTTGAAAATTTTTAATTTAAAAATTTCATCATATCTAAAGTACAAGTGAACAATTTTTAGAGTCTTTGATGTCTGTCTGTTTGTTCCGTGTTACCGCGCAGATACTACTGAACCGATTTTCACTAGACTTTCGCACAAAAAAACTACAATAACGGAGTGAAGCCACGGGTAAAAGCTATTACAAAATAAATGAAAGACGCATTTAAAAAAATAGATTCAGAATACATTATTATTTTGTTATGAATCGATTGCACAATGAAAATCGTGAATAGTTTTAAATTCTAAAACTGTTTTACATTTGGAAAGACCTATTGAAAGTAAATTAGGCGATGAAAGCGTAGGTATAAATATCAGGTTAGTTTAACATTAGCTCTAAATATTATTTTACATGTCAGCTCCTATGTAGTGTAAAGTTCTTTCGATCGATTCGAATGTTCTTTTTTTGCACTAGACTTATAAATACAGTAAAACCTCAACAAAGTGTACATTTCGCATATTCGTATCATTTACGCGATATTTCGCTTGAATTTCGAATTAATAACAATTAAACAGTAAAACTATCTGAATGAGAGAGAAAGAGAGAATTTTTCGGAAGCTTTTTCTGTAATGAAAAAATTCCTAAAAGTGTGTATTTTCAAAGGAATTTCTCCGAAATGGCGTAGATAAGATTCTAGCCTGTGATCGTCAGACTAAATTTACTGTGTCAAATTGAAAGCGAGCCACGGGGCAGATAATTTATATACATCTCTTTCTATAGATAAAGAAGTGTGACTCTCGCCTACGTCATCATGTGGCGGTTTATGCTCAGCGTTTAAAATTCTTGTTTGAAGGATATATTGAACGAAAAAGTTGGTTTGAATTAAGCATTACCTAATTGTTTATGTATGAGGAATAATATGCATACTTCAAGTCTTCATGGTTTCCGGGCTTGTAGGCCGTGGTCCGGTGGTATTTCTACCTGACGTTTCGTCTACAACTGCGGTAGACATTCTCAAAGGGGATGTGGCAGCGGTCGAAGTGTCCTCCTTGGCGGCTCACAGGTCAGTGTGTCAGTGACTGGTGTCCTTTTATGCCTAGTACCAGTGTGTTCTCTGTTCGGTCGTAGTCCGTCTCTCTGAAATTGTTCAACTGCGCAGTGTGTAGAGGTGGGGGTGAGTTCTCTACTCGGTCGTATTCCGTCCTTGTATGATTGGTCATTGGTTTTGTATGTCGGAGTGCTGGTGTCCAGGTTATACTGAGATTGAGGCCTTCATCTTTTCGGTTGAAATTCTGTGTGTGTTTTTTTGTAGACGAAACGTCAGGTAGAAATACCACCGGATCACGGCCTACAAGCCTGGAAACCATGAAGACTTGGAACAATGCCGGCCGTGAAAGCTTGCACACCTGGATAATATGCATACTGTTCAAAATTATCAAATTTTGATACGTGAGACCACACCCTATTCGCCCAATCTTTAAAGAACATTGTTCGTTTTTGCTCAAAATCTAACCAAAATCGAGGAGAAACGAGCAATCTCAGAGCCACCCTAACTACATTTACAGGACTAAATGGGCTATAGCCCGGGGCGCCAATTTTGCTTGCACTCAAATCAGTTTGCGACAATGTTTTCTTATGAAGTGGGGCACCAAATATCTTAGGACGGCCCTGAGCTGGCCGTATTCGATTCTGTTCAAATTTTTAACAGGATGTCTTAATGTTGTTCGTTTTTAACACGCTTTTATTAGCTTCACCTGTATGTTTGCTTGCTTGTCAGTTTGTAACCGACTTCTTTGAACTTGATTTTGACCAACTTTGAACGGTCAGATTTAGTTAAAACGTTGTCGACTTATCAAGGACCGACGACAATACAATAATTCAATAAGTTTGTCCCATTATCCTGACCAGGATCTCCAGGACTAAAAAAAAAAAGCAAAAAACTTCAGATTGAACTGAAACTTTGCACACTTATCAAGGACCGATGACAATACAATAATTCAATAAGTTTGTCCCATTATCCTGATCAGGATCTCCAGGACTAAAATAAAAAAAAAGCAAAAAACTTCAGATTGAACTGAAACTTTGCACACTTATCAAGGACCGATGACAATACAATAATTCCATAAGTTTGTCCCATTATCCTGACCAGGATCTCCAGGACTAAAAAAATGCAAAAAACTTCAGATTGAACTGAAACTTTGCACACTTATCAAGGACCGATTACAATACAATAATTCCATAAGTTTGTCCCATTATCCTGACCAGGATCTCCAGGACTAAAAAGCAAAAATAAATTATAATTTAAAAAAACTAAAAAACACGCTTTTATGAACTAAAAAGTAAAAAATAATTAATTTTATTGTAAAAAAGCGTGGGGTGCTTTGTATCATATTTTCATACTACCACACGCTTTTTTACAATAAAATTAATTATTTTTTACTTTTTAGTTCATTAAAGCGTGTTTTTTAGTTTTTTTAAATTATAATTTATTTGCTTCGAAAATTCTAATCTTTCAGGTAATTAGAAAATCAAGTCAGAGCTGACTGATGTATTATTAATAACAATATACTTAATTATAACTTTTCTTTTGTTATGTTGTACCATAAATTCATGATGAACGCCATATTAAATGAAATTCAGTGGGCTATAAAAATATTTCTGATACTAAAGTGACTCGTTGATGTTAATTTAATGTTTTTGTATGTTTATTTACACTTTTATAATCAATATTGTCAGGGACTTTAGTTTGATTTGTTCAACTTCGCCCATAGATATTTTTAGTGATTGTGGTAGAATTTATAATATTTATATACATTACTAGCGGCCCGTCCCGGCTTCGCCCGGGTGGTATGTAATTATGATTTAATAGCGGTCACCCATTGCTTCGCTCACGTATATTTAGTATATTGTTAATTTGTTATCCCCCCCCCGAGAATCTCCCCCCCTGCGTAGCTTTCTATCAGTGAAAGGATTTTTAGAATCGGCTTAGTAGTTCCAGAGATAAGAATTTATGATTTATTACCCCCCCCCCCGCGAGTACCCCCTCGCGAGAATTTCTCCCCCTGCGTAGCTTTCTATTAGTGAAAGAATTTTTAGAATCGGTTTAGTAGTTGCAGAGATAGAATTTATGATTTATTACCCCACCCCCTCTAATTTTTTTGAAAATAAAATACGGCCCATGTTACTCGCTGATAATGAAGCTTTCTATAGGTGAAAGAATTTTTCAAATCGGCACAGTAGTTTTTGAGTTTATTCATTACAAACATACACACACACAAAAATACAAATCTTTCCTCTTTATAATATTAGTATAGATAATATCAAAATACAAGATTTTTTTTGAGAACTTGTGAATAATAATGAAAATTGTTTTACCTATATGATTAAAACCCGTAATCAACAAACTAATTTACTATATAAATGAACTAACTGTACCTTCGGCTCTTTCCGGAAATGACAGCTGTTTGTACAACTCTTATGTTTAAAATTCATTTGAAAAATACACACTTTTGAGAATTTTTTAATTATAGAAAAAGCTTCCGAAAAATTCTTAAAGAAATTGTTTCATAACAGCTATTTGTAATGTAGATTCCAACAACAACAAATGTGGGACAACCCTAATATATATTATATATAAATATAATATAATTATATATATATACATGTTCAAGAAAAAATTTAAATGCCAATACTCGGACTCGAACTTAAAACTCCCATAGTCTGGGTGTTCGGGTTCAAGTTCCGCTAGTGGCATTTTATTAAATTTTTTCTTATCTTACAACAATATCATGCAGTGGCGGCGTTAGAGGGTGAGCCATGGCCCACCTTAAACTGTCTTAGCCCACCCTGGAATAATCACCAATCTCTAGTTTACTTTTTAAATACGTTTTTAACCCTCGAAAATTCAACAATTTCTCTTGTAAATTCTATAGCAAGTAATCTGGGTTAAAATTTTGACGAGCACTGAAATTTTGGAAACAAATGTTATTGGCCCTCCTTAAGAACACCATGCCCAAGTCTGGCCCACCCTAACAAAAAATCCTAGCGCCGCCACTGATATCATGGCAACCTTGTTATATAATACGTATTATGTTTAATGTTTATTCACTAATATAGTGAATTCGTTTGTAAATTGAGGGGTTTAATCACAGAACATGTGGGTTTAATCGTAGTGCTTATTTTAAACAATAATTTATACTTTATTCGGTATTCCAAATGGTATATTTTTACGTATTACTTATATAATTATTATCTTTACGGAAACGTGGAAAATCTGTGTCAAGTTTATAATAAAAATATTGATCACGACACAATGCGGCTAAACTGGATGTCCAGAACATAAACTTGTGAAATATCCACTATAACATGTTTTGGAAGTCGTAAAGGGCTATCCAAAACTCCTAAATAAAATTTTAATTAATTTTGATCGCAATTGGGCATCACACAAAAACGGGTGGAAGATTTTTGCGGGATTTTTGAAGTCGATGAGTTTAGGCTCCGTGTCGTAAAATTTCAATGTGGAGAAAGAAAGGACGGGTTGTAAGTCCTTTTTTAAAGAAAAAATTCACAGATTTCGCAATCCTTGCAACCATCGAGGACATTGGAAATGATAACAGCATATATGAAACATAAATTCACTGTTTGTTATACACACAATATTTATCAATGCACTGTTTAGTTTTGTCAGGAATAACCCTATTATTCTTCTGGTATATACGCGTTCACTTTTGCTTGATTACTTAACTTTTAAATGGATTTTTCTACAGTATTTATTAACATTTGCTCAAAAATAACACCGCAGATCGTCGCAAATACCTCTCAATTAACTAGACATGATATAAAACACATTTCGAAAAAATTGCACTTGTTCAATTTTGCATGATTGCTCCTCACTTGATCGCGACACCGTTGTCTTTTGGCCTTGGAACGAAAACTTGTAACTCTGCCCCCATATACGAACATAAACATTTCCAATGTTAAAATATAAGAAACGGTGGTGGGACAAGCGGAATTTTCAAGACAGATCCTAAAATAATTTCATACATTTTTTATGCACATTACTCACTAGTTGGAGCCTTGGAGACAAGTTGTAGTCACTTGCAGTAGAAAAAACTCGGGTCGCAGTGCCAAACCCTGCCGACAATATAGTGTATTTGCTAATGCAGAACTTGTGGCTTTAATACGTAAACTTGGGTTTGTTTTTGGACAAAATAAAAAATTTAACCCCTTAATACATCCCTTAAAATAATATATATTTTTTTAATTTCAATATTATTATCAATGCAACCTCTGTACCAAATTAAATACACCCTTCAGTAAGTGAAGCACTATCCGCAAACGTGTTTTCATAAAATTTGTAAGTCCGGTCCTGTCGGGGGTTCCATGCGTCTTGATCCCCGAACAAAATATCCCCGACAAAATATCCCTGGACAAAATATTCCCATGACAAAATATCCCCATGATAAATTATTAACCAATGAATATTTATTGAAAAATAAATTCGCTCCGATTCGTTTGATATTAAGTCTATTTATAGAAAAAATAACGCTGAATTGACTCCAACACCCCGCACTTTTAATTTCAAATAATATAAACAGCATCTGAGAGATTTTTGATTTTTCTTAAAAATGCCAAAAGTAAGAAGACCCCCCTCTTTGTACAAATTTGCGAAATTTTTGAAAAATAAATTCGACCAGATTTGTTTGATATTAAGTTTATTTATAAAAAAAATAACGCTGAATCGACTCCAACATCCCGCACTGTTAGTTTCTAAGATATAAACAGCATCTGAGAGATTTTTGAGTTTTCTTAAAAATGCCAAAAGTAGGAAGACCCCCCTCTTTGTACAATTTGCGAAATTTTTGAAAAATAAGTTCGATCTTATTCGGTTGATATTAAGTTTATTTATAGAAAAAATAACGCTGAATTGAGTGAACGATTTAAATTGCGGAGCTTGTTTTTCAGGAAAATCGTGGAAATTTTAAATAGTTGAGGGAACGATTTAAATAATTGAGGGAACTATTAAAATAAATTATTGAGGGAACGATTTAATTTGGGGAACTTGTTTTTCAGGGAAATCGTGGTAAAATTATAAAAATAGTGAAGGGAACGATCTATTGTGAATACATTTAATACGAGGATATTTTGTCATATAGATATTTTATACAGGTTTATTTTGTCGTGGGGGACATTTCGTCCGAGGATATTTCGTCCGGGGATATTTTATCATGAGGTTATTTTGTCAATGGGATATTTTGTCGGGGATATTTTGTTCGGGGATCAAGACGCCTTATATCCTGTCGGGCTGGTTTCATTAAAATTTTAGCAGCACATTTTGATCTTTACTAAAAGGTTAAATTTCAATTTTGAAACAATTCTGAGAATTTTTTCGGTGTTTTTGGGTCCAAAAACATTTTTCAACCCGTAAAAACCACCCTTAAACTATAAACTAGATTCTAGAATATTGGTTAGGTTATAAAGAAAATTGATTCGATTTTCCAATGACTGTAACAGCTGTTTGTAACTAATAATCAAGCGAATACACTGTAATCTTACATTATCAGCCTGTACCCATAAATAATAAAAATACCTATTTAAGCATGCCTTCAATAACGTGGTCAGTTTCGATTTTCCAATTAAAAAAGGAAGGTTATTATTTTGTGTAACGTTACGTAATATATTATGCATATTTTCGTGTTTGAAGTACAGTTGTACCCAAGTAAGCTGGGCAGGCAGACCCGAACTTAAAGACCCAGGGCCCCTAGGTACTTGACAGTTGGGCCCCCCAAGCCCAAAAAAAAGGGAAAAAAATAAAAAAATGGAATTGGATGGAAACTTAGCAATAAAAAAGTCGCCGATTACAAAATTTTTGGGCTTTTTTTTCTTTAATTTCCATCTCCGCCCTGGTTGGGACCCCTTCGGTAGCTGGGCGCCTAGGCCGGTGCCTTGTTGGTCTAGGCAAAAATCCGGGCCTGGCTGCGACGTCTAAATAGAAGGTTCCTAGAGCCTAATGAGGTGTGGAATACAGACCCCAGAAAGGTAGTAAGAACCTAATACCGGAATGGGAATAAGTACGAGGGGACTCACAAGAGATCTTCCAGGTCGCAGTGAACGAAGGGCAATTATATAATGCCTCATGCCCCATCTAAAATTTAATCGCTAAGAATAAGATAAATGTTGTTTGGGCGCTGTGCACTGTATCGCGTAAAAGGCTTCGGTTTTAAAATTTAAGTTATATCTATCGGTTTTGACATCCTCAGAGGAGCCCCCCCTGACGCGCCGCCTGGGTCAGCTTGACCCCCCCATAGGGAGTCAGTGACGGCCCTGCCTAGACCTGTAACTGTTAGAACCAAGTTCAAACAGTCTAAGAATTTTATCGTGCAGTTCTAACAGTTGTAGAATCCCAGTTCAGAATCGTCAAAACTGCACCAACAAACACACCATTGACCATAGTGCTGTCTTTCGCATAGATTCTACATGCAGTGTATTTCACTTAAGACGCAACATATTCGAATTTTATTTATTTGGCAGTTATGGAAATCATTAATGCATTAGAATGAATGACTTGTGAATTATACGCTCGACAACAGAGGTCATTAGCGTCTGTATTAATGCATTAGAGAAAACCGTTTCAGTTAAAATGCAATATATTCGAATTTTATTTATTTGGCAGTTATGGAAATCATTAATGCATTAGAGAAAATCGTTTTAGTTAAAATGCAATATCTACTGAACAAAAACATACATCACTAAAAATATTATAAAGTGTTATACATAATATTAACGGACTTCTTTTTGTTTCAGATTTTTATAGAAAAATTCTTGATAATATGTAACTATTAAGAAGAGATCAAAATGACTCGAGACGCTAAATATGCAGGAAATGGAGGCGGTGGAGGCGAAGCCGATGGTACTCTCAGCAATACAGGAACGGCAGTCCATCGAAAGGGTCACCGCCGACAAGAATCAATGTATGCGATGACAGGTTTATATTCAGAAAGTGCGCCGAATGATGACGCTGGAACTGATGGTGGACCTAGTGGCTCATCTACAACGGGCTGCTGTCATGATACTGTCATCAAATGTCATAGTAGAAATCCTTCTTCTGGACTGATGGACAGGTAAATTTTAACGCCTTTCACTGATTTTTTAATTGTATCTGTTTAATTTTCTTTGTCATACCCACTATAAAATAGCTGCTTTACATGAATGGAGAGTGACTTTTGACAGGGAGGTGTGCGGGAATGTATGTTTCCCACACTAGTGTGCCATTTATTTTTTTGAATATACGTATTATACAGTGTGTAAACGGTAGTACCGAACATAGGGGATTTTTTTTTGATGAATCAATGAGACTTATGACGCTAAAAAAACAAGTTTTCCCTGTTCTGTGTCGCGTAACGCGTTACCTACGTTTTTTTAATGGATCAAAGATAGCTTTAACCATTTCTACATATTGTTAGTGGCATTATTTGTCATTGTGACTTAATTTAAAATAATGCATTCCAACAAAAACGTAACTTTAACAGTTGTATAACATTACTAAATGATTTTATAATGAATAAATAGTTTCAGTACTATCGAATTATTCGAATGAATTGATAGACCTCGCGCGGCGAAAGATAAAGCCACCGCGTCATAGTAACGTGAATGCATTGCGCCCGCCTTCTAGCTTGCTATTGGCTGTTTATTGTCATGAATAGCAGTCTGCCAAAATTGTACCTAACGTCATAAAACCCAATGTGCAGTTTTGTGTACACGGCACTGTCTGCGGGCAAGCAGGCGTTCACTAGCATATTATTGATGACGTGCCTGGCTTCATCTCTCACCGCGGGCACTCTACTATCGAAGTGTTCATTAGTTTTCATTCGATAATGATAAATGATTTAATGATCATGGGTTCTCCTTCAAAAGATAGTCGTTCCGCCGCCAATGCGCGTTTTTGATATTTCAAGGTTTTATATTATGATATCAAATGAAATGAATAAGATGTCGACTATTTTAGGGAAAAGGAGAAACCACATTCGTCGTTTCCAGAAGTACCTAGAATAATGTTGGAGAATTCAAAAGAATGTGGAATTTTGTCTTGCAGGCCGGCTTTTCTACAGAAATATGCTGGAATCAAAGTAAGAATTGTTTTGATGTTTTAAAATCAAACAATAATTTTATGATTTATAAATACGAAAAAACATTTTTTCTTTTAGGTGTTCGTATTTCTTTTGTCATTCCTTGTTACTCTTCAACAAGCTTTGAGTTCAGGTTATATTAACTCAGTAATAACAACAATTGAAAAACGTTTCGAAATTCCGTCAAGTTTGTCTGGTTTAATAGCGTCTTCGTATGAAATCGGCAATGTGATAACGGTAATATTTGTAAGCTATTTGGGCAGTCGACGACATATTCCAGTCTGGATAGCAATTGGTGCCGTAATAATGGGTATTGGTTCATTGGTATTTATGGTACCGCATTTTGTTGGTGACCCAAACGCGAGTACCACTTTGGTAAATTCATCAAACGATAATATATGCAAAGTTGTATCCGTCAGAGAGGATATGGGCTTAGGAAGATTATCACCAGGATTGCAAGCACCGCCATTGGCGCCACATAATAATTTAAGAGGCGATAATTGTATTCAGGGTTCACCATCCACAGCTGGTCCTGTCATGCTATTTGTTCTGGCACAATTATTACTTGGCTGCGGGGGATCTCCTTTGTTCACTTTGGGAACAACTTATATTGATGATCACGTCCGACCAGAGAGTGCTTCTTTGTATATAGGTAACGTAAAATATCTCACCTAATGAGCCATTTTCCTGAGAGTACTTCTTTCAATTATCCACGAGAGGTAGCACTTGTGGTAGGTACAAACATTATTTATTCCCCATTAATGTTGTGTCATTTTAGTGGTATATTTTAATTATTAAATTATTATTATTATTAAATTAATTAAATAATTAAGTTATACCACTAAAATGACACGACACTAATGGGGAATAAATAATGTTTGTACCTACTACAAGTGCTGCCTCTCGTGGATAATTGAAAGAAGTACTCTGAGGAAAATGGTTCATTTGTTCTTGCCAGTCTAAATCAAATATTAACTTGCCTTATTTGTTTTATTTCAGGATGTATGTATAGCATGGCAGCGTTCGGTCCTGTATTAGGTTTTTTATTAGGTGCCTATTTACTGTCTTTCCATATGGATTCGTTTTCCGGAACAATTATTTCAATAGGTGCGTATTTTTATAATATAACAAACTCTACAGGGTGGCCACAAGGTACCTCCTCCCTACATTACCTCGGATAAACGGGGTTCCACTGTAGTTATGTATGAGTTAGTGCGAATATTATGTTTGCGTTTGTATGTCTTTTTTTTCAAAAATTTGTGGTCATCATGTTCAGTTTTTTAAGAACTTTCTAGAAGAAGAAATATTTACCATTGTATTTTTTTCAGATCCTGGTGATCATCGGTGGGTAGGAATGTGGTGGGGCGGATTTCTTCTTTGCGGTTTATTGCTTATATTAGTAGCTATACCGTTTTATGCATTCCCAAAAACGTTAACGCGTGAAAAGGAGAAAATACGACTTATGGAAAAAAACCGTTCTGTACAATCAGCAGCTCCTGCTTCTTCATCAAATGCAGCCAATAATGTTCAGACTCAACATACAAATGATGCTGCGACATACGGAAAAGATGTTAAGGGTGAATATATATTTTAAGTAATTCTCCAAAATATCTACCTAATTAAGTCCATTCCCATCCTGCGCCTTACTGATTTCAACCGTTATGAGTCCTCAATCCTGCACGCCCAGTAAATTCGATCTCACAGTATGTTTGATTTGAATTAAGCAGAATTCAAGAGAAGAGAGTCTCATTAAGTCAGTGTAATAAAATAGTTCGAAAACTTTTTTTCTAGATATCCCTCGTTCAATGTGGCGACTTGTTTGCAATCCAGTATACGTTGTTACCTGTCTAGGTGCCTGTATGGAACTCATCATCGTTTCTGGCTTTGTAGTTTTCTTACCGAAATATTTAGAAACACAATTTAGTCTTGGGAAAAGCCAAGCTAGCGTATTTACAGGTAAATTATATAGGATTTATTATTAACCTTTGACCATGGCCATTGTCTGGTCGAAGGTTGCGACTTTATGAATCTCGTATTTAATTAAAATTGACTTATTAGCTTCTATCGACAGCGAAAAAGATTACTTTAATAAATAAAACACACAAAAACTGGCTATAGCTGTCCAACTTTATTTTTAAATATTACGTTTCGGTTTGTTATAAGAGACCCTGGGTCTCTTATAACAGACCGAAAGTATTTAAAAATAAAGTTGGACAGCTATAGCCAGTTTTTGTGTGTTTTATTTATTAAAGTAATTAAAATTGACTTTATGCTGTTATAAGTGTATTTTTTTATAGGTTCTATTGCTATACCTGGCGCATGTATTGGAATTTTCATGGGAGGTTGTCTTCTAAAACGCTTAGAATTACGTCCAAAAGGAGCTGTGCAATTTGTACTTGTTTCAAATATAATTTGCCTCTCTTGTTATGGTTTGTTATTTTTCTTAGGTTGTGATAATGTAAAAATGGCTGGGACGACAATACCTTATTATAACAGGTATTTTTACAAAATTGATTTATAACCCGTTTTACATTTTAAATATATTAGTTCATAAAAATATTAAAAATATATTTTTTTTTTGTTCAGTTCCAGATCAGAACCTTTCCAGGTGAATTTGACTGCAGCATGTAATTTCGGTTGTGAATGTCGAATGAATGATGTAGAACCGGTTTGCGGAAATAACGGTTTAACATATTTTAGTCCGTGTCATGCGGGCTGTACGGCCTTTTCGTCATCAAGATCCAATTATACAAATTGTGCTTGTGAGTTATTTTTTTATCGTAATGGGACCTCTATCTAAAATTTCGTTTTCTTGCAAGTTTTTCGAGTGTACGATTATACAATACTTTAACAGCAGAATGCGTTTCCAGAATGATAAATTTAAATAGAATTAAGCCTCAAAGAGAAAATAAGAACTTTTCATTGAACACATTTTCAATATTTTATGTCAGTTTGCGTCGGTATCGCTCGAAAACAGTTAAACAGATTTTGATAAACTTAGTAGGTACGCTGTTTTACTCGACTCGATTAAAATAATGTCTCGGAAACTGACATTGACATAAAAGAATCTACTGCAAAGTCACGCGAGCGATGCCGTGAGACAAATTTAATTTATATTTATACGCATTTAATATAATTATATTGCAAATCGCGTGTAAATAAAAGAATCCAGTGAGAACAAAAATCAGTTCTATAGGGTAGTACTTTTGTAGGTATTCACGGCAATTTGAGTGTATTGAATGCAGCAGTTGGAAGCGCAACAGGGGTTCAAGCTCAACAACAACAGGGTGATTATGCTGAAGTAACAGTAGTTCCCGTTGCAACAGCTGGACCATGTAATTCAGCATGTCGAACAATATATCCGTTTCTCATTCTATTGTTTTTTATGACGTTTATTGTAGCTGTTACACAAATGCCTCTTCTTATGATTGTATTAAGGTCAGTAAAACAAATGACTGATCAATGCAAGTGGATGACATTAACCTGAATGTATTTTTTATTTCAGATCTGTAAATGAAGAAGAACGCTCTTTTGCCTTAGGGATGCAATTTGTCATCTTTCGTTTATTTGGTTATATACCCGCACCGATTCTTTTCGGAAACTTGATTGACTCAACGTGCATATTGTGGAAAAGTACCTGCGGAGAAAAAGGCGGTCGTTGTCTATTATATGATATTGAACAATTCCGTTATAGATATGTGGGTTTGTGTGCCGGAATAAAAATTGTAGCTTTAGCTATTTTTCTAGTGGACTGGTGGCTTGTTAGACGTCGTAAAACATTAGACGACGTTGCTGCAATTACTGCTAACGATATAGTTGGATCCATCATCAGTCTTGATAAATGTAAGTACCTACTATAATGTATAATTATTTATTTTTATTTTGACAATGTTGCATATGATATCATCTTTTTAGTATTCGAAGAAAAACCTAGTACAGTCGATGGTAAAACCGGCTCACGAGCTCACAGTAGAGTTCCGTCTGCTTCAGTATCTGGTTCAGAATTACCGACGCCTTCTTCAGTTTCTCCTCCCTCTACAGGTGATGGGGATGGACAGGATATTCCACCTACTTCACCTCAACATAAATTATTAACCACTAGATCTTCACTCTCAGTCAAACATAGGACAACTTCTGTTTCACCTAAATTACCCCACGCTATGTCAGAAATTTTAACATCTAATAATATGCCTTTGGGAACCGAAAATTTTGCCACCGATGAACCTGTTAGTGATGAAATGCAATCCCTTTGTAAAAAGAGAACCCAACCAAAAGATGAAGTAGTCATAAAAACTCCTACAGAAACTGTATCTTTAACAGGAGAAGTAAATGTATAATGAACATGTTTAGTAAAATGTTGAGTTTGTACTGCCCTTATGTAATTTCCAAAAGGACATTGTGAATATATTAATTATTGTCGAGCAATTTTAATAATACTAATTACAATATTTAACACTAAACTGATGTTAACATTATTATTCACTGTAAAAAAGATTTATCATATTCAAAAAGTATACAGGGTGTTTTTTTTAAGGAGAGACATATAATTCCTGCCTTTTATGATAAAAGACTTATAGGTGGAATGCAATATATAAAATAAAATTATTTGATAATGATATAAATAAATAAAAACAATATGTTCCATTTACTTGAATTGATATTATTATCTAATAAATGATCCTAGTTGCTTCCAGAAAGTTTGAGCATTTAAAAAAGGAATTTTGATGAACAAATAATTATATTATGCTTTAAATTAATTAGTATTTGACGTTTTTAAAAACAATTGGTAGTACTTTTGTTTGACACTGCAGTCTGCAGAACGTAGACTGATTACACATCTCTGTATTCATAGAAGTCTAGCTAGAAGTAAAATAAAGGAAGTGTTTAATATCTGACATTCAATTGTTAACAGGCAGATGACGAATGATATTTTTTGCCCAAATGATCAAATGAAATGCTTAAGATTAGGTACTTAATAAAATGGCCGCTAGAACAAATTGGAGTTTCCTGAACAATCTATTAAGATTGGTTTCACTAGTTAATCAGTGTTGATTTTACCTAGGTTTGACTCCAAGGAGTGTAGATTAATTATCCTAGGATAAACACAAAATATTTTAGTAAAAATCTTTATGAAAGCAATTGTCATTTGCTTTAGATAGTATAATAATAATAATCAAGTTACATCAATAAAAGCTTTGCATCACGATTAATTCTGCACATAAAGGCAGCACTTCTCGTTGTGAGAAAGTTTCCATTTTATCCTAACAGTTCTCTGACATATATTATTCAACATATTGATCATGTTTAATATACATAAATTGTTGATTATTTTACTGTTGTCTGTACGAAAATATTGTTACATAATAAGTGTCCCCGGGATTACAGATAAATAAATAAATATATTGCTGTGACGTAGAATATTTGCAATTTTTATCGAAAATCGGTATAATTAAAAAATGGGTGATATGTGTATATTTCGTGGGTACACTATAATATTGTTGTTTCTATTTCTTTCTTTCATATTTTTTAATAAAGGTCATTAAAATTTTGATGACTAGAAAACATTGACAAAAAGTGCATTCAAATGCAATGTAAAGAAAATCACATCAATATTATTTCTATTTGGTATATTACACTTTTTGTTTATGTATAATCCTTGAACTATTTAGTGAAAGTCTTTAAATATTTAAATATTTTTTTATTAATTGAGGCATGATGAAAAATGTAGTGTGAACTATTTGTGGCAGATATGCTGCTTTGAAAAAAATATTATACATTGTACCTATTTCTCAAAATATTCCAGATGCAAAGTATGAGTTGTTAACTGCTTTTTGTGAAATGGGGCAAAAATATTTTTTGAGAAGCATAATTAATTTGAATTTTATTGTACATATATTGATCTCATATGTCAATTAAAATTAAATAAATAAATAATTGAACAAAAATAACATAGATATATTATATAGTTTTAAAAACTCAGCGCTGTGAAAAATAAATAAAAAAAAACATAATTTTTTTATTTTAATGTTTTTTCAGTAAAACATTAATTGTCTAAACTATCCCTCAAAATATGTTTGAGGAGACTATGTAATTATTAAGAAAGCAAATTGAACTTAGACCAAACTGAGGGGATTGACGAAAATTCGTTACACAGTGTCACAATTTAAATTAGTGATCTTACTAAAATTTTACTGTTTTTAGTGTATGATTATAAATCACAATGGATCCCACTGTGTTAGATGTTGTGACTCTGTCATTCGATTTTCATGTTTTTGTAGAATAATATTTAATCAAATTTCCAATATTATAAGAGAATAATAGTGAAATAGTAGAAGAAAATTAAATGCAAAAATATATTAATTTGTACTTAAAATATGAACAAAATATTAGTTTTTTATTGTAATATTACAATATCTTAAAAATCTGCAATGCAAAATAATATTGTTTATGGAATATCGATTATGTATTGATATTTTGACAATGCATTATATTGATGGTAATAATTTAATCATGTTGTGATCTCAAATATTGGTATTGATTTTTTTAATATTGGGTATGTTCGTGGTCTCTCCTTTTTGATTATTTCCATCAAAATGATGGGAGCGCATGCGCACAGTCTAGTTGTTGTCTTGCGACTGGAAATAATCAAAAAGAAGACACCAACGGACACGCCCATTTTCTCGAATCTACTCCAGTTTAATAAATCAACGTTCTTTTAATTTTCAAACAATTTGCTCTTAACAGTACTTATAAAATCGCGTTTAATCAAAAAAAATTGTAATAGTGGCGGAATACCTTTTTGATAGAGAAATGATTTTTTTATTACACATGCGGGATAAGTACTATCTTGGCGCACGGTATTTTGGTCGGCAAATAGATCATTGCCCACTCTACTGTTTCCATGGCTTTAGCGTGTTATTTGCGTGCGTAAATCACACTTGGCGCACGCTTTTAAATAAAACACGCAAATCGATTCTAGGGCCAATTTAATCAATAATTAAAAAAAGTAATAAAAGGGACATTCAAGTTATAGATAATAAATATTTCTTGAAATTTAAAAACTACATTTAAATGAAAAGTTTAAATAATGAGCGCCAAGATAGTACTTATTCCGCACTAGTAATAAAAAATAGTATCTGCAACTCGTGCGCTGAACTTCGTTCTCGTGGGCAATCGACAACTTACCGCACTTGTTGCACAATATACAATATACTATTGTACTGTTAGTGATTGTAAAATTGTTAAACTAATTTTTAGATAAATCTCATACAAATATATATTTTATTAGTATACTTTTCTATTATTGATTATATTATGAATTTGTTTGGGAACAATTATGTAATGTATAACATTTTAGATATTTTGTTTTTAAACGAACATTTATGTCAAAATGTTTTTTACTTGTATAGAATCAGAATGAATAGAATAGAATATAATCTGGATAAATATTGTAATTTTTGTTTATATTTTTGTTATTTTATATCATACATATTTTTTCTGTAAACAATATTTTTTATAAAAAACCTGTAAGCGTGATTTTAGAGTTTTGCTTTATTTTAATTAAAGTTTATTAATGATTTTAGTGTTTTATTAAAATCTGACCATTCATAGGCTGCAGTCCGAATTACGCCTTAAGGTCATTTACGCTCACAGCATGTAGAACGCGAACTAATCGCGATGACCTTCTTATATTAATGTTGTAAGTCTAGAAGAGTACTTTTGTGGGGACGAATCTGAATTTTCAAATTATTATATTTTGCACCTATATCGCGATAGGTACTACGGAAAAATGTTGTTTATCTTTTCTGTGACGTCTTTGAAACGGTCCGAATTGAAGGTAATTCGGATCGCAGCCGCAATGTTCTATTTTTATTTCCTTTAATGAATTAAAAAAATATTGGTTGTACCTAGATGTAACACTCAAAACATGCAGATTAATTGAAGAAAAAATGAAAATTTCCAAAATAAATATAAATCTAATGATTTAAAATCTCAATAATGATTGACGTCATTTTTCTGAAAATATGACGTTGCAGGTGCCATGACGTAATTCAGTTTATAGATTGATATGAGTTCTGCCTGTGACGTCATAGAATGACGTCATGTGTGTATTTTCGTTTCCAGTTGCCATATTCATTACAGTGCAACCAACCTTACAATCATTTGAATATTTAAATTTGTAACAGGCTAGCAGAAGTTTCAAAATCTTTCAGTAAAGCGTTACTGATTTGTTTGACACTGTTTTAAATTCAGATCTTAAAAAAAAGTTAATATTTCATAAATATTTGAAATAGTTTAGCTATTAATAAAAAAAAAATTATTTTATGTGTGCTTTGTTGGGGCTTGATAGTTGTAATGTTGGAAACACTGGTCTTTTTCGATCTGAAATTTGTATTTTTCGGTGACAGTGTAGGAAACAGCAAGTTGTACATTGAGGAGTCAGATTCAGTCTTTTCGTGATCCGACTTCGGAATAATAACACCTCTGTTAGTTGGTGTTAGTGAATATTGTAGGTGATATCACGGCATACCCGTTTACTCCATTTTCAATGTGTATGGCTCTTTTGGTGAGTGAAAAATATGTACATTTAATATGTCTTTTACTGAGATATTGTTATGTGAATATTACATGATTGTGCCTTTTTAATGGCCATTTAAACCTTATAATAATATCAAAATATGCATCTTAAAATTTCGTTATTGTGGTAACATTCATTTGGGAGGAGTTCGAAATAAATGTAACGAAAAGTATGGATTGACATAAAGAAAAATCAAAGGTATAATTTTAACTATTTTAGTTTGTTCTTTTCCACTGTTAACGTTTTTATATTTTAGTTCTTTAAATATTTGCTTTACATATAGCGTGTGTCAAAAATCATTTCAGTGCAAACGCTAGAATTAATTTAAAATGAAACTTGTCCTTCATCTCATTGTCATAATTCCGGTAGCAAAAATCTATGTATTGCATATATTATGCAGTATTTATATTATATATATTAACCGTTTTAAAATTTCAAACGCCTACAATGTAAAATAATATATTGAATACAAAAATAAGCTCATTAAATTTGTACCTTTATATACCTATTCAGTATTACATTTTATCAGTAAAATAGTAGGTAATCACTATAATCTCTACAATAAAATATTTCGTATGAAAATATTCCAAGTTAGGTACTATTTAAAATATATACTGTAAAGTCTTTCTATGACTTAAATTAATTAGTGACGGGGGCGTTTACAATTTCGAAAAGCTCTTGTAATTAAGAGATAAATAATTGATAGTTTTGCATATACCTAATTGTTTAAATAGCTACTGACTAATACACGAACAACAATAATTTAACAACTCAGAATAACAAGGTCAACTTTAATTAAATTCGCTGAAATTGAACATGTACTTACATGGCTAATTTTTCAGTCCCTGAATTACTCTGAACAGCATAATATTAATTAATAATAATAAGCGAATAAGTTTTTGCTGTTGATTCTTAGAATTATTTTTGATATTTCATTTTTGAAATATTTGGTTTTGAAACAAATAAAAATGTCAACCCAGTATTTCAATTATGTCTACGTTGTTGACATTCTACTGTATTTTTGTAACTTCAGTAGGTACCAGTCCCCAGAATACCTATATAAAATTTTGCTCATCATCTCTTCAGAGCCATCGGGAGGGGGGGGGGTCAGCTGGGTTTCTGACATATTTATTATCGAAAAGGTGATTTCCACTACTTGCAATTTTGTGTACCCTTTTTCTTTTTACCTGCGTGCATTTTCAACAATTCCTTGTAATTATTAGGTACACAATTGTCAATTAATTGTTAATTACACCATTGTTATATCGAAAAAAATGTAGAATTATATTTCTATAGTACGAAGAGATAAATTTGATATTAATTTCAACTTCATACCTCTAGTCGTTTCTGAGAAAAAAGAATCTTGACACACGCAGAACAAAGTAATCCTATACTTTAGAAAGTCCTTTCACACTATCAGGTTTGGCCGGTTAGGTTTTAAACCTGAAGAAAACAATGGAGCGTTTATTTAAATATGACCTTTGAGAATATCAGGTTCAGGCTCGACGACCTGCTGCAGCCGTATCGGTCGACTGAAGCATCAGGTTTCCTGACGCCGGATATTAAACTGGCGGTGGAGTATTGCAGCAAACGCGAGCTTTCACACTTGTTCAGTTTAGTTTTGCTTCAACATCGAAGTGAATACTAAAGTTTTTTTAATAAACATTAAGGTTGATTTATATTATCCGGTCAGACATGGCGCGGGATCGTAGCGTTGCCGGCAAGTCAAACATTTTTACATGCATTTCAAATACGAATATTTATATTTAGCTGATCCCGTCCGTTCAGACACGTATCAATACTCGTATCTGAAATACATGTAAAAATGTTTGTCTTGCCGGAAACGCTACGTTCCCGCACCGTGTCTGACCGAATAATATAAATCGAGCTTAAAATCGGAACTGCTGAAAACCTGATCGCGTCTGGATATTAACTTTTTACAAGCGTCTATTTAACTTGCAATGTATGTTTGTTTGTGGGTTTGTGTGTTTGTTTAGGTCAAATCTTGCAAGTCAATTTTGAACGACTTCCACGTTTGAAATTCTGTACACAAATGTATTATAATAAATCGTTTTTAGAAATAAATTCAACCCCTAAGGGGTTCAAACGGGGATGTAGGGTTTTTTTTTGACTAATCAACGCCCAGGCCAAATCGCTGAAGCTAGAAACTTGAAATTAGGATAGTTGGTTCCTTTTCTGACGTAAGCATCCACTAAGAAAGGATTTCTCGAAATCCAACCCCTACGGCTGTCAAAGGGGGTAAAATTTTGAGACTAAAATGAACAAAATAAATATTAGTAAAAAAAACTTTTTAGAGACAAGCTTTTATTTAAATGCACTAAAAAAGAAAAAATAATTTTGGTTCATAATAATTTATTATAAAAGCGGGGGCTACGACTTTCGACTAATAAACTACTTATCATATACTTAGAGATTACAACCCCCGCTTTTATAATAATTATGAACCAAAATTTTTAAATATTATTTTTCCCTTTTTAGTACATTTCAATAAAAGCTTGTCTCTAAAAAGTTCTTTTTTACTAATATTTTTTTCATTCTGAGGTACGGAATCCCAAAAACCATAATTTTGGAAAATCTATAAAATCAGCTTTCTTCCTGTTTCATTACAAGTGAATATTAATTAATAGTGAAGTCTTATCTCCATCTTTACTGAGAATTGAGGTTGGCAAATGAATGAACGGTATTATCTCGGGTATAATATTACATTTATTTACTATTAGGCCTCGTGTTTGTTTGCATGTTCATAAATATTATGTGATTATGCACTACAAATTGTAATTAAAGAAGGTAACAGGTGTTTTTTAAAGAAATAAAAAAAAATTCACAGATTTCGCAATCCTTGCAACCATCGAGGACATTGGAAATGATAACAGCATATATGAAACATAATTAGCTGTTTATTATACACACAATATTAATTAATGCACTGTTTAGTTTTGTCAGGAATAACCCTATTATTCTTCTGTTATATACGCGTTCACTTTTGCTTGGTTACTTAACTTTTAAATGGATTTTTCTACAGTATTTATTAACATTTGCTCAAAAATAACACCGCAGATCGTCGCAAATACCTCTCAATTAACTAGACATGATATAAAACACATTTCGAAAAAATTGCACTTGTTCAATTTTGCATGATTGCTCCTCACTTGATCGCGACACCGTTGTCTTTTGGCCTTGAACGAAAACTCGTAACTCTGCCCCCATATACGAACATAAACATTTCCAATGTTAAAAATATTATTATAATTATCATTATCACAAGTATTTGATATTATTCAAAGTTCAATCGAAGTTGGTTTTATTTTTTTATTTATTGTAGATTTTAGACGCGTCGACAACTTAGGTCATTAGCGTCTTAAATTACATTAAATAACAACTAACTTAAAACTAAATAAAATCACAAAACATCCGTGAGCACAGGTGGGATTCGAACCCACGACAGTCTAATCTAGAGACTGGTACCAAGTACGCTATCCACTAGGCTACACTCCTTAAACGGAGTATTGATTCATACTAGAGTATCTGTGATACTAGGTACAGTCGACTCTCGTTAATTCGAAACTCGAGGGACTCTTAAAATATTACGAATTATCGAGTGTTTGAAATATCAAATGGTTCGAAACAAAGGCTCAACAAACAAACGTTGATACAAGTTTGAACTTGTCGCAAAATGTATGTATGTACTTACAATCTTTCCGCCTCTTTCTCTCTGCAACTTTGAATTGTCGAGTGTTGGACGCCGATGAGTTCGAATTAACGCGTCGTTTTGTTATATAGCAATGATTTTTTCGTACGAATTACCAAGTGCATAAAAATGTATTGATTTAGTTCGAAATATAAAGAGATTTTGTAGGGAACTCGTGATAACTTTGAATTATAGAGAGGTTCGAATTATCGCAGGTTTGAATTAACAAGAGTCGACTGTACTTATAGAATTATGAAGCTTTGATCAATAAAGCCGATTTGAAATTGATTAAAATGTTCATAAATTCGAGTCTGGAATAAAAATTTTAGGACGCATATGGCATACCTGCATACCCATTATCGTACCATACCTAGAATGATAAAGAAAGTTAAGAAAGAGAAAGATAACCTTGTCTTGGTTACTTTCGTTGCAAATTGCACGTGTATAGAAGTTATTATTTACTATAAATCTATAATTTTATATTATAGCCGCTATAAACCTTTCGTTGAAATGCTTGGGGATAATTTCATTTGAATAAATATACATACATAAATAATTTTATATTAGCATATAATTGAACTTTGTATATCCAAATTTCAAACAAATTTCATTTTTATGAACTCTGTTCCCAAAATCCATTTTTTGTTTTAATTTATATAATTATACTACTGTAATAATTTTCAGAGAATTGCTATTGGTTTTTTTTTATATTATTAAATTTCAACTAGCTTTGATATTTTGTTTTTGATTAGCGCGTAAGACGTCCATAGAGATATTATAAATAGAGAAGGAGGAGTCATAGACACAGCAGCCAGTGGCAGTGTCAGGTTGGAAAAGAGAGATAGAAAACAAAGCAGTTCTCTTTGTCTTGACGCATTTGTGAATTTAAAAATTTATAGTAGGTATTGTTAATTTACATCTGTAACCATGGTTATGTATTTGTGATAGAAAAAGATAGAACAACTGCTCTATTCCCCATCTCTATCTTTTGCACCGACACTTTTGGGTGGCTTCCCTATTCTATCTATGATATTTCTATGAAGACTTCCCATGAAACGTATTTTTTTTATAAAAAAAATAAAATTTTATTGTTTTTGAATATAAAATAATAAGTAAATAGGTTGGTAATAAAAATAAGCAAAATGGAAAGACGAAAAACATCACGCACTTTGTGTTGAGTTTGACATCATGTAAATATCGTTGATTCGATCCATCGTTTTCCTCTTAAAAATAGCGTTAAGTTTGACCCATTATGGCTCTCTTAAAAATACCACGCCCGCTACCTACCTCTAGTAATAAAATAATCTAAATTATGTGTATTAAGGTCAGTAAAGTACCATCACGAGTCATGATCGATTTACATATGTTATAAGAGTGCGATATCATGTTTCAAAATTCTTGGTAGGGACTCAACACCAAGTACCACAATTCACAGAGAAATGCAATCAGCATATTGCATTGGTTCAACGACATGGTGCTAGCCGCTAGCTATTTTAGCGCCAGGTGGTTTTGTTGAACGTCGATTCCTGAAATATTAGATAGATATTGTAGGTTTACAGATGCTTGATCACCAAGCAAGAAGTGCTTAATTAATTCATCGCTACAAATTGCTCAGTACTTAACATAGCGCTGCGTAGCGATAGAGCCGTTTGAATAAATGAATTGTGGCCGCATTTGGAAACTATTGGAACTAGAAGTATTACATTTGAAAAAATTTTTAGTATTCACGAATACAACTAACGACAAATAAGTTTAATCAAAATCGGTCCAGTGGTTCTTAAAATTAGCGCCTTAGAAACTTGTGAAGTACGAGATTATCTGTGTACAAACGGATTTGGTACCAGAAGTACTGTTAGGCGCCACCTTTCGGAAATTAACTTTTGATAGGTACTCTACAACATTTTTATAAACTTGGTAAATTAATTACGTTACTTATCAATCATTTTATATTTTTCGCGGAATAATTCTGTTCATTCACAAGTTTTTGTTGATAATTAATAACCTTATCAGTATAATGATGTCATTTTCTCAATTAAACAGATTGTAATGCAAAGCGGATTATAAAGTATGTTGTCCACTATAAGCGAAGCTGTGATATATTTACTGATACTGAATTAGCAAGCTGAATATTGTATTAATACTGTTTTTAATGGTATTTTCAATAAAGTTAAAAAAAGTGTGAGCCGTCATGGTACGCCTGGTAGATGCGAAACAATTCCATAGCTTGAACTCCCCACGAGAAATTTATCAAAATAAAATATACCCTAAATCACTCAGTGATAATGTGTGGCTTTCTATTAGTGAAAGAATTTTTAGAATCGGTTCAGTAGTTCCAGACATAAGAATTTATGATTTATTACCCCCCGCCCGCGAAAAATTCTCCCCCTGCGAAGGTAATTAGTGAAAGAATTTTTAGAATCTGTTCATTAGTTCCAGAGATAAGAACTTAAGATTTATTAACCGTCCCCTCCCCCCGCGAGAATTTTTTTTCCTGTGAAGATATTAAAACAGCTCGGAACGACGCTCTCTTGTTTAAATTCGTTCCAAACAATGGTATTCACGCACACACACGTTAAATAGCGAGTGTGTAGTGCAGTAGGTGAGAAGACGCGACTTGCCATCAAAACGTTTTCATTCCAATCCAAGCGCGCCATTAGATATTTCACACCAAAACATAGTTTGCGGACATCGTATAGCTTAGCGACAGTAGAATCTGATGGTTGTCCATAATTTTAGTACACACTGTAATATTAGAACCGTAGCTCGGGCCTGGGAACAGTGGCTCGTGCTAGGGGCGTACACCCCGGAGGGCGCTAACAGCGATGCGAGTAAATAATATGATTGTTTTATTTGAATATCAAGCAAAGAATTTTTGAGGGCACGAAATCATAATCTGGGAGTCGATGACCCTAGCTAATTTCTCTCGAATTTATAATTAACTGCCTGTGACCTATTATTGGGTATAATATTATTTGTCACTCCGCTTTTAACAAAAACTTGATTTCATTTCAACTTGGAATCAATCCGGTTTGCACCCGGATGAACCGGGCCGGATAGCTAGTATAGACCTAAATCTTCTCAAGAAATAAGCTATCGAATCGTAAAAATCGCATTCAAATCCGTTCAGTCGTTCTCGAGATTAGCCAGTACAGACTACAGACATCCATACACATACACCAACCGAAACTTTCCTTTGTTTTATGTACAGGTGAATCCTCAGTAGTGTAGAATTCACTGTATTGAATAGCCAAGTAAACATCTAAACTCTAAAGCTAAGTTCTTGTACAAGAATTTTTTTTTGAAGTTTAACATTTCTTTTAAATCTTTTTTGTTCTTTCAATAAATAAAATTTGTTCATAAGATTTCCTCTTGTTATCTAAAAAAAAACTTTGAGTCACAATCAATTCAGAGTTAGTCAATAGAAAACGTTGAAATATTTTTTTGGTCGGCAAAAATTAATTTGGGACACAAAAGGTTAATTCTTAATATGTATTTATTTTGTTCGAGCAGCGAACTGATAAGTACAACTTCGTGGGTGTGCGGTTTTTTTTATTCGTTCATACATTACATTGATGTAATTCGATATGTAAATATAAATAATATCCAATCACAACCAGGGCCGGCGTTGGGGGGGGTAAGCGGGGCAAAAGTACCCCGGGCCCGGACTCTCGAAGGGGGCCCGCCGGCCCGGGTGCCCAACAAAATAGCAGGGGCCTGAGAATGCTTACCCGGGGCCCGAAAATCCTAGCGCCGGCCCTGATCACAACGTATAAACATTACCAAAGAAACAAAGACTACATAGTAATTATCATCATCATCAATACTAACATATAAGGAGGTTTATTTGTGGCCAATCATCTCAGGAAATATTGAACCGATTTGAAAAAATCTTTCAGTGTTTAAAAGCCTGTTTCTTCCTGATTAACGTTGGCTATATATTACTGCGCTACGCCAAACTGGGAATGAGCAGTAAGTCGTAAAGCAAGTCGGGATTTAGCACGCGATCTCTGCAGAGCGTAATTGGTGTATGTCTGCCTTTGTCTAAACTAATAAGAATACTGCAGAGGGGGCAGTATAGCCTCGTGGTTAGCATGCTTGGCGCTGCAACCTCTAAGACTGGACTGCCGTGAGTTCGAATCCCACATGCGCTCATGGATGTTTTGTGATGTTATTTAGTTTTAATTTAGTTGTTATTTAGTGTAGTTGAAAGACGCTAATGACCTTAGATGTCGACGCGTCTATAATCTACAATAAATAAATAGAGTACTGCAGTAAAGTGATTTAGGGGGCGGTTTGAAGTTTGTACCGACTGAGAATTACACACTTCTTCTTACCTATAAAAGCACGATGTTAATTTATTTATTCGAAAATAAATGACTGCCAATTTAGTGTTAAACAATTCGCGACGAGCTTCGTTTAAGAGTTCAATGTACGCACCCAAATGAAATGCGTTCGTTTTGGACCATGCTGTGTAATATACATGCCACCGACGCGACGCCTGCCGCCGCCCCTCTGACGTCGCGTCGGATCAATATGTCGACATACGAACAGAAGTCGTTGGTGTCGGTAAACGCACCTTCTTTTTTCTCTCTTGTATAGTAACAGCAACTTTTACAGTTTACCAATGTTGCCAATTTGCAACTTAATAATAATTACCCTAAAATTGGATAAATCATTATTATTTGACTTCGAAAATCACAGTTACTTCTGCTTTATTTGAAATCATATCTAATGAATATTATGAAAATCTTATTTGCCATTGTGAAGGGCGACCATCTTATGCAGCGCTATATTAGCTAATGGCACAATTGTATTTATTTAGTTAATGCTACGCGACGCTGCTATCAGGAAGGCAAAGTAAAACAAGAAATCAAATAATGAAAAGAAATAAAAGATCAAAGAAAAAAACTTTTTAACAAAAAAAACCTCCTTCAAAAAGGCACTAAAAAGAGGAAAATAATGAAATTTTGAGGTCTGTGCCAATTAAAATATGAAGTTGGTTAAAAATTAAAAAGAAGATATTAACCACTATACTATACTTTTTAACCGACTTCATATTTTAATTGGCACAGACCTCAAAATTTCATTATTTTCCTCTTTTTGGTGCCTTTTTGAAGGAGGTTTTTCTTTTGTTAAAAAGTTTTTTATTTTTTACTTTTTAGTGTCAAAAAGTAACATTTATCTTAAAGAATCACACGCCGTTACTTACTTTTATTAAAAAATCAGCCGAACTACTGAACCGATTTTGATGAAATTTCTATGGGACCAATCTGAAAGTATATCCTTTCAAATAAAAAAAAAAATTTCAAAATCGGTTCATAAACGACGAAGTTATCCGCGAACATACATAAAACATAACCACAAAAAATATATACGGTCGAATTGAAAAACCTCCTTTTTTTGAAGTCTGTTAAAAAGGCGTAAACGATTTTCATGGACTAAAATTTTAACTTCAATAAAAGCGCCTACACACGACACAACTGCAGAAACACTGCAAATTTGGTGGTGCGTAGGCCAATCAGGTCGATTTATTATTATTTTTATGTCGAGTGGTTGACTCGGTCAACCACACAATCTACAGGCTCTATCGTAGTGTCTAGACCTGTTTATACGACCGTGGTACAGCAGCCATAAAACTGACTGCAAATTTGAATCCAACATTTGGCAACATTGCTCATACGAATGAAGTCAGATGGCGCATATAGTCGGATACCCGTTAACGTACGGTTTTAAAATCTGCGAGCACGTGTTCTGTTTTACTTCTATGCCTACATTTAACAGCTAAATATATTGTGTATCCCTGACCGTATATTACGAGTCGTGGACTCGTGGCAAAAATAAATAGACCTCCCGGATTTGCTGGGACAACTATTTTTTTTTGTAAATAAATGTAAAAACAACCCGTTTTTTAACAACCGTTATAGAATCAAATTTTTATAATCGGACCGGAAATGCGTATCTATTTAAAAAAAAAATAGAACCTTCAAAAAAGCCACCAAACAGGAGGAAAATAATAAAATTTTGAGGTCAACGGCAATTTAAAATATGAAGTCGGTTAAAAAGTGCCAATTTAATTAATATGTACATTTTAACCGACTTCATATTTTATTGGCGCTGACCTCAACATTTCATTATTTTCCTCTTTTTCTAGTGGCTTTTTTGAAGGAGGTTCTATTATTTTTAATTTTGTATTTATTTTTTACTTTTTACTGCCTTTACAATACGTAGTTTGAATGTTATTAACCGACTTCGCTGTGTCTAAAATGACATTTACCTAAACGGTGTTACGCTCCGCTACTCACTTTTTATTAAAATCAGTCGTAGATTATAGACGCGTCGATAACTTAGGTTATTGGCGTATTAAAATCAGTCGAACTACTGAACCGATTTAAGGAAAATTTTTTATAAGAACCATCCCCAAGATATGCCCTATTAAATAAAAAAAAAGAATAATAAAAATTGGTAGTTTCTGAAAAAATCGCGCACATACACACATACATATTAGGGAAAAACAGAACCGACATTTTTTTTGAAGTCGGTTAATGATATTGTGATTTGTGTCGAATCAAAAAATATTTTTGATAATTCGTATGATTCACAAGTGATAGCGACTGATTGCATAAGATTAGGTAACAATTAATATTTATCAGTCATATGAGTAACTAACTGACGTAGTTCAGTGGTGTTTGTCAATTAAATATTTGCTAAAACCAGGGGCGGTTTAAGGTTAAAATAATTAAAGATCGATTCTGGACGGAGTTGGAAAAAAATATTATTAACTAGAAGAACTGGCACCATAAATCACGCTATTTTTGCGATTTTATGTATGAGTAATAAAAATTAAATTAATGAATGTTGAGTTGTCCTTTGTTTTTCTATACAAGTACACCGTACATATTATATAAGAATTTAAATAAAATCTAAATGATTGACGTTTTCTATTTTTTATTTATTTATTTTTATTTTATTTTATTGTAAATTATAGACGCGTCAACAATTTAGGTCATTAGCGTCTTGATTACATTAAATATCAACTCAAAACTAAATTACATCACAAAACATCCATGAGCGGTGGCGGGACTCGAACCCACGATAATCAGATCCAGAGGCCGCGACGCTAACCACTGGACCACACTGTCCTCGATTGACGTTTTCAAAGCAAAGTGTTTCGGATAGCGAGTCGGCAAAAATTCGTTGTTCGTTTATTTAGTGTTAAGCCAGTCCTGGCTGTAGTTGCAATGTTCTTATGACAAGCATTCAATCTATTTTTTGATTCTGACCTAGACCAGATTTGTCTGTCGCAATTTCAAAGAATAATTTTAGAAGTAAACAAATCTTATTTTAAAATGTTATTTGTTTGTTTACGGTATCTTGTTTTTAAAATGCCTGTTGCCTTTTCACAAAAAAATAAACTAACTCCAGTTTGACATTTTAAAGTAGTAGTGCGATCTCAAAAACAATAGTATAGAATTTTCGTGCCGTAGTTAAGAATAGTATTTTTTGCACTCAACTATATAATATTATTTTCAGAGGGATTTTGTACCGACTATTTATTTTAAATCTATAACATCTCTGGAATTTAAGCTAAAAGCTATTTTTAGTTAACGGGATACGTTAAATAAGAATATAAACACCCACTCAGATTTTCTTCAAAATAAAGAAATTATCAGCTCATAACCATTGTTTTGAACGTTTTTTCATTAAAATTCATTGAAGTCTTAAAAATAAACATATTTGGAGTAATCGCACCGTTTCTTTGAAGGTTTCGAAGTTCGTATTTAGTGGTTTCGTATATATATAATGTTTTTGATGTGTAACATATTGGTAGTTTTCCAATTACAGCATTAAAGCGCATTATGCGGCATAGTGCTCAACGGTGATGTTTCAACTACAGCAATGCTTCGCACAATCGAGCACTTTGAAAAGTACTGCTTTGGGGTGATGCGCGCATTGGATACATGAAAACTATGCACGTTCCAACTAAGCATTAACACACCTCGGCATTGTGGGCCACTGAGTCGCATTATGCGATGTAATTGGAAAACTACCCTTAGCTCTCGCTATGCGGCATTTGAATTTTGTGAATGCGACGGAAATATGTAACAGGAAGTACCTGTGGAGAAGCGCGCGCTATTCAATTTAATATATGATTCTGCGGTGCGGCTTACAGTTGCGCTTGTGCTACAGCGTGTCAGCGAGCGCACAAATTTTCAAGCGTTTGAAAAGAGAGAGAGAAAGGGAGAAAGAGAAACCGTTTGTTCTATACTATTAAAATACGAGGTTAGATTTTACACATCATTGTCGACTACAGTATGACTCACAATCGTAATTTTACAAGAGAAGCCAAACAATCTTTTGAAATGTCATATTAAAACTATTTTTGACCGATTTTGTGCACCATACTGCTAAAATTTCACATGAAGTAGTATTTTATTACTGAACAAAGATTACGCGCCGCTTCTTAAATGCAGTCCTTCGATTTTTAACGTGCATATAGAGTTTAGTTCAAGACAGCCAGTATTGTACTAGGTGAATTATTTTATTAGTCATTTCCACTCATACTGGTTTTGATACGCAAATATTTTTTATGGACACACTGTATTATAATATACTGTAAGTATAGGCAGTTACAGCCAGATGGACATATTTTGCATTTAGTCGAACTGTTAAAATGTTTGTTATATTATTAATCCGCCATTGCCAAGTTTTCCTACGTCTCCAATCTGTTGGCCAAAAAAACGTATGACTGTATATACATTTATTCATTTTATATATGTATACCTATATAAAAAATAATGTACGTGGACCATGGTAACTAAACGAGAGTAGATATCTATATTATGTATAATTTGTTAAGGCTGAGCTATACCAGCTGATTGCGTTGGTATAAAATGCTCGAGGGCAGTATAGCCTAGATGGTAGAGTGCTTGGCGCCGCAACCTCTAGACTGGACTGCCGTGGGTACGAATCCCACCTGCGCTCATGGATGTTTTGTGATGTTATTTAGTTTTAAGTTAGTTGTTATTTAGTGTAGTTGAAAGACGCTAATGACCTTAGATGTCGACGCGTCTATAATCTACAATAAATAAATAAATATAAAATGCCCATCTATATAGATTATAGAATATGCCTATCTTCATAAATGTAAGTACACATCACTATCTTTCGTTGAGTATTTTTAGATATTTGCAGTCCTTTAGGAGTAAAGACATATGGGACGTAGTATAAAGTGTAACTTTAGACGAGGGGGGAAGTCATTCAGGGGAGGGTGCATGCCTATGTCTCATGGACATATCCATTGTCCATGCTATGCATGTGCCCACATTCTATTGACCGCGTCTTTGAGCATACTTAATTACGCCAGATGCTGTCGTCCGCATCTTTGCGCATGCTCAATTGCTCGTACAGCGCTTGCGCAACTGAAGCGACCAATAGAATGTGGGCACACTTGCTTCCTCACCCCCCCCCCCCCGTTAACAGCGACCACTCCATTCGTTTGTACTACGTCCCTAGATTCCTATGTCTATGTTTAGGAGTGTTGAGTGAATCGACATTTAGATGTTCTACAGTTTTTTAAAGGACGTCGTGACCGCGACGATTCCGGTGTTGGGGCTCTTGTCTCTTGAAATGTACATCCTATAATAAAATTGTGGTTAAGAAATAACTATAAACAGTTGTTTTTTTCAATGATAACTATGGTAACAGCAACGATACCGTCGTGAAGTTAAATACCTTCCCCTGCCCTTTCAAAAGACGGACATTATTTTTTTATTTTAAACGATAGCTAAAGAAATGTTACGTATAAAATAAAACTACAAAAGAGAAAATAATCTGTTTTAATAGCTTACTTTGAATGCGTTTCCAAATTTTTATCTGTATCGGCGTCACCCGAAAACGGCTGGACCTATTTTTTGCTACTCTGCCGTCAAAACCGGCGAGTGAATCTACGAGAAAAGTCGACGTTCAAGTGCACGAAGCTATACGGACCGTAGTGTTAGAAAGTTCCACCACGATACGGACAAAAGCTAGTAAGATGATAGCCATCTGGTGTATCTGGACATTCCATGAAGTGTTTATAAAATGTCTAGGCATTTCGTGAAATGCCCAGTTACATCAAACGACTGACATAATATATAATTAAATAAATGCATAATGACTGCAATCAGTATAATATATGAAACACCTATTGTAAGAATGTAAGAACAATGACGTACCTAACATAATGCTGTAATCAGGAAAAATCCATTAATTCAAACCTATGTCACCGTAGGGATTCTAACCCTAAACTTTCCACTATCACGGCGGACTGAGTTGACAATTACTCACACAGTGACACATTTTCAAACGACCGACTCTCTCCCTTTAAAGCATTCTGTCACTGAAAAACCACTACATGCGAGAGTCGATATTCCAACACCACTGCTAGACTACAGAATTGTATATGTGATAATATAATATATAATACTTAAAAAGCATTTAATAGACTTAGAGCATTGTTAATTGAGGGGTGCGTTGTAGGTATAGTTAAGCCTTAACATGTACGTAATGTGTTTACTATCCGTGCATAATGAGTTAAGCTGAGTTTTTAGTCGGCAGGGCGCAGCCCGCGAAGAAAACGGATTGTCCTACTCGTGTCCTCTAGTGTGTTATAAGCTATCTTTTTCACTGTTTTGCGGACTGATATTATGTTCATTTGCTATTTTGATTCGTGCCAAGTCTCTTTCATGATATATACTAGGTATTGTTGAAAGTTCAGTCGGTTTAATGCAGATAATTTGACTGATAGGAAAATGATCAAAAGAAGTCGACATTCGTTTTAAATGTGATTTATATAAACTTTAATGTTGATCCATTTGTAATTATTGAAATAAGTGATAAATAATGCAATATTCATTTGTTAAAGTGACATTGTTGATAAGTAATTTGGCGTTCTAAGAATACTTTTTGAGCTTTAAAATATTAGTTTACTGTGTTTATGAGTATGGTGTGTGGATAAAAAGAGAAATATAAAAGAAATTAAAATGTGACTGTAAAAAATAAATCTGTGTCGATGGTGAGTTTTTCAAAATTGGATTAAAAGGAAAACTGGTGTTTAAGACTACTTTTGTACTCCTACTTTAGTATTTTTCTTAAATAGGTACATATTAAATAGTTTATTTTTATAAAAAAAATACATTTTGATGAGTAATATAATGATTTTTTTAATTGTTATTTTAAATTTTTATACAAGTTGTAATCATACCATTAAAAAAAAGATATTGAAAGTGATTTTTTATTGTTGCGGGTCGTTTATTATACTTTTGATAAATATTATAGAATGTTAAATTACCGTACCGTATTTTTACGTGATTTCAAACTTTCAGAGTCACCTTTGATGCTGTATTTTTCCGTTTATTTATTTTTTTAATTTAATAAAGAATAATTATCGTATATTTTAAATTAAATAAAGCACAGCGTTTTAATTTATTTACACTAAACTTTGTTTTATAACAATTGTTTAACATAACACAGTGGCTTCTTCAGAGAAAGATTTAAATGTTTTAATTTGTGCGAAACAATAATTGTTATAAAATGAATAAATTAAAACGGCGTGTTGTATTTAATTTAAAATGTATAACATTTCTGGACCCCTGCCCTAGCACTAATCTTCCAAGTTGGGCAGGAAATCCTCTTTTTGTAAAACAGTTGTATATTGTGTATTTTTTTTTTACTGAGGAATAAAAATTTGAATTTACATCAAGTAACGGCTGAAATCTATTATACAGGATGTCCGAATAGTGCGTTTTCGACCGATAAATTGAAAATACGATAATTATTTATACAGGCTGTCCAAATACTGCGTTCTCGACCGATATATTATTGATTATGGGTGAAGATAGAAAAAAAGTTTAAATACAAAAGTTGTCTGAATTTTATTGGTGTATAACCTAAAGATATTCTTGTTTGTACAGTGTGTTCCAGAAAAGTGCTGTTGTGTACAACTTTGTTATTTTAATCGGAGCATCCTGTATATTATTGAATTATATTGATAGTTTACAAGTTTACATAATATCTTTTATTCATGACTTTTTTTTTGTTTTTTTTTTACAACGTAATACCTGAAAATGTATTAATAATATACAGTTGTTCCAAAAAATGACAAAATTGTACACATCACTTTTTTTTGGAATACTGCATAAAAAATATTTTTAGTATACACCATTAAAATTCACACAACTTCTGTATTTAAACCTTTTTTTTCTATCTTCACCCAAAATCAATATATCGGCCGAGAACGCAGTATTTGGACGGTCTGTATAAATAATTATCGTATTTTCAATGCAAAATATTTGTTTTCATTTTTTACTCGACTTCATCATGACAGACGGATAGATTGAAACAAAGATTTTTTTTATTTATTTGTTTTTTGTCCCATCTGGGCAGATTGTAAAAGCATCCAGGACGTTAAATAAATAAAAAAAAAAATTCATTTAATTTTTTTCTGTGTTCCAGGTACTTGGTGAGACAGTCCTCACATACATGGAGTTCCAGTTGGATAGCGCGGAATATTGCCAGGCCCAACACAAATAAGCGTCGAGCAGAAGTGCAAGTTGCAAGTGATCGAATTGCGCCCTTGTGTGTATCCCGCTTTGTCGTTCACCGTTCATTGTCATATCAGGATACGGGCCTTGCTCTGCTGTCGCTTCGAAATATCATAGCCGGTCGCCACTTCCATTGATCGACCCGTTGGTGAAGAAAGTCAACTTTGATTCGGCAAATACTACCGTAGCAGTTGGCGCTTAAATTTCATTTTTTTTTTTGCCTCGTCACTAGCTATTGCAGGGTACAATTGACTCAAGTCCTGCAGTGCCAAATCTAGGTGAGTTCTATAAAAATTCATATACGTACTTTACGAGGGTGTGTTTGTTGGCCTTAGAACTCTTCAGACTGGATTGTTAGAACCAAATCAGAATTGTCAGTTGTGGTCTGTCTTCCGACAAACGGATTTATTACTAAAATCGGTCACGAGTGTGCACTCTGTGCTGTTGTCAAAACATTGCGTTTAAAATGCAGATTTACTTCTGAAACAGATAATCAGTTCTGAGAGTACTAACGTTACACCTGGTACTGTTAAAATCAAATTCAGACAGTCCCAAAGAGTTCGAGAATTTAACCACCAACACGCAGTTCTAACAGTCTGAAGTGTTTTTCTAATGCTAATTTAGAACTAATGGAACTAGTTGAGAACTGTTTGAACTGCGCTAACAAACACACCTATTATAAAGAGTGTTGGTTGTTGTAAAACTTACAGTAAGTATAAGAATGTAAGCTTTCACGGCCGGTGGGGACCGAGTGGACTAGTGGTTAGCGCATCGACCTCTAGATCAGACGGTCGTGGGTTCGAATCCCACCTGAGCTCATGGATGTTTTGTGATGTCATTTAGTTTTAAGAAAGTTGTTATTTAGTGTAGTTGAAAGACGCTAATAACCTGAGATGTCGACGCGTCTATAATCTACAATAAATAAATTCACGGCCGGCTCAGAAACCGGAAACAAATCATCTCTGTTTACAGGTATTTCGAAAGAAACTATATTAGAAAGGAAATCCCAAGACTGTAAGCATTGTTTTTCTTGCCTTTAGTCTTGAAATTCTTAAATTAAACTCTAGAACCTTTTTATACTTGAGACCAAAACAGTCTTTTTCGAAAACAAATAAAGATCGATGTAAGATGTTGCAGCGATTGACGGGATGGGCATCCCTGCACTACTAGAAATAGTGTTGTTTGATTGAGGTTATTTGAAACTGAATGAATTACATGTCGCCCAGGTACTGCGGGTGTTTTGTCGGTGTTTCGAGCTGACCCAGGCCATAACACCGGATTATTGAATTGTATAGTAAATTTTTGAAACTGACTGTGTTGGTGTAGCTTAAGGTTATTACTAAATACTATATTTTAAGCTAATTAACTTTATTTTGGTTTTCTAGTTATCTTCCCAACAATCAACAATATTCATAAGCATATCAAGACATCACAAACCTAGATCTGAATTCTGATTGAATCAACATAACAGGGCATTCATCATTGTTAGTCGCATACGAAAGCAGCGTTCATCGACTTTGCATCAAGTTCTTTCATAAGACTGATACACATTATTTTAAAGACATTTAGTCATCTATAAACAAATAATAAAATTGATATATAAGAATATTTTTAGTTATTATCAATTAAGTCAGTTTCTTTTTGAATTATCCATCCAAAGAGATGATATGATTTAAAGTGGATAAAACTAAATTCTAAAAATAAGCAGTGCTATATAATAAATTTATATTAAAGAAAAAACACCGTTATAATCTTCTGCTAACAGACCGAATATTTTGGTCAACTGATCGAAAGGAAATAAAAGGATCGCAGTATATATATATATTTCTTTTGTGATTAAACGGGAATGAGCGGCCTGGTCATGCGTCAGAAAGATATTCGACCGGCGCCAGCCGAAATTGAATATAAAGGAATGAAGTTCCTGATTACTGATCGTCCGTCAGATCAAACTATACATAATTATATACAGGTAAAGTTCGTGTCTAAACCAGTTTTCGTTTTTAATTCAGAGAATAGTTCAAGCGGTGATAGTTAAGTTTTTAAGTTCAAATTATTCTATAACTTTTTTTTTCTATTTTGATCAGGAGTTGAAGAAGCATGATGTATGTGCGGTTGTGAGAGTATGTGAACCTTCATATAAAATTGAAGAATTGCAAAACCAGGGCATTTCCGTTTATGATCTCGTATTCGAAGATGGGACTTATCCACCGGTGGAAGTAGTGGACGAATGGTTCGAATTACTAAGGAGACAGTTTCGCGAGCGACCGGATTCGTGTGTTGCAGTGCATTGTGTTGCCGGATTGGGTAGAGCTCCGGTACTCGTTGCACTCGCACTTATTGAATTAGGTCTCAAATATGAAGGAGCGGTGGAACTTATTAGAGAGTAAATATGATTTCTGAATGTATAATGTTTATATTATTGCCAATGTGTTAATTATTTTTTTTTGTTATTTTTAGTAAAAGACGTGGGGCAATTAATGCAAAGCAGTTGGCCTTCTTGGAGAAATACCGTCCGAAATCTCGTCTAAAACTCAAGAACGGACATAAAAACTCCTGCTGTATCCAGTAGTAATTGTATTTAATATTTTTTAATTTGAGAAAAAAAAACATGAAAAAATAAATGTCAAGATGCCCCTTTTTTAAATTTTGCCACAACCCTGTGTTCAGTAACAATAAGACTCAATTCAGATGAAATAGATTTCTTAAAAATGTCTCGTGAAAATGTCCCAGTTGTAATTTGATATAATTCTTATTGCATGTCTGAAATCACAAAATGATTAAAAAAGATGATACTATAGTCTTCTTTTGCTACAAGTGACACAATTTTTGCACATCGCAATTTTTGTGATACTTTTTTATATAAAAATATATTCGGCATGTTTTCTAAAAAGTTAAGTTAGTGTAAACATGAAAAATTAAAATTATAAATATCAATTTCCTTGTTTTTTTAATAATTGATCATTGATGTTTGAAAATTCAAAGAAAATAATATTTACTATCAATATTTTGGCCCTGGTATTTTTTATATTGTTAGGCTTTTGCACATTATTGTCGAATTAGATAATAGGTAATATGCAAAAGTAAAATAGCAAAAATCTTTTCATAAAATCCATATTAAAAAACTTGTGCCAGAGTAGCAAAGTTTAATAATCAATGACATAAAATGTTTTTATTTATTGTAGATTATAATAGACGCGTCGACAACTCAAGTCATTAGCGTCGATGATATAAAATTTGTTTATATTTTAATAAATTGTTTTTTTTTATCTACTTGTTTTTATATAAAATATTTTTGGACATTTTTAATACGGGTGCATCGACAGTTCTAATGTTACTAAATGCCTTGCATGAATTTCTACTGTGAACTAAATAGCAGTAATCATATTTTATACAAATTCTGAATAAACACTACCAAATAAACATAATGACATTTTAACAAGAAAATTATGAAAACAAAATGTTCAAATAATTACCATAATTTCTAAATAACTGACAAACTGAATTTGTAAATATTTGTATTGTTTTAAGTTTCGTTAAAATTAGATTCATATTAATCATGTTCTTTTGATTTGTATAAATTTGTTTTAGCCAGATTAATAAAGCTGCACATGTTTGTTATTATTGCTTTGTAATTTTCAATAAAATTATGAGTAAAGTGGCGATCAGCTTGTTTTTATTGTCTTATTTTTTTTATTCTTGAAATAAAAGAATAAAATATATGCCTAGTGTTTTACGCGCTGCTTGCACGAAATCAGCATGTGACTTCTTAAATCCAAAGATTATTACAATTAAAACAGTTAAAATAATTCTCGGAAATGAAAAAAAAACAACGGGGTAGACCTCTTTAAGAGCACCCGTGGTATAATTTCCATGCTTTTAATTGTATACTTTACTTGGGACTTATTAATTAAACTAATAGCAAAAAAGCTACAATATTTCTGAGTGCTGACGATCATTTGAAATACTTATACAGAGCTCTATCTAGATTCTACAAGGTAGTATAAATTATAAAATATATTATCGCCAAATAACTCCTATTGTTCCAACAGCTTGTTCAACAATTAAGTGAGACTTGTTGCATGAATTTCAAGGGTACTGATAACTAGGCCATTTTATGGGAAAATACATAATTGCAATTCCACTTTATCTATGACGTCACTCGCCCTCCTATGTCTTTAATTTGTTTATAGATAGTGAAAATAAATATTTTAATGTGGTCTCAGGATTATAAAATATAAGTAAGTAAATACTTGTTTTCTATTATATTTTATTTGTTTATAGAACACAACATAGAAATATCTGATTTTAATTACCCAACTTCAGGTTTATTATAGATTAAAATACATTATTTACTGTGATAAAATGGTGGTAAATAATTTAGTGATTGAAAATTGGCTTTGTTAATTTTTTGTTGTTTTTCACTGGTGTTCATGGGATGTTATTGAACTAGGTATTTTACAATAGGAAATAATAAGGTACCTAATCTTAATATAAACATGTAAGTAAAGATGTTATTTTCCTTATACCTATTATATTTATAAATGTTGTATTTTAGTTACTACGCTATTGTTAATATAGTTTCCATGATGCCAACTGATACAGATAGCATTTGCAATGATTTTGAAAATCTCCAAACAGATGCGATTCCTGATCGGAAAGACCAAACTCAAAATGACAAAGTGACAAACCAAATTGAAAGTGAACAAACACAGTCAATAAATAATCATGTTGATCCAAATAAAAGTAGAAAATCGTTCCCCAAAAGTTACAAAAATGATAATACAAAATCAAAGAAAAAAACGAAAAAGGAAACGGGTAAGCACATACAATATTTTATTTTATAAGGAACTTTATAACACGTAATAGTAGATATTTCACAATTTATAATATTCTTTTAGGAGTAACAAATAATATCACTGTTCAGAATGCCAGTGGCGTTACAATAATAGGAAGTTATAAAATTTTTCAAACGATTTCGGGCTCAAAAGAAGGAAAATCTAATGTAGATGAACCATCAACAAATTGCATTGTGGAAACACAAGAAATAATAAATTTGAAAAAAAGCGAAGTTCAGTTAACACCTGAACATTTTAATGTTGTAAAAGATTTAGTAGGATTTAATTGGCGTAATTTGGGAAGAAAATTGGGATACAAAAAAGAAGAATTAGATCATTTTGAATTTGATCATCAAAAATATGGCTTGGCAGAGGTATGAGAAACTTTGTAATGACAATGATAGATTTGATGTTACTTGTAATATTTTTTTAGATAATATATCAAATGCTTTTGGATTGGTCAAGAATGTATCCAGAAAAGGCTACTATTGGAAATTTAACCAATGCTTTATGGGATTTAGATTTGAAAGAAACGGTCCAAAAATTAGCTTCGCTAAATGTTAAATCGTAATGATCAAAATATTATAGTTCGTATAAGCGTATAAGAAGTAACTATATTTTATTTTGTTCGTATACTGTTACAATTTTTTTGTATTTTATAAATTTTGAAATAATATATAAGAAATGTAAAATTAAAAAAAACAAGTGTTTATTAATTTAATATGAACAAAATTATAGTAACGAAAAGCCTAAGTAATAAATAAATAATTAGATTTGTAGAGAAATTTATTTGTTTTAACCCAGTGTTTGCATAAAGTTACAACACTATTTTCTAGTTGTTTATTTCCGAATAGCGATAATTCCTATAGGGTTATTGTATAGTCTGCCGCCTAAGGAAATAGTCGTTTCCAGTTGTACTTTGGGGATACGATTACTTTACTATCAAACAACCATTTTGGACATCTTGAACTGTGTACATTAAAAGCCGGTTTTGTTTTCTTTTGTGTTAGGAAAATCATTACTTTTTATGCAATAATTCATAAATTAATTAGCAGTCGAATTTTATGTGTTAATTAAAGCAAATGGTGATTGAAGAAGTTAAAATGTTGGTGGAATGAGAACTAGGTATGGTTCCAACTAGGCATTTACTGGTGGTCATAATAGTTGTAAATGCTGTTTATTAAAAAAGCGTATTTTCTTAAAAATTTTCATATCATTTTCCGAATCTTCAAATTGGTTTAAATATTATAATACTAGTAAAGTGCGTATTTATAATTTAAATTTCAGAAAATGTGTTTCCAATGCTGATAAGATGTTCTACTATTTTACTTACTACAAGTTGTAAAAAAGGTAATTTAAAGTTTCATTAAAATACGCTTGAGCTTAGATGTGTTGGAAATGTATCTATAATCATTTTTTGGTGTTTTTTGAAAATTTAAATATTTACATTTAATGAAAACGATAGCTAAAGAAATAACGATGCGCAGATATTAAAAATATTGCATGTGGTAGAAATAAAATTGCCTTTACACCTATTTGAGCTTTTGTTAGTCACTATTTCTTGTTGAATTATTACTTGAATTTTATCGTTCGTTATCAATTTTTTCTGTACTATTTTCAGTGTAAGTAATTTAAAAATTCTATATCAATCAACAATCAAACAATTTTTTAATTGCAACTATACAATTTATTTTTAATAAATAACAGTTTCATATAAAATGACCATCAGAAAATTATTTAGATTGTACAAGTCGTATTAATCTCCAATTTACGGAAATTGGACGATTTAAGTCCTGATCAACCAGCACCAATAAGTTTGGTATCAATCTTAAATATTGCGACAACTTATTTATTTTAAGGTAGTAGTAATCTTTTTGATATAATTGAGTGAGTAGCTTACAATTCATAAAGTGTAATGATTCATGAACAATCTCTATAGTGTCGATAGTCATTGTTTTATATATATTCACATTAAATTATTAGCTATATTATCAATTTATTAAAAAACATTATTGCCTATTTTTCCTATTTTAAATATCATTTAGATGTGTTTCATTTTTTTTAAAGAAAAAAATAAAAATTAATTAGTGGTTATAAAATTATAAAAGTGAAAAATCATTGCACTTGACATGAAAACAATTTTTTTTTAATTAAAAAGTAACAAGAAATTGCGTAAGTGAAACACTGGGCACTTACAAATAATATAATATGAAATTTATATTTTTATATCGTAGTTAATTCATGTCCAGTATAAGTAATGTATTTAAGTTTAAATGAAATATATTAATTGTAAATGATTTGTCTAGCTTTTGTACGAGTAGTTAATGGGGTTTCCAGTGGACCGTGTGTGACAAGCGAAAACGGCGTCAAGATGGCATTGACAAGCCGAGCGCGGGTCTACGCCGATGTGAATTCACACAAACCGCGCGAGTATTGGGACTATGAAAGCTATGTTGTCGACTGGGGTCAACAGGATGATTATCAACTTGTTCGAAAACTAGGTCGTGGAAAATACAGTGAAGTTTTCGAAGCTATAAATGTTACCAATAACGAAAAATGTGTTGTTAAAATTCTAAAGGTTAGTAATCGAAACTTAAACCACAATTTTTGTCGAAGGTGTTATTTTAAAATTTATTTTCGCTTGATTAAATAAAACCACTTTAAATAGTAATATTTTTATTTGAAATGGATACAAGTAATATAAATAAAATTTTACACGTTAAATTCGAATTTAAACGTACTATTTTTCTTGTTTTTGTATCCTTTTGCCTTAATCACTACTTAAATTAAAAAGTAAAATACAAGTAAGTACTCATTTACTTTTTGCTAAAAAAAATGTTGCAGATTTTTATTGAAATTTAAACTCAAAAAACCAAAACCATATGTGTTACGCAGCCTCAAATTACAAAAAAATTCGCATGTACCGATTTTGACCTTAATGCCATATTTGGTCACAATGATGTGACATTTGGTATTGTTTCAGCCTGTAAAAAAGAAGAAAATTAAACGTGAAATTAAAATACTAGAAAATTTGCGAGGAGGTACGAATATAATTACTTTACAAGCAGTTGTAAAGGATCCTGTTTCGAGAACTCCGGCTCTTATATTCGAACATGTCAATAATACTGATTTTAAGCAGTTATACCAAACTTTGACAGACTTCGACATTAGGTATTACTTGTATGAGTTATTGAAAGCGTTGGACTATTGTCACAGTATGGGAATTATGCATCGAGATGTCAAACCTCACAACGTGATGATAGATCATAATAATAGGAGACTACGTCTTATTGATTGGGGTCTTGCAGAATTCTATCACCCTGGCCAAGAATATAACGTTAGAGTTGCATCCAGATATTTTAAAGTATGTTATTTTCAGTTAACCATTTTATAAAATTTTGAAAATTAATCTGAAATTCTCTTTAAATTCATACATTTATTGATTAAATTTACATTATATAATAATTAAATGACAAAATGTTGATCAGTGAACAGTGATGGGCAATGAGTAAATAAAAATTGGCTATATAATACCATTATCATATAATACGGCGATTCTTCTAATCTTAACATCTGAGCATTTAACTTTATATAATACTAGCTGTCACCTGTGGCTCAGCTTACATAGATTTTTTATGCCCAGTAATATAAAGTCCTGTATATATTGTTTAATTTATTACCCCCCCCGTGAGAATTTCTCCCTCTGCGGAGCGAAATATGATTTATTATCCCCCCTCGCGTGTAACTCTCCCCCTGCAAAGTGAAGTTTGGCTTAAAATCACTTGGAAATAATTTGCATTAACGGGTATCACAAAAATAAACTGTCAACCCAATCTATTTATTTTGACATTTGCATTAACGGTGTCACAAATCGTTATTCAATCACATTATAAATAAAAATTATACTAAACTTTAAATTATTAAATTCTAACAATATAAACATTATGCTTTGAGAATATTATGTGAATAACTGAAAACACTAATTAACTAAATTGAAATGCCTAATTATCTCTTTATATAATGAATTATTTTCTATTGTGCTGAAACCACATCCAAATTTCACTTATTAACTTCTACCGACAGCGAAAAAGATTACTTTAATAAATAAGACACACAAAAACTGGCTACAGCTGTCCAACTTTATTTTTCTGTACTATGTTTCGGTCTGTTATCCAAATTTGTTCAGCTATTGCAGAGATAGTGTGGTCAAACAGACAGACAAACATACAAAACGGGCGTTACGCTTTTATTATATGTATAGGTTATTGTGAACTTCATAATTCAGTGTTTAAATTTAAAAGTTCTTGGGTAGTATATATCAGGTATATATGTAGGATAGATTAGTAAATTTACAGACGCTTGACGACGTAGGTCATAAGCGTTCTATATATTTAAGGTATTTACGCAATTTCAATGTACTGTTGCCCATCACTAAATGTCAGACATTTTGGGTAGGTTCAACAATGTGCACACCAGACATGATGTCAAAACCGCTCCAGCATTTTGTTGTAACCGCTTCGTGTTTGGTGCTAGGAATTTTATAACCTCAAATAAATTTTACAAGTGCTTCTTATTATGTATGCAATATTTTTTCTATCAGTTGTCATGGAGTAGCCGCTCAAAGAAACAGCTTAACACTATTTGTTAGCTCTTTCTCATTGTTGAGCCTATGCCTATTAACTCACTGGGTAGTGGATTAGCTATTTATAAAATGTATAAGAGCTAGCGAGCATGGGGGGTTTTTCCGTCATGCAGTTGTCGCGGTATTTTAATAGGATTCATTATTTAACTTGATCTGATTAGCGCTTGTTTTACCGCAATAAATTTACGGAACTGCGCGCTTGCCGTTCTGAGATAAAACTAAAGGTACATTAGATAGAGCGCATAAGCGTGCAAAATGTCGTTTAATTATTATTTTATCAGTACTACCCTACTGATCACTGACTAAATGACTAAAACCAGTTTTTCTTCGTCAAAATGATCTCTTGTTCAAAATGTTCTAGGATATAATTTGTGAAATTAACCTTTTAGTAATCTTTAACACAGGCGCGGATTCAGATCAGGTTTTCGCTCAGGGAGGGATTTTGAGAGTTAACTATTTTTCAAGTCGTTCTGATTTTGTGATTTGCGTGTATAGAACCAAAAATTGGGTAAAATATTATTATTTAACTATTGCTCGGGGGGGGGAGCAATTGCCCCTCCCCTGGATCCGCGGCTGCTTTGATTATGTATGCATTGACATTTTGTTTTTTCGTGTTTTGTTTTTTTTTTTCAAAAACAAAGCAGTTATTGCAGTGGTCTCTACAAGTTTCATTTTCAAATATATGATCGAATACTGCTGCTATTTTTGCGTCAGTGGTTTGTGCCTGTAGGATTATCACTTTATTTAAACTTGCGACTATTTAACTAACATGGCTAAATAATCGCGCAACTAAAAAAACTTCCGTGCACGCTTAGCCTTAAGCACGGTTCACACTAGGCTGGATGCCAGCCGCTACTGTTCGCCGTCGATCAGCTTGGTGTGACCACAAAATTCGCCGCTGGCGTCGCCAGTCGGCGAGTATTCATCAGCGGCTGGCGAAGTTAGACGAGTTCAACTTTTGGTAGCAGGCAGCGGCGACTAATAGATCACGTGACCGCTGACACCAGCCGGCAGCGCCATCGGACAACTATTGCCACAGCAGCTACCGTGCCTCACGTGGTATTTTGTATGTCGAATAGCAAACTGTCGAGTAGCAGCCGACAGTGTGACCGGATTGCCAGGCGCTGCTTGCTAGTAGAAACTGTCGATTAGCAGCCGAAAGTGTGACCGGATTGCGGCCGTTGCTTGCTGATGCTACTGTCAGCCACTGATCAGCAGTAGCTAGCAACCAGCCGAGTGTGACCTGTGCTTAAAGAGTAGAAATTTGGAATTTTGTTAAATTATAGAAACTGATATAATGAATAAAATATAACATACTTTACCAATATTTCAGGGTCCAGAATTATTGGTAGATTATCAAATGTATGATTATTCATTAGATATGTGGTCACTGGGTTGTATGCTTGCATCAATGATATTTAGAAAAGAACCATTTTTCCACGGACATGATAATTATGATCAGCTTGTGCGAATTGCCAAAGTTCTTGGTACTGAGGAATTATTTGAATACCTCGATAAATATCATATTGAACTTGATCCTAGGTTTAATGATATACTTGGCAGGTAAGCATCAACCTACATAATTATGTCAAGTTTGGGGTTGCAAACCGAAATATAATTTTCAGTTTTTCAGTTCTCTGGATAAATTAATTTTGGTTTTGCACAATTTTCGGTTATAAAGTAATAATTTAGAAAATTTACCTTTGAAGTAACAATTTGTAAGTTACTACTGCGATTTATTCAATAATAAATTTTTCTTTTATACAGCTTACGAATGTCGATATAATGTTATGCAATACTGACACGTGTAGTTAATATGACGAAAAGACAACATTTTGGCTACTATAACAACTAGATTAAATTTGAAATAAACAAATCTGATAGATCTAATTGTACTTTTATTATTTGCAAATTGGTTAAGATACTTTTTCACTATCATCATAATGCACAAGTTCACTATTACTATTATTATAAACAGGTTTATTACGCCCAAAATTATGATTTTTGATTAAATCGTTTTCGGTTTGTTACAGTTCGGTTATATTTTGATTTAGTTTGCAACCCCGGTTTGTGTAAATATTAATGAAGGTTTTAATAGTGAGTTTTTTTTAGACATTCTAGAAAACGGTGGGAACGTTTTGTGCACAGTGAAAACCAACATTTGGTTTCTCCGGAAGCTTTAGACTTTTTAGATAAACTACTTCGCTATGATCATTTAGAACGCTTAACGGCTCGTGAAGCAATGGATCACCGTTACTTTTGTAAGTGTCGTAACTATTTTTACATTTTATTTGTGATTTTCTACATTCATTATTTAATATATTAATTGCTGCACCAACTTACGTAAGTACTAGTCTGTAATTTGTAAAATTTTCCTTATGGCTAACTGGAAAATAAAATATGTTTTATGTAAATGATTGAAAGGTGGATGAAAATTCTATGTGAGCTTTATTAAAAATTGCGAAAATGTTATTACAAAAAAAATAAGTGTGAGTGACGCGGTACTCACGAGAGAATGTGTAAACATGACCTTGTATTAGTTTAATTGGGAAAAATTATGGATGTGCACTGGTTTTAATAATTTCTAAATTTAATTTATTGAATCAAGAAAATCATTTAGGCATTCTAACCTAAAAGTTTATCTTCAAAAAATCATTTTTATACAATCATTTTTAAATTGCTAAAATACTAATATTTGGTGCAATATAATAAGAAATATGTATTGAATTTTTCTCACAACTTATATATATGGCAATATATGTATCGTTGCATGTCGCGCGAGCACACACACACACACACACACACTAACGCATTTATCAAATTACTATGTAGTTACGACTCATGAAGCTTGTACAGTGTGACAAGAGCTAATATGTTTACGCATCAAAAATGTTTAGTGCAAGTGATAAATACTTTTCAAAAAATTAATGTTAACGAATATATGAGTACATATTTTCGAAATGCTTAAGTTACTGTTTGTGAATAAAAAAAAAGAATAGAATAGAATAAACAGCATATACTTCGAAGTACTGCAGCAAGGTTTGTTTTGTTTTTTTTTTTCAGATCCAATAGTAAAAGATCAAAGTCGGTTAAATATGGTGTCGTCGTCTCCTACTCCCTTGTCAGGTGCTATGCCTGTAGGAGTAGGTGAGTAGCGAGGCAGGTAATGTGTTGAATCTCTTTGTCTCTCAGACTATAATGATGAGACTTTGGTGATATATATGGTGGGGAACTGTTTGCATAATGTAATTATAGATGAAAACGCTCCGGTGTTGGTGTTCGAGCAACGTCAGCCACTGCAGCCCACCACAGAAACTACTAACTCACTGAAATCGGTCAACAGTATAAGGAAAGTGTCAACCTTCACCAATTTAGATTCATCTACATCTCCTACACCAACTTAAGTTCATAACATAATTACAATTCAACAACCAAACATTTTTATATTTTTTTTTTATAATTATTATAAAATTGTGCAGTACTCCAAAAATTCCGATGTCATTTAATTGTTATCAAATAAACAAATTTATGTAGACTTTATATTAATGACACAGTTTGTTCCTCAAACTGCAGGTTATTATTTGGTCTGTTGAATTAAATATAATAATTATTACTAAAACGGTGATCTGTAATTTATTAATTGTAAATGGCTGCTAAAGAGTGAAAGTTGATTTTAAAATGGACTTATGTTGTGTAAATGCCTAGAACACAGTAACCAAAAACTTTTTTTTTTAATATATATATTTTAGTGTTTTTTTTTTATTTCTCTTTTTAAGTACCTATCACTTCTAAAAGGAAAAAAGAAAATCTGTTTTTTTTTTAAGATTTTTTGTAAGTCTTCCTGTTTTCTGTCGCAATAAAACCAGTTTGATTTACAAATTATTTTTACGAAAAGTTGTTAATTAATTATTCAGTTTATATTACATAATTTGTTTCAAGTCACAAGTTTGTCGAGTGGAAGTTTATATTTTAGAGTATTTTTAATTGTGGTTGTTTAAATTATGTAGCATATTTTTACTCTAAGTAATCTTCATTCTTTGTGTCCATTTTCATTGATACCTAGAGTTAAATAAAATACTTGAAACAATTTCGTAACTTTAAATCTCAGTTTTAATTCATCACAGTATGATGTCGCGTTTTCATGATGTCTGATAGATAAATATTTTTTAAAGAATGGAAAGTTCTTAATTTTGTTAAAAACTGTTTGAAAGTTATTTATATGTCAAATCGCTTTTCTTTCTGCTCAAGTTGTACTAAAAATATGTTTTATTTTGGCATTTGATTTTCTTCTTTCTTCGATAAATTAGAAAGAATAATAATTTATTAAAAGAACTCTGTGACTTATTTAATATTACCGATTAGCCTATTTATTTAAGTGTTCCTAAAAATAAAGTAAGGAATTGCATTTTAGAATAAAAGATGTTGAAATTAGATAATGGCAAGTGATTTTGGTTAACTATTTTTTTTTTTGCTGGATGGTATATGGCTGCAATTTTCTACTAGATAGTGTTTTGTAACTGCTGTTTTGATTTTATTCATTCATTTAATATAGCCTGATGTTCTTAGCCAAGTCCTAGAACCGTTCTAGAACTCTTCAGATAATTCGGATTGGACTTCAAAATTGTGAGTTGTAGTTAGATTTCTGTTTTCTAACAAACTAGTCCAGAGTCAGAAAAAAACTTAACACACATAAAAAGGATATGTTTGAGTTAAAAATACACATTTATTTGTACAACCTCAAGACTTGGAACTGTTAAAACCAAGTTCGAAAATTTAATCAACAAATACGCAGTTCTAACAATCCGGGGGAGTCATGTAGAACCAGTTCAGAACAGTCAGAATTCACTTTCATGTGTGTCTTACATTCTGTCATGGAAGATACCTATCTTAAAATTCTAAAGTCGGGTTTCTCGTATATTTAACACGCTGTTTTGTTAATCGCGGTTACATTTTTACACCAAATAGCAAAACATACAAAGTAACCATAGAAATAACAGCGAAATTTACAAAACAGCGTGTTAAATTGTACGATAAACCCAACAAAGCGTCTTTAATGAAAAACAAGGAATATAATTGGGCTGTAGAAAGAGAAAAATATTGCTTGGGTGCAAAACTTCGTAGTAAACCATTAAGCATTACATTTTTATAGATTTGTACTTGAGTGTTCATAACTTATAGTGCATGCCTTTTTTAAGCTATCATATAATTTCAACAAAGAAGTAAATAATATCCAAGTTTTACTGAGCCATTGTTTATAATTTTTTAATTATTTTTATTACAAAACTGGCATTTCATAATCTTTACATGTGTATAATTCCAAAAAATTCAATTTGCTGTACAGTTTTGTCGTGCTTAGTTTTATTTTACTCAGGATTCTTTTAACAGCTTTTAATACAGAAAGTTCTCGCGAGTCAATTTTATATTATGTGACTGAAGGTATCCGGGTCCCTTTTTTCAAACAATGTTTATTAGTTACAACGTACGTTTACCAATTAAAGAGGCGCCGACTTATGCAAATCTCTGGAGGAGGACTCGGCTTATGCCCAAAAAATTTAAATAGTGTTTTGAAGGTACAGAATATCTTTTTTATATCGCAAATAAAAGGAGAGAGGAGATAATATAAGTACTATATAATATATTATGACCTTTTGTGGTAACTGTCAACTGATGTACAAGCTATATTTTTACTAAATGTCCGTCTTTTCAGGCCCTCCAGAAGGCCCCCGTTAACCTAGGAGGTTGAAACTTTGCACACTTATAGTATAGACTATAGGGCATGGTACAGAACCTAACGGAACCGCATTTTCGATTTTCTGCACAGTGACAGAAATAGGGGGGTTTTTCGAAAAAAATATAGTAACTTCTATATTGTATATAAGAATGTATTTAGAAACAATTGTATGTGTGTCAAGTTGTATGGACCAATTTGCATTTTGTCAAATTTTTCAACGCAAATCGTTTGTTCTACGTTTGTTCCGGACGCCTACAAAATTTAAGCGTTTGTTCCAAAAAAATAAAAAAGTTATTAGGTGGCCAGCCAACTTGACGTCATGTTGTATGGACCACGTCTTAATAACAACATTTTGAGAATTTTGATTATGCCAGTCGTTTGTTCTCGGTTTGTTCCGGACATCTACAAAATTTCAGCGTTTGTTCCGAAAAAATAAAAGTTATTAGCAAAAATAAGTGACCAACAAATATTATGTACACTACTGGCCAAAAGTAAAACGACAAACAAATTTCCAGTAGTGTACACATCCAAGTGGCTGGTCACCTATTTTTGCTAATAACTATTTTATTTTTTCAGAACAAAGGCTGAAATTTTGTAGGCGTTCGGAACAAACGATTGGCATAATAAAAGTTCTCAAAATGTTGTTATTGGGACGTGGTCCATACAACTTGACGTCAAGTTGGCTGGCCACTTATTATTGCAAATAACTTTTTTATTTTTTCGGAACAAACGCTGAAATTTTGTAGGCGTTCGGAACAAACGATTGGTGTTGAAAAAGTTAAACAAAATTAAGTTGGTCCATACAACTTGACACACAGCAACAATTGATTTATTTGTTGTATTTGTTTCACAATAAACACTTGAGATTGTTGTAATTTTTCAAATAATTATTATTATTGTTAGCTACCTACCGAAGACAGATTTAAATAGGTACTGGTATTTTAAGAATAAGAAGCGATTTTGGTCTTGACTAAATCAAAAATTATTTTATAAATTTTTACCCTTCTCGGGCGGGGGGGGAGGTTATCTGGTGGGCTTTGGACTCTGGGTCCCCCCGTAGTCGGCGCCTATGCATGTTTTTAGAAAGAATTTCCAAATAAAAATTTTGTAGGTACCCTTTACCATTGTTAGGTTTTTTTTTACTCACAACTAACATTTTGTGAATTTTTTTTATGAACAAAGGTGAGTTTGTAGAACGTTTCATCATTTTCATATTAATTGCTTAAATAGAAGTCTTGGACCATCTAATTATTTACCTAACTGCAAAACGTGTTCTTGGTTGTCTAAATAGAGGTGTCATCAATTTTTTATTGTAGATTATGCAGATTGTTAAATGATGATGACTTTTTATAAACAATCATTTTTAAATACTTAGAAATTTCACGGTAACGTGTTTGTATTTTTGTTCATAATTTTATTTTAATTCTGATCGTTTTTCAAAAATATTTTGTATTGTGTACATTAAAATCATTATTAATTTAAATTTAAATTCTAATATTGACAAACGATAACAAAGCGTTTTTGAATGGTTAAATTATCTTTGGTTAATAATTAAAAATCATCTATGTGACATCGTATGGACACAACATTTCATTTTTAGTCCATTAGATAAGGTCTACTGTAACATCTGTGTTACGATGCTTGATGAGTTTTAGATTGTGGTGTGCCAAGAATGCAATAGCATCACCGAACTCCACCCATATCTGGAATGCCATTCATTAAGATCTGTTGTCGAGCGTCTGTAATCTACAATACAACCTGCGCACGAGGCTCGCGGACCTGCGTCTTACAAAGTGCGCAGGTCCGACCTCCGGATCGAGCGAGTATCGACCGTATTGAATTGTTTAAATGCGAGCAAATTTTTTCGCGCATGTCAGCTGGTCTGACATTCCAGTTAATGGGCGCAGCTCAGTGAATAGCATTAATTAAGAACATATGAATTTGTGATAAACTTATAACCAACATTTACTCGACAAATTAAAAAGTGATTTTTACGAACCATGGTTTTTTATTTTGTATCTGTGTTCAATTAAGATGTATATTAATCATCAGCAATTTTGTAATTATTAATTTATTTTAATTTTTGAAAATTTTCTTCTGGTGTTGTTTTTTTTTTTTTACAATTTTCATCGGTTACAATTGTGCGATTTTAATATGATATTTCTTCACTCCTTGCAAGATGTCGATTTTTAAGTTCAGTACATTTTAAATATATATTTTTCGAATTAAAATTAAATTTTCATCTATTAAAGGTTCATAGGAAGTAAAGTATTAGGAAAAGTACAGATTTTTGTAATAATAATTTTGGTTTTTTGGTCTACACTGAAATGAGATTTTTATTGGCACGATTTTGTTGTTCGAAATTCTTACGTGTAGCTAAATTTTACAACACCAGGTCAGAAATATTTTTTGCATTCTGTGTAAATTTGTTAGCACTGTGTGCATACCATTTTCTGTATTGTAAAAATGAATGATTTTTTTTCATTTACATATATATTATATAAATATGTAAATAAATGTGGTATGCATTCCAATATTACTTTTTTCTTTTTATTTTTTTTTATATTTTGAGAGCTTAGGGCTACGCATTTCCTCCTGCTAATGTAGAAAACAAAAAAACTACGAGATGGTAAATTACATTACTCATTAATTCATAAACAAATTTATTACTTCATTTTCAGCAATGAGGTAAAATCTATACGTGTCAAGTTGTATGGACCAACTTAAATTTTTTCAACTTTTTCAACGCCAACCGTTTGTTCTACGTTTGTTCCGAACCCCTACAAAATTTCAGCGTTTGTTCCGAAAAAATAAAAAAGTTATTAGCAATAATAGGTGGCCAGCCAACTTGACGTCAAGTTGGATGGACCACGCCCAAATAACAACATTTTGAGAACTTTAACTATGCCAATCGTTTGTTCTCGGTTTGTTCCGGACATCTACAAAATTTCAGCGTTTGATCCGAAAAAATAAAAAAGTTATCAGCAAAAATAAGAGACCAACGACTAGTATATTTACACTACTGGTCAGAAGTAAAGTTTTTGACCAGTAGTGTAAATATACTACTGGTTGGTCTTTTATTTTTGCTAATAACTTTTTTATTTTTTCGGAACAAACGCTGAAATTTTGTAGGTGTCCGGAACAAACGATTGACATAATAAAAGTTCTCAAAATGTTGTTATTTGGACATGGTCAATCCAACTTGACGTCAAGTTGGCTGGCCACCTATTATTGCTAATAACTTTTTTATTTTTTCGGAACAAACGCTGAATTTTTGTAGGGGTCCGGAACAAACGATTGGCGTTGAAAAAGTTGAAAAAATTTAAGTTGGTCCATACAACTTGACACGCATGTAAAATCTTTACTCTATAGAGATTTGATGTCACAGATCTCATCAAAGATGGCGGCAAAACGGGTTGGATTGGGAATATTCTCTTCTTCTTCTCACATATAAAATGAGGTCCTAAATACAGTGGCGACTGGCCTCACCTTTAAATGCTTATACTCCTTATATAGTTTTAACCTCAGTAACGCGGGCAGGGCCGCGAAGTAAAGATAATTTAACGTATGGTTGGTTGCCTGCATCATAGGCGATTAATTCTAACCTTGTTTTGGGGCTTAGTCGCCATTCTAACGGTGTTAAGACGCTATTTAAATTGTTTTTTTACAAAAATTGATTAGCCACAATCTTTACAGACGTAGTAAAATATGAATTTCGTAACAATTAGTCGTTATAATAATCAAATTATACGTATTAATGATTTTTGAATTTCCGAAAGAGTGAAAATAAATATTGGGTACATTGTATGCTTAATAATGGAAAAAACGAACCGACCGTTCTTTTCCAAATTACGTACACTTTTAGTAAACGATTCGCTGAATTCAAAAATTCAATGAAAACGCTTGTGGCGTTTTTCGTTTTGGAGTAACGGGCGTTAATAATTGAAAACTTTACGTTTGACTTTTTGAAATCAGCAGATCTTTTTTTATAGGCACAGTCACCAGATCACTAAGAATCGACTAGTTCACTAAGAATCAACTAGATCGTTAAGAATCGACTACAATTAGATTTAAGTCGATTCTTAGTGATCTAGTCACTAGATCTCCAAGAAGTTTCTTACAAATATAAATGTCATCATTCAGCAAGTAAGTTATATACATACTATACATTATGCGCACATGGAAATATAACAATCATATTTTATACTAGTTGTTACCCGCAGCACGACACGCGTTAACAAAAACTTCATTTTATTTATAACTAGAAGCCCCGTCCAGCTTCGCTCGGATGTACTCGCTTTTCTTGCAAGCTCGAATTTATAATAATTTAATAAATACGTTACTCATTCGTTTCGTTCGAATTTATAATTAACTGCCCTCGAGTCATTATTATTAATGGATACAATTTTGTATTAATTCACACCACTTTCTTTAACCTTCCTTAAGAAATAAACTAGCTAAATGGTAAAAATCGCATTCAAATCCGTTCAGTAGTTCTCGATACGTTACAAACAGACAGCCATCTAAACCTACTGGAATCTAGGAAAAAATTCCCCTGGAAATAATTCCCCGGAAAAAAACCCCAGGAAAATATTCCCCCGGAAAAAAACCCCAAGAAAAAAAAACTTTGGAAAAAATTCCCTCCTAAACATTAATTATTATTATACGTGTTTTTTGGAAAATATTTTTTGATTAAGAAATTTTTTGTGAAAATCTTATTTATTTGTTCTTTAAATATAAAATCAAAACCATAAATAACAATATCAATCGACTTTTTAAAGAAATGTTATATATTAAAAAAAATAAAAATTCAATTAATTACAAAACAGATATCACAAACTTAAACTCAATATATATTTTTTCACCTCCTTAAATAATAATAATCAATTAATTGCGGGCTTAAACCTTATGTTATGAGATATATAACGTCTAGAAAATTAGCTATATCTCTTTCATTGTTGTTATACCGCTGACATCATAAAAGCTTTAGCCTGTCTGGCAGTATCTGATAAGCAGCCCGTTTTCTTTTTCTTTCCGGCTCGAAATTGGCATTTTAGAGCTTCGCAGAATCGACTGCCAACTCCATTCTCATTTTTTTTATTAACACCCAAACAGAGGGATGGTCTTGCCAAACAAGGTTGGAAAAACGGTTATTCCAACCCTTTGTCTGCTTATTCGTTCTGTCTTCATCAAATAATGTAGCCTCATGGACATTCCACAGTTTCGGCGGAAATAGTGGAGCAATATTTCGGATTTTTATAGAATTTGGGTCGTTACCCGCTTTTCGGAACGTTCCCGAAACGTACGTAGCGTCGAAATAATTTATCAGATCAGAAAATTCTTGTGCCTCTGGAGTTGTCCTTAAAAGGTTTATCCCGTCCTTTACGTGCTCCACAGGAAGAAAGGCCAATCCATCTAGTTTTCCGCAAAAGTTGCTTAAGTGCTGACCTTCTATGTAGGCCTTTTAAGTAGGCCCAGTTCTTGCACTTTCCTGAAGGTGCTTTGCCAGAGATGATAAAAGCAGCCTCTAATTCGAATGTGGTCTCCCAGAACGCTTGTCGCTGCTTGAATGGCTGCCTTTTCAAAATCCATAAAAAATCCATTAAAAAAATAATAATAAATGTTTAGGAGGGAATTTTTTCCGGGGTTTTTTCTTGCGGTTTTTTTCCGGGGGAATATTTTCCTGGGTTTTTTTTTCGGGGAATTTTTTCCAGAGGAATTTTTTCCTGTTACCACCTACTGAGACCTTATTTTATGGTTCCATGTCTAAACGCCCGGGACATAAGATCCGGGGCCAAAATATCCTCAGGGCAGTTCACATTTCAAACCGGGTAAGTACATGACTTTGCAAGTGATAGTATAAATTTTCAATTTCTTTTAAAGAGAAAAATTAATTATAAAATATGTAAACAAAAAAAATCTGTGAATCAATCAATGGTTTTTTTTAAAATTAAGTTAGGAGAAAGTTTATTTCGGTTGGTAGTCAATGACAAATGTCGGTTATTTTTAAATTGAATCGGACCGGCTCGTTAAAAGCGCTTATTTTCTGTAATACCTGACTTGCTTTCAAGTAGTTAGGGGTTTGTATTTGAACCTTTTTCGGGTCAAAATCACGTGACAGAATAACATAAATCACATTCATTGAGCGAATTCCCCTCTCTTCTAAATAGACATGTTTAAGCCACATACATATTTTAGACATATACCTATATAAAATATAGAGAATGATTCTGACATAGTACAGGTAGTATAGTACTGCTAGTGTGCTGTTCATTCTAGTTAAGTAATTAGTAATTATACTTATTGCCATAAAAAATATCTACATGCGACAGTATTTTTGAATTGTGGATGATTATTAATAATAATAGTGCATTTGAAATCCAGCAACAATAGTTTTAACTCGCGTTTCGTGTCATTTTTTTTTAAATAAAAATCTATGTTGTGGACATTTTATTTAATAAAGCTTATATAAATGTGTACAGTTCCATTATTTTTAAATACTTTTTGTAAAAAAAGTGATAATTTAGTCTACAATGTACTAAATTATAATTACTGTGCAAATCAATATAATATTTTGGATAGCAGGGGCGTACAAAAAGATTTATTATTTCGTACTGATAAAATATATTTCAATTTGCTGAATCCAATACTGAATAGCCGGAAAAATGATGCCAAAAAATACATGTAAGTAAATACATTTTTATTATTCTTAATATATTTTGTTATATTCAGGGGCGTATGAAGGGGGGGGCAACTTTAGTTACTTAATCGGAGATTAAACTTATTTCAATAATGACAAAGTCGTCAAAGACGCCCGCGGGCCGGATGTAGAACTGAATAAGGGCCGTAGTTTGAAGGCTCAAAAGTGCCCACAGTGAACAATAATTTCTTTCTTATTTTAAATTAACGAACATAAATTTCTAGTCCGTACTCCGTAATAATGGCTACTTGGAAATTATAAAGAAAAATAATTGAAAATATTTCAGAAAAGGTATTGGTTGTCGTTAATTTCAAATATAATAACATGATAAGCATTTTCAATTAATATTTCTTTCATAAAAGTCGTGTACCCTTTATTTAAAGTGATTTCGTCCCTTGCTGTTCGAATGCATCGATACAAATTAAATGAAAATATTTTCGCTGCTTATTAAAGAGTATAATATTAACTTGACATTTAAGAGAAACAAACACATTCAAACAGTTCATTCAAGAAATTAATGAAATTTATGAGGTATGAGAAAATTGTTGATAATCCCCTAAAACGAATCTGTGCGAAAGGAAAACTGCGCTCGGGGCATAATATTAATTAGGCACCTCTTACCCTTCGTAATCATCAATCAAACAACATTTTTATTAGTTTAGAACCCTTTCGGAAAAACGATTTTAAGACTTTAGAACTCAGGTCAACATTCAATATTCAAACTAGTCAAATTATTTCGGAAAATTTCTTTAATTATGAATACATGGATAATTAAATTATGGAAATGTATGGCCATATATTCTAACTGTTCTGTTATTTAGTGTATTTTACTCTTGTTAAAATGTTAAAATACTGTTCAAAGGTCTTCAACAATTTTGACAATATTTCCGAACCTATGTACTATGTAGATTACAATTTACAAACAAAATTCTGTTTACTCATGATACATGAAATATTTTTAACAATATTTATAGCATGTTTAATTTCTCCGTAAATCCTTCATCTCAAAATTATAAATACACTAGCTGTTAACTCCCACATTGTCTGTGCTCATTTCGAATTTCGTAGATTTTTTTTGAAATGTAACCTAAAACACTCCCTGGGACGGGGACCTAGGTCATAGACTTTTGTTATTTTCTGCCCTTACAATAATTTAACAAAATAAATAACGAAGCAGTTGGATTGGAAAAGAAAGCAGAAAAATAAAATGAAACGTATATTTGGATGCTTTTATCCCTGAAACATAAAAAAATAACACAATGATGATGGGCATTGCCAAATTTGACCACTAGGGGCGTCAGCTATATAACCACCTCGGTCTGTGGGAAGTTCATATTACGTTTCTTTTGTGCCCATCTTCAATAAAAATTTTGCCGCCCCGAGGCCAAGGCCTAGGATGACCTTCTGGACAGCATGTAATAAATATTTTTATATGTAATAACAAAAAATCTTATGGTACCTGCTTTAAAATTATCAGGGTTCCAGCTGGACATTATTTTATTACTAAGTTTTGTAAATTGGTATATGATAAAATCAATCGATTTAAAACCCCTTATATCCACACCATATTATTCACATAACAATTAGAGGTGAAAATAATAAATATCTCAGACAGCTAGGCTGCCATGATTTTTGAGCTATATCTAAGAAAAAATCAAATGACCACTGTCGGGACTTGAACCCGAAATCCCCAGTTTCCGGCTAGGTAAGTTTTGTTTCCACTAATTATTGGATGTCATGTGTACCTACCTACATAAGAAAACAATTTTTATGGAAAAATATTGCGTTTCCTTATGAGTTAAATAATGCAAATATTAATTTTTCGAGTCAAAAGTTCACTACAAATGATAGCATTTTGAAACCATCAATTATGAATGAACAAGACGATATCTCATCAATAATTTTTAAAATGACTTTTGCTTCTAAAGTGTATATTAAATAATGATAATATTAAAGATAGTCATACTAATTAACATATGTAAATTTGAAACAATCATTAATTGTATTCTAAAAACAATAATTATCGTCTGCTTTTTTAATAACCGATTTGTATTTTCAATGCATTTAGCTATTGATAATTGCATTATTAAACTGCTGTAGGTACAGAGTGGAAATTTGTTTTTTTGCTGCACTGTATTAACAATACTAAAACATCACCTTAATTAACAAGTAAAAAAACGCGTTTAATACTTTTATTGTGGCTATTTATTTCTTTATTACACAAATTGTAAAGAACAAAACTACGCGATTGAAAAATGATATTTTTTATTGTAATTCACGTGAAAACATTAAAATTGAATTATTATGGTTGCAAAGTACCTACATAATATTATTATTTATTTGTCTCACGTTTTCTGTTACACCCCATACTAAATTCAAGATTTATTTGTTTTTTTACTAATTGGTTTTTTTTTCATTCAATTCTTTGAAAACATATATTTTTTCTATATATTAACGTAAGTACCGTATAATTTGACAAAACTAGGCGATTGAAAAATGACATTTTTTATTGTAATTCGCGTGAAAACATTAAAATTGAATTATTATGGTTACAAAGTACCTACACAATATTATTATTTGTCTCACGTTTTCTGTTACACCCCATAAAATTCAAGATTTATTTGTTTTTTTACTAATCGGTTCTTTTTTTTCATTCAATTCTTTGAAAACATATATTTTTTCTATATATTAACGTACCGTATAATTTGACAAAGATAGAAAAATTACATTCTTTATTGTAATTCGCGGAAAATATCAAAATTGAATCATTATGGTTACACACGTTTTCTATTACACCCTGTATAATTAAATTCAAGATTTGTTTGTTTTTTACGAATCTATCGTTTTTCAATTCTTCGAAGACATATATTTTCCTGTATATTGACGTACTGTATAATTTGATAAGTTGTTGATAATAGTAAATACTGATAAGTGAGAACACTGACTAGTATAGTAATTGTAGGATATATTTACTTTTAAATTAAAATGATAAGATATGTAGCTACCATTGTTGCAATTTTCGAAATAGGTAGGTACCTACTTTTTGAACTATCGACGTTTCAATAAAGTTGGGATATCTAAAATATGAAATGAAAAAGAATTCTTGCCCGCCTAAAAATTATTATACCCTCTCGTCTCGATCGTATTTTAGGACTGATTATCTTGAGTCAAATTAAAGCTAATGCGTTGTTTGATATATAATATGTTAATCAATGCTAATAGTTCCTTTTTACTGCGCTACCGGCCTTTTAAAAGTTTTGATTCCAGGCCACACAACATTCGTCTGAATATTAGCTACTGAAACAGCTTTTCAATATTTTTAAAACGACGAATCCTTTAATTTAAATTTGTCATTTTTCTGCGTTACAATTATTTTGTCCTTGTGAGCTGCATTTTAACCCCATAAGATATGTTTTCTTAGTCATTTTATTATCGCTATTCTATTTATCAAAGACTAGCGGCCCGGTCCGGCTTCAGCCGGGTGCTATAAATTTATGATTTATAGCGGACCCGGGTGATATGAAATTATGATTTAATAGCGGTCACCCATTACTCCGTTCACGTATATTGTTAATTTGTTATCCCTCCGCGAGAATCTCCCCTCTAATTTGTTATTCCCCCGCAAGAATCTCCCCGCCCCTGCGTAGCTTTCTATTAGTGAAATAATTTTTAGAATCGGTTTAGTAGTTCCAGAGATAAGAATTTATAGGATTATGCATAACTCACTACACATAAGAATTTATGATTTATTACTCCCCCACCCCCGCGAGTACCCTTGGTTTACATTATTGTAAAAAATACAGCCCATGTTACTCGCTGATAATGTAGCTTTCTATAGGTGAAAGAATTTTTAAAATCAGTTAAGTAGTTTTTGAGTTTATCCGTTACAAACAAACATACAAAAAATCAAATCTTTTCTCTTTATAATATTAGTTCAGATATATTTGATCGTCAGTTAGAGACTCCTCTTAAATCTTTGTCTTTTTTTATACATCCTGTGTACTGAATGAATGAATTGTAGATTATAGACGCTCGACAACAGAGGTCATTAGCGTCCATCCTGTGTACTGATCCAATGTCCGTATAAAAACGTTTTCGATATAACGAATAGAAAAATGTAAGATACAATTATTTTTAATTTAAAATGAAGACCTATTGTATCCATTTTTCACACATAATAATCACAAACGATCCTTATCTGATCATCTAATTATTTAATTATCAAAAAAATGCTGTTCTGTTGCATTGTTTTCAAATTCTTATCAGCGAAAGCTACAGCGAAAGTAATTTAATTCTTATAAAAAATCTATATCTTGAACTGCAATTTTTTCATTACTTTCCTTTAATCTTTTTATAATCATTATATGTAAATATCAATAAAAGAAACTAAGTACAGTAGAATTCGGTTATAACGTCCTCTTATATAGCAAATCATTGTTTATAACGAACTAAATTTCAAGTCCAGCCATTTTTCCTCATATAGTTATAACAAAAATATAAATTATCGCGTATTGCGAACTTTGGATACAAAGAATCGATTTTGACAGTTCTTTCAGTTTCGTTATAACCGAGCTTACTATAGTTCCATTATTTAATATATTTTTGGAAAGAGATTTACTTTGGTAATTTAGGCATGCTGTAGGTATAATTTATTCTCACTTAACAAGTAATAAAGAAATATTATTCTTAAATCTTAAGTACCTACATTGTTTTCAGTGGACATTAGACCTACTGTAATTTTGTTGTTAAGTATTTTTCTTGGTAAACAGATACAATTTTCTTTTATTTACAAATCATATTAAGTCTATTGTTACTAAGTTTTCAAACAAGGTTAATGTAATGATTATCTAAGAATTTTGTATAAAAACATTTCGTTTTATCAGCTAACAGTTATCCATTATAATTAAGTAGTGCAAATTTTTTTATATACTAGTGATGCGCGGTACGAGATGTTTTAGTCGATTGTCCCGATTGTTAGTGTATTTGCCATATGGCACATACACTATTGGCGTCGGTCGGATGGCGAGACCTAGGGGTCGGACCAAAATTTCTCGACGTTTCATACCCTCCTGAACAGTTTGCCACAATTTTTGAAAATGTTTATGTATATATGTATATATATATATATATATATGTGTGTGTGTGTGTGTGTGTGTGTGTACACGATAACTCTCGACAGACTTAATCGATTTAAACGAAATTTCGTACACACATTGGAACCCATTACCGCACGAAACCTATTTAAAATGGGCCCGATCGGACCATTTTAAGGGTAGGTTTTAGGGGTTGAAAAAAGTTTTTGGGCCCAAAAATACCGAAAATTCTCAGAATCGTTTCAAAATTGAAATTTAACCCTTTAGTGAAGATTAAAATGTGCTGCTAAAATATTAATAAAATCGGCCAGTTAGGACCGGACTTACAAATTTTATGAAAACACTGGTTTGCGGATAGTGATTTACTTACTGAAGGGTGTATTTAATTTGGTATAGAGGTTGCATTGATAATATTATTTAAATTAAGAAAAAAAATATTATTTTAAGGGATGTATTAAGGGGTTAAATTTTTTATTTTGTCCAAAAACAAGTTTAAGTTTACACAATAAAGCCACAAGGCCTGTATTAGCAAATACACTATAATGTCGGCAGGGTTTGGCACTGCGACCCGAGTTTTTTAAACATCTCGATGATTCTCGATGGTTGTCATTTCGACTCTATTGTTGTTGTTTCAAAGTTCACTGAGACCGAGTCACATAGTACTGAATCGTACTCACTCAATCACTCAACAACTGAGGTCGAGTCGATGGTCGATTGTGCAGTAATCGTGTAATACGAATTCAATAGTGAAGAGAGCACAGAGTAGTGAGTACCGACTGAACAGTGAACAATCAACGAGTCGCGTGAACGTCAGTCGATTAGCATATAACCTTGAATCGCGATTGTATGTATTCTCATTCGCTGCTTTGGCTATAACCTATGTGGCAAATAATCGGCTTGAACAATCGAACATTTCGATTGTAAAATCAAACTCCGAGTCGATTGTGGACTCGATTGTTATTATATGAACGATTACAATTGTTTCGATTGTAAAAATATCTCGTAATCGCCCATCACTAATATATACAATTGTATATGTTTACATATTATATAGAGCATATGCACATTGCACATATACAAGAGAATTGAGGGGTGGCTCCACCAATTAGGTAACTGGCCAGTATCTTTAAATATCAAAGCTGGGTCTAAACGACATCACAACATATCCATGAGCAGAGGTGGGATTCGAACCCACGACAGTCTGATCAAAGGCCTAGCATGCTGACCATTACACCACATTGTCCCTCTGTGTAAAAATTGATTTACAATTTTTAACCCACTTAAAAAGGAGGAAGTTCTCAATTCGACTGTATAATTTTTTTAAATGTGTGTTACCTCATATCTCCTGCATTTGTGAATCGAGTTTGATGATTATTTTTCAGTTTTATATTTAACAGTGCTTCCGGGTGGTTCCACATAAATTTTACTTAAATCGGTTCAGTAGTCATTTTTTTAGTTTAGTAATCAAATATCAGGAAAGAAGTCGGTTAATAACGTGCATACTACTTATTGCAAAGTCACTCAAATGAATTTGTCAGTTAATGCGATAAATAGAGGTAATTATTTACTCACGGAAAATTAAATAGTTTCAAGGAACATCTTCTTTCCAAATTTTCTGTAATTCTACCATTTTAGAGTGCGCGTGATTTGAAATTTGGATAGGTACTTGTAATGACAATAAAATTAATTAATAATTACATACGTATTTCTTAGTTTTGAACAATGGACGTAATTACGTCGTGACTAATGTAACGCTGTATGTAATAATAATACTCTACACTTGTGGAAAAGTAATTAACATTTTATCATGAGAAAATTAACTTTTGCCTGAATTTGCGACGGTTTTGACAAAAAAGTATGGAGATCTATTCAAACGGACGCATCCGAGTTCCATCCCTTACCTGAACCAGTAGATTCGGAGAAAATAAGCTGTGACAGACGGGTGGACAGCCACGAGAGTGATCCTATAAGGGTACCGTTTTTTCATTCTAAAACCCTAAAAATTAACCTTTAAAATATTAATTCCGTCCCGGAATTTTCTTGGGTTACTACCAATTCCAGCAGACAATTTCACTGTTTAGTGTTTATCCTCACTACTTAACATAAGAAGGGAAACAAAAATAATAGTGGGGCAGTAATATCAAGATTTTAAAACATAATAATGAATCCGTGATATCAGCAAAATAAAAATCCAGTGTAATATTATGTACCATTTATTTGTTAATAGGTACTTGTTTTTTTAAATCAATGGATTGAAATTTAGATATGATACCTCCCATACAAATTTGTATGGATTTGTAACTGACAAAAATTTCATATTAAGACCTTTTTACCACCACTGTTTTCCCCTCACCTTGCTGTAAGGAAGGGGGGGGGGAGAGCAGTGATCATGAAACGTTTAAATCCGTTGAAATTTCGAATTTGATTAAACTTTCTTCATTCTCTCTAAGGCCACTCGACAGTAAAATGTGAAACCTGCTTACTTTTTGGGATACCCACCGTTAATGTAAATCACGTGGGTCTATTTTTATTCGATTAGCAACAAAAAATTATATCAAAATGAAATCTTCATTTTACCTGGAATTGACTATAACGTTCATTCATTTTTTATTAAATCGGTTAATAAAGAAATAATCACATATGGAAGATATGCAATATCTGCAAAATTATCATTATTTAACAATAGAAATAGAACAACCAATCATTTTTATTTATTTGAACATATTTCAGTAAAATAAATACCGATTTTGATTTGTGAAATTGATTTTTATAACAAGTTATCTTGAAACTTTACCTATATTTTTATCTGATTTTTATAAGTAATATAATATATCTAGGTACCTACTTACACATAAATCAAACAGATTAAGATATTGTTTCGTTTGAAATAACATGAAACTACATACACATTTTGTTTTATTGTGGTAATATTATTATGTATTACGTATCTATCATCCTTAAGATTAGTTTAAGACAAAGTTTGTAGAACATACTGTCGTTAATCTCTCCATAATATCTTTTGTAAAAGAAAGTCGAAAGCTTCTTTGTATTTTACATATTTTTGGAATCCTTTCGTTAAGTCCTTTCATTTGATAACCCACTCAAAATGTTTAGCTGCCTTTTGATTTTTGAGTTCTGACAATGTGGCGGTTAAAATTATACCCATGTCAAGGAGGTTGTAAAGAATAAGATAATCCGCTATTTTGTGGTGGCTGCCATAAATGGATCTATCATAATATTAATAGTATATGTGCGACTAGTGGGAGAAAGAGGAGATTCCTCTAGCGAGTGTGGTAAAACACACGAGTGGAATCTCCTCTTTCGACCAATAGTCGCACACAATATTTTGTTCAACTACCGCAAGAAATATGTCATTTCGTGGCTCTGCTGAGCGTGGGCGAAATAATGGGTGACCTGATTGATTGCGTAAACGTTCCCCGTAATGAGCGTGGGCGAAATGCTATTTCGCCCACTAGAGGGCGAAATGGGATTTCGCCCACTCTGCACGTCAACAATCAGGGAACTCATTATTTCGTCCACGCTCAGCAGGGCCACGAAATAATTTATTTCTTGCGGGTGTTGAACAAAATATGTTATTGTCTTCGGAACCAAAGGTGTGTGCACAATTTCAGTATGATTGGATATCGGGAAGTGGTCGGAATTCGATAGCCAGATTTGTCCCGAACAGACAGACAGACAGGAAAGCAAGTTAAATAAAAGCTTGTAATAACGATTTTTATCGTTAAAATAAGTAGATAGCAAGAAAAAAAGATTTAATTTCTAAAAATGAAATGTAAATTATTGATATTTTATTTTATCATGACGACCCAAATGCAATTTTTGATGTTCCACAACAATATTTTTATCTTTTTCCTACCTGTTGCCAATTAGTTTTCGAGTGGACAATGGTCAGTGTGGATTATCAGTAAGTTATGAATAAATCAAAAGTTGTGAAATATACTGATAAAAAATTACAAAAAATTAAAATAATCATCCACGTGTTTCTCTTTGTATACAAAAATAATCTTCACTTATTAATGCTACTTTTGAACTTTGAACTTTTATTTATAATAATTCACAACTGTAACTCTGAGGTCAGTTCATATTTTAAAATCTATTTGTAATTTAATATCAGTCATTCAGGATTAAATAATAAAGATTAGTGTTATTTTATATTACTTCTGATTTTCAGTAATCTCTAAATAGTATAAAACAAAGTCGCTGTCTGCCTCTGTCTGTTTCTCCGCTTACTTCTTCTAAACCACGCAACGGATTTTGAAACGGTTTTCACTAATAGAAAGAGCGATAAACGAGGAAGGTTTGTGTATATAATTTGCAAATATTTTGTACAAAATGGCTGAACTATGACGGTGTTTTGTCAAAAAAACTGTTTTAGTACGCTTAATCATAATTAAGCCGGGATGGGCCGCTAGTATATTATATTATGATAAATTAAGACAGAGTAGGTACCTTCAGGATAGTAGCTTTTATGCTAATGGTGATAGGTGACCACACTAATTGATCACGAAATCATGTGGTGCAAGTCGAACACAAAATATGCTCCCGTGGCCGAAACTGTTTGCTGCCAAAGCTCGATTTATATTATCCGTTCAGACACGGTGCGGGGACGTAGCGTTTCCAACAAGACAAACATTTTTACATGCATTTCAAATACGAGTATTGATACGTGTCTGAACGTATAATCGTATTTTATATGCTACGTTCCCGCATCGTGTCTGACCGGATAATATAAATCGATCTTAATAATTAAGATGCCAAAGTATTCGTTTTGATTTGACTCATTTGTGCACGTGCTAATGTATATGCACCTTTACAGGAATCCGATGAAACACTGGGTTGGTCATCCAAAAGTGATTTGTAACTTAAACACAATTTCATATTGGCTGCGTTACAAAATAAAAATATTTATGATTTAATAATCGCCAAGTTTCGTAATGTAAAACTAAAACATTATATTGCTTAAGATAAGACGGTTGCAAATCCATTATTTCCTCGTATGACTATGTAAGAATACGTATAAAAAGGCGTACTAATTAAATTGACTGCCTGTTTACGCATATAATATTAATGACTTGAATTTAGCAATTTATTAATAAAATGAATATTGGTAGTATGTTACGTAAAAATCATTGACAATAATTTAAAGTTAGTTTGTGATTAGTTGAAAATATTTTACTGTGTTCAAATAATCATTAAAAACAAAATAATGGTTTAAATTTTTAAATTACCAAGCTACTTAATTTCGCACACGTTCTACATAATATGCAAACAAGACTAATTTTATAAAAATAAATATTTTAAAGAAAAGACGGATTCAAACTATCGTTTATGCAAAGGTATGAATATTTTTCTTACGATCGTTTAGGGTACCCAGTAAACTGTCTGTAAGAATTTAAGCGCGGTGACAGGTATAGGAGTGGATTTAACTCATTATCCCCTGGGTCTCGGAGACTGCCGCGCCTTTCTTAATCTATCCTATATTTTATTAAAAAGATGAAAAATGTATGAGTTTGTTTGTTTGTTTGTCGGGAGTAACCTCAAAAGTGACTGAAGCGATTTCAGTTTTTTTCACTGTTCGATAGGTGATATAGGATATAGACTATTAATTACTGCTCGTCCCGATTTCATCCGGGTGTAAATCGGATTGTATCCGCTAAACTGAACAGATTTAAATGCAGTTTTTACCATTCGATAGCTTATTTCTTGAGGAAGATTTAGGTCTATAGACCCGGCTTCGCCCGAGTACAAAAAATTATTTTCTGTTTGTTACTTCATCACGGCTAAAGGGGGCAACCGATTTGAATGAATCCGTTAAGGAAGTATCAAATTTCGGCACTATACTATGTTATTATACGAAATGTATTTTTTTCCAGCATCATTAATTTTAGTGCCTCAGGCGTCAAAGGAATTGTCCTTATGCCCATCGCAACTGACATTAACATCTGTGATTTCTATGCCCTTCGATCAAGAGATCCCGGATGAAATGACTAATGGAAAGATTTTAGGAACGGACACCAAAAAAAGTAATTATTTATTATTTTTAATAGCAACAGGTTCCTATTAAACTGCAAAGCTGTTATTTTTATAGCGAGTATTATTAATTATTATTTAAAAAAATAACCGTCTGTTATTAGTTAACAGGTCTTTAATAATCGGTTATTTAGTAACAGGTCTTTAATAACCTGCCATTTTAACAGCATAAGGTTTCGTCATATCATTATTTTCTACGCCTTTTGTTCCTGTTTTTTTTTTTCAGTATGAAGTTCGCGTTAAAATAATTTGAATCTATAATAAAGTTCCAAAATTTAAGATATTGACTCATGCATTTATACTTCACTTTTAATATACGCGGAACAGTTTTATGCATGGGACTTGTATGCGGACGCCTATATCCTTAAGTTGTTTTATTGGTTTTTCACTCCATTATTGTTACGAAATATGCATGACTCACTATCTTAAATTTTGGAATTTGATAATAGTTTGAACTCATATCTTGAAATTATTATTATTTTAATAATAAGCAAAAGGCAGGTGATATTTTATTAGTTTTCAGTTTTCGAGTTTGTAACAGCGTAGCTATAATAACGTCATAATTATTATAAACAATGAAATCAAATAATTTTAAACCCTCGTTTATTGCTAAATTTTGATTTGATATTCTCGATGTTATTCTAATTTTGGAATGTGAAATTTTGTTGGCATGTTCAAGTAAAAACAAATATTTTTTTAATGTACCTACTTTTAAATTTTTATGGCCGATAACGGCTTGGCTTCGTTTTATTATGTTATCGTACGTGTTCAAAAAGTCACTTTTATAATAATAAGCTCGAAAATAATTAGCTAATTAATTAGCTTAATCCTAAACAACAACAAATTTGAAACCTATAAACTGTAACTTTGACCATTGCTCATTATGAGATCAGAAAAATAATTATCAAAGATTTGACTTAATGTAGTATAAATATTGATTGATAAAAATGTTAAATCACTATATTGAGTTTCTAATCATGACATGTGGATTTTTATTATGAACACCGTTTTAGATTATTATGATAACATAAGTACTGGAGCATCGCTGTCGTCTGTAACTACAGATACTGAATCTTCAGATAATTTTAACCGAAAATCTGAATATCCAGCTGAATCATGTATGTCAACAACTGTCCAAATATCACTTCCATTTTTCTTAGCTGGTATCGGCACAATTGGAGCTGGAATTATCTTAGGAATAGTACAGGTTTGTATTTTAGTTGATGAGCGCATTGCTAAAGAAACCGATCAAAGCATAAATAAATTATATTGCATATTTCTTAATTACAGAATTGGCAAGTTTTTTTAGACGTAAAGGAATTATTTATATTAGTACCAGCTCTTCTAGGACTTAAAGGAAATTTAGATATGTGTTTAGCATCTCGACTATCTACCCAATCAAATATTGGTAACATGAAAAACAAGCGAGAAATATTTAAAATGATAACTGGAAATTTAGCTATTGTTCAGGCGAGTTCAACACTTATTTAATTAACATATCTCGCATTCGGTGGGACATGGTTTATGTTAGGTCTATTTGGTTTACCCAAAGGCATATGATCAGTACAATCAATAATGTTGTTTTTAACCATTTATATACACGATTGAAAGATTTATTTAATCAATGATTCTGTTTTTTCGACAGGTACAAGCAATTGTGGCATCTTTTTTGGTTTCTTTATTCGCAGCATCAGTTGGGGCTTTAATGACACCACCTTTTGATTTCAAACACGTTATGTTATTGTCAGCATCTAGCGTTTTAACAGCAACAATATCCTGTTTATTATTGGATTTAGTTTTAATATCGGTGATTTTAATTTCTCGAGTATATAATTGGAATCCTGACAACGTGGCGACCCCATTTGCTGCTAGCATAGGCGATTGTATTTCAATATTTTTCTTGTCGAACACCGCAAATTTTTTATATAAAGTTCATGGTAAGTTTATTTTTCGATATTTAGAGTACCTACCTACGTTAAAAAAAATATATAGCACGTTAGTTTAATACAGTTGATAACGATTTTATTTTTTTTTACAGAAACCCATTATTGGATCATGTTTGTTATTATGGCTATTTATTTATGCTTGTTACCAGTATGGATTTTGGTTGTACTAAAAAATAAATATACTCGACCAGTTCTTACTTCTGGTTGGATTCCAGTTTTGGGGGCACTTTTTATCAGTAGGTGAGTTAAAAATACAGTCAAGTTTTATTTTTTATTGATTTTCTACTGCGAATCCATGAGTGTCGAAAGACCCTGCTAGTTATTTTTGGTAATAAGTCCCCATTCAATGACTACCGAGAGAATTATTTCACATTGTAGGGTTGGAACAGCACATTTTTAGCAAGGACTCGCAACTTTAATTTGTTTTTTTCAGCTATAGTTAGTTTTCAGTTACCAACTTTATTTTTTATTTTTGACTTACTTAAATATTAGTACCTACTTTAGTTTGTGTTTTGGTTTTGTTTATTTCGAGGTTTATTTTATTTGGATTCACTTTTATTTCGCTGCGGAGCCACTTAAATGGATCCTCAAAGCAGCCCCGGATCTTCAATTTTTTTTAGGCGGGGCAAAAACTGAAAAATGCCGCCCCCGCCCACTTATATTTATTTTTATCTTTATCATCTTTATAATTTCAGCTATCAGATGTCCCCTAATTGATTGACATTTATTGGTCAAAGTTAAGTAAATGATGAGTTGTCCATTCGTCTGTAAAGTGTGAATTTGAATTTGGCCGCCCTCTGAACTTGCCGCCCGGGGCATAGACCCCGGCTTGCCCCCCCTAGATCCGAGGCTGCCTCAAAGATACCTTAAAAATGCCCTGATATATCTACAGTAGAGCCTCGACTATCCGCGGCTTAACCGGTCGGCTGATTATCCGCGCATGCTCATAAGTTTAGTATCTGTGCGACCGATTATCCGCCGAGAAAGAAGTGCTCGTATTTTGGTGTTTTGTGGAAATATTTAGTGCCTTCACACCAAAGCTTTGCAAAGGTTCCATTCCTCTGCAAGAGATTCGTTCATTGTAAGAAATTTTGGAAAATGTATGGTTATTTGTTGAAGTTCAACAATCTTTATGATACGATAAAATTCAAAGTATCCATTTGTGTATAAATAATGGTCATATGTGTACATAATTAACAAGAGAAATATATAACTGCAAAAGATAAAAGCATTCAATTATAATTAATGTACTGGTGATATTATTTGTTACGTTACTTGTCTATACACTATGTGACTACAATTTTTATCACGCGGTAGAATTTCTCAACATATTGTCAATACCTACTAAATATTATTATTTTATCAGAATTGTTGAAATAATAAACAGATTTACCAATATATTCAATAAGCATTGTTACGTAGGTTATTTCTGAGTATAGCCTCTTCAAATACCAACCAGTAACGAATTGATTTTTCTTTTTTATGTAATTTTAATTAATTGTTTGCATATCATTTTTGTAATCTATTGTTTGCCATTATTGTCAAAACTAGATAATTCATTTGTTGCCATCTGAAGAGTTTGTTTTTTAAATACATCGCGATAATACAAATATTTTAATTTAAATTTTATCTACATTTTTAGAATTATTAAAGACATAAGGAGTATAAATAAATCATATTGCTGTTATATCAAGCTTCCACTACATTAATTAGTAATTAATTATTCTCAATGTTAATTTGTTCTTAAATTTTTTCATGATTTTGGAAAATGGCCAGCTTTTTGGATTAGAATCTGTCAGCCTCAAAAAATTTTGAAAGAACCTAGTGCTTCGAAATGCTTTAATATTATTTGTATTTTTTTAGCCTTGGAGGTCTCGTTTTGGGTAACGCCGTTGAAAAATTTGTTGGATTTGTTGTTTTTCAACCAATAATAAATGGTATTGGTGGAAATCTTGTGTCTGTCCAATCAAGTCGAATTTCGACGATGTTACATCAAACTTCTCTACCAGGTATTCTTCCACCACATACGGAAATGTATGTATGGCCGTGGAAAGCACTTTTCAAAGGAGGTAAGTTGAAAAACAACCATTTTTTCCGTTATAATTTGTATGCGAGAATTTTATTTTATCTTGAAAATTTATTATCAAAACACAAAATTACAATTTTGACTTCAACAACCGACAATATGATGTTTTGGAATCTAAGAACGATTCCTCTGCGATCACGGTTTTTCAGCGCAACCTGATTTTGAAGCCAGTCGTCTAAAAATTTTATATTTATTATCAACGAACAAAATGTTAAAAAATATTTGGTTTTCACTTTGGTTTTGTGACACTGTGTTACGGATGCCCCAAGTGTGCGCCACTTAATTTTCGATCGAGTGGTTTAAATTTTGACAAGTATGCCCTCGGCGTAATTTTTTTTCTAAAGAATTTGATGTGCAGTTATTTCTCCAATAAGTAATACTATGTTATTTCGTTTTCAGTACCATCTGCGAAAACGGCAAGAATCCTCATCTGTATGTCAATTCCTGGACAAATATTGTTCCTTTACACTGCTGATTTTCTTCAGGAATACGATATAACAATTGAACCAGCGTTCGTTTTTAGTTATTTAACGGCAAGTACAGTGCAAATAATGTTATTATTGTACATAGCTCATTTACTTACTCACCGAATGTGGCTAGCAAAAATTGATCCAGACAATTCATCCATTCCATTCTTAACAGCGTTAGGAGATCTTTTTGGAACGCTGTTTTTACTCGCGGCATTTTACTTTTTGCAAAGTGTTGGTTATGATTATGGCGTATGAATATTTGTTTTATTTCAAATATTCCATCAATTTAAAACAGATCTCCTTCTTCAGTATTATTGCCAAAATTGCCAGATTGTTAATAGGTACAACTTCAGTATTATTTTTAATAAAGATGTTCCCTAGTGATGAAAAACTGTCGCTGGGAAAAATACACTGTAGTGTATTTCAGACACTATTTTGATAATCTAATTTAAATCCCGAAATACACCAACATGAACTATCAAGTTTCTAAGAAATCCTTTCGAAGCTATACGCAAAATTTCAGGGTCTAAATTAAAATGCCAAAACGTGTATCACAACAGCTTACCAAATACAAATTTGAAATAATTTTATTAAAATTTGTTTGGGATTGATATTTCTGCCTATTAATGATTTGTCAGTTAGAAAAATATTTCATCTCTTTTTAATTTATGAACAAAATAGGGATGTAGGTAGGTTGTAATTTAATTACTAGTAAGTATTTTTTTTTAATTTTTAAGGCCTGAAACATAAGAGTCGTATATCACGCTGCGTGAACACGCAAACATACGAATAATATGTACACCGATTGTACGTTTGTATTTCGGGCGGTGTTTTTCGCGCAACGTGTTACACTCTAAACTCGAGAGCGAAACTACACGAACGGATTATCCGCGGCGTTTTTAACCCGACGGATTGTACGTCCAAACGGAAACCTTGCCTACAAACGAGTGAAACTAGACGAACGGAACGCGACGCATAGGCAGTTTCCGTTTGGACGTGCAATCCGTCACGTTAAAAACGCCGCGGAAAATCCGTCCGTTTCGCTCTTAAGGTTAATGGCAAATTTCTGAACGTATTCTACCGGTATTTTATTAATTAATACGTCATAGATGAACCCAATTTGTCAGAAATCGAACTTGGCTGTAAAAATAGTTTCTTAGAGCCATGTCTCACCAAGCTACCAGTGGCAGCTCAAGTGATTGAGCTGCCATGATTTCTCTAGGCTGTCAACAAAGTAACCAAGCAGTTCCAGCTGCCAGTAAGATATGTGTCGCGTGTCGATGCTGGCAGTCGCAACCAAGCTACCAGCCCAATTGGGGGTGAGGAACGCTTCATATAACTACCTACATGCATTTTGTTGGCATCTCAACCAGTTGAGTTGCCGCTGTTAGCTCGGTGAGGCATGACCCTTACTGTTGTCAGATACTTACCTGTTTCTTTCATCAGATATGACTGTCTTTTATAAGTCGAGTTTTTTTATTATAAAATAAAGACTGAGGATTAACTTTTTAATATTTAAAATGAACCTGGTATTGTTTTAAACGTATTTTTTAAGATAATGGTTAAGCACCTATTTATTGATTATATTTTAGCAAGCATTTTCTCGAAAACGTCTATAGAACTTGAAGGTTTTTTAACTTTAACATTTTAATATAACTAATAACCGCAATTACGAGTGATTTTGAAAATAACAAATCTACAAAAATTTTCATTTTTTAATAAACGACGTTGATTTTGAAAAAAAAAATGAATCAATTCAGACTTGCATGTAGTTATTTAATAATTATCGAAATATGTATTTATCTTTTTTATTTTAATAAATTTCATTTATCATTTAAATTCTTTAGTGCAGCACTCTTGTGTAATTTTATGTCTATAGTTCTTATCTAAAATTTTGTGATAAAAGAATTATTTAGCAAAGTCGAGTTTTTAGAATGTTTTTTCTGTGTTTTATCTTTCATCTATGCTATAATTTCCAAGAATAGAATAAACAGAAAGCGACATAAAACACTAGTATAACATTATTTAGTAAAATTGGAGTATGATTTATTGTTAAAATATGTCATGTACAAGAAAAGTCTAAAACTAATCGATATTCAATAGATTTAGATTAACACATGGTCTCAATTGTTGTTTTTTTTCTTTATTTCGATAAAAATAAATACATTCTTTCAATATTACGGCAGTTTAACCGAATGTTTATGTTACGACGACTCAAAGTCAGGAGCGGCACAAATGTATTTCACTGGAATTAAAAGTAATAAAAAATATTCTGGTAATTTGTCTTTATTTTCAATTTAAAAACAATTTTATTCGATTGTCAAGATACAGTTTCAGAGAAAAAAAAATACACAGACAATGAGGATACGAAGTTCGTGTTAGGAAAATGGTGTAAGAACCAAATAAGATATCAAAAAAGTACAAAACATTGCGTGAAAGTATTAATCTAGAAATGATAACAATAATAAATAATTTCGCAACAATTGAACAGTTTTTTTTAAATCTGTATTCTGTTAAATTGACGTAAATGTAAATAAAATAGATATTACCCTGTGAATTTCTTTGTTTACTTTCTTGGAACATAACTGGCCTAGAAAATTTAAATAATAAAGATATTAACCGCAAAGACGTCACAACGTTGTCAACGAATGGATTAATGGATTGACACCATTATGTCATTATAGTAAGTCCTCGATGATTTTTAAAGATACGATAAAGTACTAGTTTTTTTATTCGCTATTTTGCAGAAATACAAACAGACTAGCTACTTTTAATTTTCCTGGAATCGCGGATGTTGCTGTATCATGGTAGCTTAAATATGTTGTGCATTTCTATGTATTATATTATCGCGCAAAATTTGATTATCTATATTTTGGTTTTCCGAAGCTTGTTGTTATAGTGTAGCGAACCTATACGAAGAAAAATTTGACTTAAGAATATTGTTCTAGAACACAAGTCAATCGAGGACTCACTGTCTTTTCCATACTGAACTACACTAGATTAATTCAACATTTCGAATTTTTATGGTTCGGAACCTCATTGTTAGACCATTCCAAATACATGGTCAGTATTCTATACCTAATTACTACATTTAGTAAAAAATAATTTCTATTCGTTTTGTCATAAAATTAAGTAAGGTTTGTTAAGTTTTTTACTGATTGACAATAGTTCAACAACAAAAATTATAATTATAGGTACAGTTTTTTATCCTTCAAAATTTGAATAATTTGCATGTATTGCAGTTCTGTATTTTTTAAACAAATATGTCATTTTATAAATGAAAATATAAAAAAACAACTCTATTCACAGATACCTATTGACACAAACGCAGTAGAGGCTCGTTAGGGAGAGCGAGGTGTACTGTTCACAGAGCTACTAGTTTATTCTTATCCTATATTAATATAAATAAGTTCGCTTACCTTAGTCAAGCAATCACGAGCCGCTACTGCACATATGTTTCAAAAAACGATTCCTTGATTTGTGCGTGGTACTCGCGTAGAGCGCGTAACTTCGGAGCATCTATAAAGTTATTGAACTCTCCTTGGGGTAAATGTCTCATTTCTTTTGATAATGCATGGTTGACTCATTATTTGTTTGTTTTTCTATTTTTCATTGGCGCCATGGCACAAAATGTTAAAAAAATATGCAAATTATGAAATTACTATAAAGTTCTTTTGAAGGATTTATTTATTCGATATGCTCAAGAGATTTGAACAGATATTTAGAAAAAAAGTATTATAATAAAATTTATTTACATAATTAATAATAAATACTAGATCTTCTATTAAATCTTTTACCACATCTTGGTCTATCTTCCCATTTTTACATTGTCTACAAATTTTTGAACTATGCAATAATTGCATAGTTCAAAAATAAAGAAATTTTTATAAACATTTTTAAATAAACGGTAAATATATTTCGTCTAAAATTCGTTATTTTCATTAATTGAAAATACATTAATAATATTTAAAAAAGTGCACTTGTATTTTTAAATTTATAAGAATAAGGAGAGATTAGATATTACTAGATAATAATTAGGAATCGGGAATTTCAATGGTCCCTGAGCTTTGAAACAGCTTTCCTTGGTCTCATCTTACAGGACCAAGAAGTATACATTTACAATCATATTTTGGTTCCATTTTCAGTTGATTTGTGACTTATTTTATTTTAGCAACGTCACAATAATATGCTTCAAATTTATTTGGCACAATATTACCAAGTATGATTTTAATCGCGTGAGAAGTTCTTACGTCTTGAATACTCCCTCTATAAATGGAAGTAACGGAGTCGAGATTTTAAGAATCATATTATTTTGCAATAAAGGATGATTTAAAAGTAATCTCAGGGTCACAATTTATTCCCACTGATTTTTGCATTCTTTCAGTTGCGCATTTTTGTTTTTAGTTTCAAAATAGTTATAGTTTTTTTTCAAATTTACAACGACTGGAATGACAGTGAAATAAATAAAATGATTGCATCAAAATTTGATTTTCAGTGCTTGAGTTTTTTACAGGTTAGTGTAACGTTGTAAGTATTTGTCTAATTATCCAAGATAAAACATAGGTAAGTACTTAAAATGATTTTATAAACGGAGTTTTTGTTTTGTATCTGAGATTACATTTATGGAAAATGAAATTGAGAGTATAAAAGAACGGGAATCTGATAGTCGGATAAGATCGGATATAATCTCGCAAACCGAAAGAATACACTTGATCTAGAGTTTATTATTTTGTTGAAGTTCGATTCCTATCGTAATTAATAGATACAAAAAAAATGGGTGATTATTGCTTAAAAACAATACGTTCGCTGATTTCCAAGACAAAATCCTGTATGATAACTATTACACACCGACAATGGGTTTGTATTTCGAGGATCTGATGGAATTGGGGCAGTTACCGGAGGTCACCCATAATAATAATGACTGTCTGATGCGCGGGATAGTCCTCTAGGTACTTCCTCGCCTCTTCCAGCTGCGGAATGTCCATGAAGCGTACGAAAATTATCTTGTCCAGGTGGCACCGATCCATATCCACCACCGACGAGTTGCAACTGCTCATCATGACCGTAACCACCGTGCCCGTATCCTGAAAGTCCTACAACGTTTCTGTATCGATCCCGGTCGGGTCGAATGGTTCCTGAATGCATAGTTGCCAAACCAGGCACGGACACTGGAACCGGAGTACTGAGCATTAAATCTCCATTAATATCGCTTATGTCATCACCGAAACTACGATGCATTGTTGAATCGTCGTCAACGCTTGTTCGATATTTGTCTTCGGTATTTCTTCGTGATTTTATTCGTTTAACGAAAAGACGAATTACTATGAAAATACCGCATAAAAGTATTCCTCCTACGATACTCATTATTATATATGCTAATATGTACATTCGTTGTGAATTACCTGAAAAAGATAAAACATAATATTACCTATACGGGTGACCTAGCTAAGGGAATGGGAAGAATTATAAAATAATAATTTATGATAGACAAATTTTATCCCTAAAATGTTGATCTGTATTTCGTATACAGCTCGTATCAAAAAATTCATCGTCGGTACTCGGTGATACTACAAAACTATAAACTGACCACTCTGCTATGTCGAGTAGTGTTGGAATTTGGAAACTAAATGTTACACAGCGCAAGTAAATACCTATTGGAGTGAATTCCATGTGTTGTATTATATCCTACGATTATATCTTTCTCAATGGCTTATTCAAACGAGGATCAACTCATCATGTGCATGATTATGCGCCAATGAGATTGTAGATCAAACCTCTACGAAATCTCAATTTCACTACTTCAAGCAGTTACGCGGAATTGCAGAGTGTCGTTCAGCTGTTTTGCAGTATAATCGACTATATTATTATATTTTGTGTTTTGGGGATAAAACTTCAGATTGGAAACTCAAATATAACACATAAAATAATTTTTTAGACTTTATAGGAGCTAAGTTGAGGGCACTATGTGATATAAAGCTATAGGCGTGCACGGTAAATGGAATATGTACAATTTCCGAGGGGGTTAGGGCGTTTACATTATTCTAGTTCATCAGCACCAGTTAACTAGTAAGTTTCAGTCGACTAGCTCTTGTGAATCTGTTTACATATTGGCATCAGCAAATTAATACAACATTTCACTGTTATACTTGGGAAGTAGGTGAAAATGAGTGAAATTGACGAATGAATTGATATAGTAGCTGCAATCAGAACTGAGCAATCTGACTACAAGTACTTGAAAAAAGTACTTTAAGTACATTTTTGTGTACTTGGTACTTTGTACTCCAAGTACATTTAATAATTGTACTTGGTACTTATACTTATAACGATCTGTTGAATGTACTTTGTACTTGAAGCTTGTGTCTAAGTACATTTTGTTTACAAGTACATTTATACTAGATCGCAAATCCCCGATACTAGATCGCAAATCCCCGACACTAGATGGCAAATCCCCGACACTAGATCGCAAATCCCCGACGCTAGATCGCAATTCCCCGACACTAGATCGCAAATCCCCGACACTAGATCGCAAATCCCCGACACTAGATCGCAAATTCCCGACAGTAGATCGGAAATCCCCGACATTAGATCGCAAATCCCCGACACTGCCTGCAATGCTACAGAAAGAATTGAAGTGCCTATCTGAAGACAAAATATTGTCGTGTGTGAAAATTTATTAAATTTCGCACTCTTTATACAAATTAACAAATTTTATTGTATCACTTTCAGTCCATCTGTTAGTTGGTTCCATTTTGAAATCGCTCGACTGGTAACAAAAGTTGAAATTCTTTTAACTTTACTGGTGCTTATAGAATAAGCACGGTTGACGGTACTAGCGCTAGTTACGCTTTACATTCTTGTAACATACTAGTCGACTGGGGCTAGTTTAACTGGTACTATTACCAGTGAACTAGCCATGGATGTATTATACTCACTGAATCCATGGAACTAGCATAATGTCAACGCCGCTATACGCCAGGTTTATAAATAAGGATTTTGTATTCGCAAAAATTAAAACCAGAGTTTTCGAAGTGCATTCGGTTGACGAAATGTTGCTGAAAATTAGTAACATAATAAAAAAAACATTCTTTAGTGCTTATGAAGACGGCCGGCCCTGTGTTTTATATGTATTTGTTTTTTCACTGTCAGAGAAGCACGTTTCACTTTGACTTTACATAATTACCATGCGTTTCGATTTGACACGATTCTTGGCATTCAAGGTAAAAAATAAATTCGTACTGAAAGCGATAAGAATTCTTTGGGGAAATATTTATATTTGTTATTATTTGCATATAAGAAACAACTGTTTTTGAAAAACAGATACGTTGTATATCTATGAATCTTTTTAAATATTAAAACAAAATTGAATCACTTTAAAAAAAAGCGTCAATTTAATAAAAGTAGGTATATATAAAAAGTTTTAGTTATTAAATTGACGCCACCTCAAAATTTAATATTTTTCGAAAAATATGAAGGAGGAAGTTTGGATATCTGTTACTCCAAAACTCGAGAGCCACTGATATGATTTAAAAAAATTCTTTCAATGAAAACTACAAGAAAAACAGAGCGATATGTTTAATGATTTGGACATAATATAATAATTTATCAGAAAGATGACTTCAGTATTGAAAAGTCGAAAGCGCCAATCTAATATTAATAGAAACACTATTAATAATCTATTTTTGATGTGAAACATCTTATGTCGGGCTGTGAACAGCCGCGTGAGGGGAAATATGCAACGAAATTTATGGTCCGCTCCTTCGCTGCTGTTCTCCCCACCACTGCGGCACTCTATCTCTCTCTCGGCTTCCGCGCGCTCGGGCACGGGAAGACAACCGCGTGTGTTACAGTGCAGTATATAGGATTACGTCAGCATAACAGTTAATTGCTGCTTTTGAAAAAATATATATTACTACATAGAGAATACCACCGAGTTCAATAACGTTTTCTTTGATGTTTCACATCTGTCGGGGGTCCCGAGACCCACACCCTTTTTTTTATTATTTGTTTTTCTTAAATATCTGCTAGATATATTAATGTTACTATGCTACGATAAAAAGGGAATGGGCAGTGACAGAAAATAGCGATTTGCACATGGGCGAAGCCGTACCGGGATAAAAAGTACCTATTATTGAAAACATTGACTCTGGAATTTTTTGCACTAAATATTATATATCTCTATCTCTTGTTATAATCCTTCATTCATTTAAGCCTTTAAGGTAATGTGAATGTCAACCGCTATTATACAGGGTGTTAATTAAGTATGTGCTCAAACTTTAAGGAATTAATCTATGATTGATTTTAAGACAAAACCTTCATATAAGTATACAGATACAGGGTGTTAAAATTTGAAAAAAATTAAGATCTTTTTATTTATTTTTTGAATAGTGCCAGCTACCTAATTAAAACTGCACACAGTAATAGAGTCAGAGAGTACATTTTGCAAAGTATTAAATTGTTTTTAATGGAAAACAAAACCGTTGCGGATCCATACTTAAAAGGTTTTGTCTTAAAATCAATCATAGATTAATTCCTAGAAGTTTGTGCACATACTTAATTGACACCCTGTATAATACGTCCAAATGTTTAGGCAATAGTTTTTGATGTTTGCACAGGCGTCACAGGGTGAATTATGCAGTTATCAATCAATATTTAACCTTCAATTGTAAAATGATGTTGGTAGTTTTATAACCATTTGACTGACAGTTGATGTGTAATTGTTTTTTAAGTTTATATTCTAGAAGGTTTAGATAAAAATTGACAAGTGATGATGTGACAGTAATTTCAGAATTGACATTTTTAAAATATTTAGATTTTAGAAATTAAAATAATATTGTGACTGATTTGTGTTTCTGACAGTAGTGTTTTTTAAATGAAATCGTGTCGTTTGATTTGAATAGTTGCTAGTTGGTAAGTTATTTCATAATTTTCAATTAAAATTTAATATCGTTTTTTCTAAAATTGAAAGCTATTGTCCGATTACACAAAACTGGAAATTATATTCAATGTAAACATTTCAGATTTTAATATCGTTGAAAAAGAAAATTATATTAGGTACATACCTAGCTAGTCCTTATAAGTACTATTTTCATATTTTTGAAAAATCTACGTAATATACAAATTCCAAATTTTATTTTACAGTTAAATAATAAATTTGTTGTTTATAATTTCGAAATATTTTACAATATTTGATAAAGAAAAATAATTGCCAGTTGATTTTTGATATATAGGTAAATTGGTATTTCAAAATCAATTCAGTAGAAAGAGAGAAATATATCTGTTTTTGATTAGACAACATAAGGAAATGAGAAACCCGTAGTCCAGTGGTTTAAATCGAGGTTTAAATCAAACTGTCATAAATCCGAATCCAACCTCTTAATGGATGTTTTGTGTTATCGGGCGAATTCCACGTGGACATTAATGTCATACATACTTATATATAGGTAGGTACCTATTTCATTTACCTACAATTTGTTTTATTATTTGAGACTGACTTATGTTTGAGGTCAAACAAAAGGTTTTCTATGTTATGCTTGATACAGATTGTAGATTTTATATACAAAAAAAAAAAAAATTGCCGTATTATTTTCAAATGCCTCACAAAAAAATCTATACCTCGTGTATGCAGGCATATATAATTGGCTATCTTTAAAGGAAAGTCAGGCATTCGAGGATATGTACTCGATGAGCTCTGTAAAGTGAAATTTCATTTAAATCTAACCACAATTTTAAAACATGCATTTTAAAGCCGGGTGTTCACGGATCAATCACAATGGGGCCCCGACCATGCAGTCGTGCTTAAATTTGTGGGCCTGACCAAAATCGTCTGGAACGACTGCATGGTCGGGGCCCCATGCAGTCGTGCTTAAATTTGTGGGCCTGACCAAAATCGTCTGGAACCAACTATAGAGATCTTGCATGGCAGTGTCTTGATCGCCTGATCAGTTGCAACATTGCAAATGGTCGGGTACGACTTAAAATGTTCCAATTAAAAAAAACATGTACACGATGTTTATCATGCGATCCAAATAGGGCCGAATGTGGTCGGTCCGATCTGGTGAACGTTCACAAAATATTGCAAATATCACCTATGAATGCCGCATGCATATTGCATAGTCCACTCCAAAAAATAACTGTTAATTTTAGAACATTCAGTATACTAGACTCTACAGATTGTGTCAAATTAAAGCTTTGCATAGGGCATTCTGTGTGTAAGATAGAGATCGATTAAAGCAATAAGTAAGAACGAGATAAATGATCGCTAATAGCAATTTTCTGTAGTTACTGTAATTAAATAATACCTACCCATGCAACCTGATAGCGTCATCTTTGTTTTGTGATTTTATCAATAATTAGTAAACGACTAATGATTACGACAACATTTACAGAAACTTTCTATTAGCGATCATTTATCTCGTTCTTACTTACTGCTTTATATATCGATCTCTATCTTACACACAGAACGCCCTATGCACAGCTTTAATTTGATACAATCTGTACTATAGTATACCCTATACCCTGTAAGTATACCCTATAGTATAGGGTTTCCAAGACATACTAATAATAAGGTGCCAAATGCAAACAAGGAGACAATCGCGTGCATCGTGCTGTTATGTGTCTACACTGGACTACACTATTTATAATCTAAGGTTGGGAGTTGGGACACCTCAGAAACAAACTTGAAGAAAATAATGGTACCGGATTATTTTAATCCAGTGTAGACATGCATGAACTTACTCAAGTCCAGTGGCCAGTCTAATAATTCGATACATACTTACTTTTAATGTACATATACATGCTAATCCATACTGAAATGATTCCGAACACTTGATTGTTCGAAGGAGAATTTGCATGTGGGACGATATTGTGGTTGACAGGATCATCGTCGATATCGGTGCCTTTGTCGGTGCTCCCAGTTCCGACAGCTCTGACAACAGACGTGCCCGTATCATCTGATCGGGAGAACGAGATCTCGTCACCCTGTACTTGGTAGTGTTGATCACGATCGGGAAGGATGCGGTCATGGTGACTGACTGACGCAAAGATAATACAAAGCTTATAGATGCACAACTAGAGAACCATATTGTGCTTTGGATATCGTGGAATCGTTGGCTAATACAGCTATGTAATGCCTCCTCTACACTATCGGCCATGATGGACGATCACGATTGGACCATGAATGACACCATCATTGCGCAGCTGTCCACACAATCGTGGATTTGATGAGCCAACGTCCTTTGATGTTTGTCCGAAACACAGACACAGCGGCGATCACGCTCGATCGTCACCGATCATGGGCAATTACAGGCGATTATGCCCTCTACACATTCGTGATCACCTGTAATTATCCATCATGGCCGTTAGTATAGAGGAGGCATAAAAAGGACGATCAATCGAATCGGTTCGACACGGTACAACCAGAAGTTCCGATTGTTCTGTGCTATTTCGAACTGAAGTCGATTTGTTATAGATATCTAGGATTTTCCAAGCAAGCAATATGATTCACATTCTTTTGTCTCGAAAAACTATGAAATAAATCATTTTATTATTTACTATTTGGTGTCGTGCATCTATGAGTATAGTATTATCTTTGATTGGTGAAATGACTGAGGAGTACTTAAAGATAGGAAAATTGCATGTAATGCAAATTATGTGACGAATGCATTTTTTTCGGTAGTATTTAATAAAATATGGAAACCGAAATTGAAATTCGAGTTTGGTTCGACTTAGTTCAAGCTCGGTTTGATTTTATGATTGTTATATGCAACGGATCGACAATTCGAGCGTGCTGTCATTACATTACATTAAAATCATAAATTTGCATAGACAATGTTAAGCAAATTAAACGCAATATTATGTGACATGTTATTTGATTATATAACAGAATTTCATTCTCTTAGATGTATGTATTTTGACAAGAACTATTCCAAACTAAGCATAATGCTAGAAACTATGACGCAGTCGAAACTCCTACCAATTCTTCAAATATATTTATAATTTGAAAACATAAAAGATTAAATTTTAAGAATAAAATAAACTCGTTACATAATTACTGTGTTTATTAAAAATTAATTTCAAATTTTCATTAAAATCGAAATGGAAAAATAAGAAATACATAAATAAGAAATAGGTTGGTCAATATTTCATAGATGGTCGACCCTGTATACTCTTAAAACTGTTGGATGCATTTAAACAACCGAAAAAAGTTTATTATAGTAGAGAGTATTTAAAAAAAAGTCCTGAACGGCAATAAAATGTTCAACAAAGAAAACTACAGCTTTTAATCATCTTTCTTCGTTCTAAACAAAGCATAGGCAAAAAATCCGAAAGTAGGTACCCATCTTCTATTGACTATCTTTGTCAGAAGTACGAAATTGAAGATTGTTATACGTTTTATTGCCGTTCAGGACTTTTTAAATAATCTCTACTATAGATAATATCCAAAAATTCTTGTTTTGTTTAAAAAGTCAATTTATATGTATTAATTCAAGCTTTATTTTTTATTATGACTAAACACTTAACATGCTTAGAGTAGCAAATGCTAAATAAATAATTAATCTAAAATTACAAAATAAATGTTAACGAAACAAACAATTCAGTAACTGGTAACATAAATAATAATAATTGATAAGAATTTTTTGGAACTTGGTCATTTTTTTTATTTTAGTACACGCCTAATATCTCTAATGGAAATCATTTAACTGCTATTTGCAAAAGGCACTGATAGAATATTCTCTTTTAAGGCTTAAAACAGATGAACGTGTTACACGCTGTGTGTAAAATGACGCTAGAAATATGAAATACACAAGCGTTAAATATGTCTATAAGCTTTACTCTAAACATTAGGTATGTTTAGTATATAGGTATATTTGTTCCACAACTGTCAATAATTAAAAAAATGGATTAGCGGCTTAGTGATTTCGTAATGCGAATCAGTTGGTTCAATTTTAAATTGACAAGTTTAGCAGACACTCCCAAGCTATAGTTAATATCGATTAAAAAATTTCAAATAAAACATTTATTCAGTTTATTTTTCTGTTGGTTAGTTTTTCTACACATTGATTACGGCAATGCCAATACACACATAACAATATGAATTATTAAGAATAGTTCAAAACTACTTTTTTCATTCAGACAATGTTGGTAATACACACATGTTATCTATGGTTGCCAGTTTTACAATGTTGATAATTGGTTCATTAAAAAACGAGAGGCAAATTGCCTTTCTACATCTACCAAATTTTATTGTACTTTTGTATCAGCTGACGAAATTCAAAATCTTGCGGCTTACCTCTCGTCAAAAATGAGCCGGCCTAAAGCTGCTTTCTCGTTTAATTCGAGTAATGTAATTTTAATTTTATTACAATTTTTGTAGAAAAATACCAAAAATTCGACTTAAAACTGTTCTATAACCTTAAAAAATGGATCAATGACTTCAATCCGTCAGTCCATTTTTTAATTGAAAGTTCTGTAAGAAATCTGTATTATGACTAGTTCATTCGGATCCCAACGCGAAAGCAGCTTAGTTAAGTTACAGGCAACCTGAATATTGGTACAGATATTCTACTTACTGAAATTGGTGAGATCATTTCTTCTATGGGAAGGTATGCCAGTGCTAGTGATTTGAGGTGAATCTTTCGTAAAGTCGTCATGTCGATTGTCGGTGCGTCTTGTAGTAGTTGGTCGATCCCGTCTTTGATTATAATCCTTACCATTTTGTAAACCTCCACCATCGTCAATACCACCCAATCCAAACCCACCATTTTGTCCGTGTCCATCACTAGCCACAGTCGCCATTGCATCTAATTCGTCATCTTCAACTGGACTCTCGTACATTTCTTTCAGAACATTACGAGGCACTGAAAACAACACCGGGGTTTCACAAACACGGATTATATAATCCTTATCTCCTTTTCCTAAATTCCCAATGGATTGATTTGATATGTTGCCAGCTTTTGTGAATGTCAATCCAGCCGTGTTTGTGTTTTGACAATGACATTGGGGTTTTATAAACATGCAATTTCTCCTAAAACCTCCTAATTGAAATACCAATATGGAATTTAGTCTGAGTTTGAAGCTGAACTGATCTAAAGCCGGGAATATATCTGGCAAACGTTGCCATTCGTACCCGTTGTCAAAGGCAGGGCCGCAGTAAGGGAAGGGCGGAGGGGGCGACGGCCCCGGGCGCATTAAGCAAGGGGCGCCGAAGACGCTGTATTTTTTGACATGAAAAACGACAATGATTATTGCCAGGCTAATTACAATTCGACAAATATAAAATATACAATAAATAATAATACTTTTGCAAATAGGACTAAAGAAAGAAATATAACACTTATTATTAATTTGTATTTCACATTACGTATTTAATATTACAAAAGTAGCAAGCGCAAAGCAAATGCTTGAATCATTAAATGAAAATATTAATAAAATGTCACATTTAGAGTACTACAAACAATTCATTATTTGGGTTTAGTGGAAAGCTATTCAAACATGGGAATAGCATATAGAATTTTTTAATTCATGTGAGAGATAGTTCAGTAAACCGAAGCTCATAAAAAATTATTTACGATCTTCAATGAGTCAGAAACGGCTAACGAATTTGGCGATAATTTCTATAGAAATATATTATATAACTAAAAGTGCGAGTTGTTGGAGTCGATTCAGCGCTATTTTTTCTATAAATTGACTTAATATCAAACGAATCGAGTCGAATTTATTTTTCAAAAATTTCGCAAATTTGTACAAAGAGGGAGGTCTTCTTACTTTTGGCATTTTTAAGAAAACTCAAAAATCTCTTAGATGCTGTTTATATATCTTTGAAACTAAAAGTGCGAGTTGTTGGAGTCGATTAGTGAACATTTTTTATGTTTTTCAGTTGGTTGTGTTGGAATATCTTATAAAAATCTTGTATCATGCATTTTTTGATTTTTATTGGGGGGGGGGGGCGCAAATTGAAATGTTGGCCCCAGGCGCAAGATTTCCTTGCTGCGGCCCTGGTCAAAGGTTAATTAATATGCGATCGTTTGCAACAAATTAAGTGTGGTTCGAATCGCTAGCAGTATGAACGAACGTTTTCCATCGGCTGTCGGTAAAAATACAAAGATCAAAAGAAAATGTGAGCCACGAATGTCTGGAAAGGCTGCTATATGTGGACGTGTTGACAATAATTTGCAGTAGTTCGCTGCCATTTGTCGAGAAAGGTGAAAATTACTGGGAATGCTAGGGAATGTAAATATTGCAAGTCATTCGTTCAAATGTGTATTGTTACCCAGAAACGTTTTCGAGGATGTCTGCGTACGACCAACAATGACAGCGACGCAAATGTCAACGTTTGTCCCGGCTTTAGATATGCTGTAAGATTTATGAATATCGATCCAGCCGTTTTTATTGTGTAATGTTCAAGTAGACAGAATTAAAATTTTATTTATATGGATCAAAGGTTTAAATTACCGCATGTGAAGACAACTTTAAGATACATCCTGGATGCCGGTTTGCAAGGGTTGCCAAATGTGGCCGCATCTGCCGATAATGTGCATCGACGCTTGCCATGGCAGACATGCATCACAGCTTCTGTGGCATAGCTGACTAAACAAGCTGTAATAAAACACTTTATTCAATATTGCTTGTAAAATATTAATTATAACGTTGAGTATACATTAACATTGTATGGCACACGCGACTAGCCCCTGCAGTCAGGGTCCATTCTGATTGGTCGAATACCCTATCTTGATGTCGTTTGACACACACACACACCTAAACGAACGTAACAACTATAGTGAACTCTGTATACTAATATGGATAGTTGATAGCGATTAAAAAATGGGTTTTGTATGTGGACAATGTTCAAACACATATTCTTCAAGACAGGCATTAATGTTCACAAAATTAGAATGAAAACTTCAGGTAAGGCTTGTAATCTAATTCTTTCTATAAAAGTCGATCAATTTTCTGACATTTCAAAATAAAACTTAATTAAAATTTATTTTTCCATTCCAATTTCTCAAGAACAATGTTACTGTATAAATTTTGGATATCCTAATATCTCAAATAATAATATTATATTAGGTTTTATTTTGAAATGTCAAAAAATTAATCGACTTTTATAGAAAGAATTAGATTACAAGTCTTACCTGAAGTTTTAATTCTAACTTTGTGAACATTAATGCAGGTCTTGAAGAATATGTGTTTGAACAATCTCCACATACAAAACCCATTTTTTAATCGCTATCAACTATCCATATTAGTATACAGAGTTCACTAGTTAGTTGTTACGTTCGTTTAGGTGTGTGTGCGTGTGTCAAACGACATCAAGATTGGGTATTCGACTAATCAGAATGGACCCTGACTGCAGGGCCTAGTCGCTTGTTTGCATGGCTGCCTTTATTAAACCATGTAATAACTTCATATGAAATAACCTTCATCACTTTTGTGAAATTTCATTTTGATTTTAGTCGAGTTTATTGAAGTTGAAACTGTGGTTTTATTATTAAATTCTAGTTAAGTTTTTTTTTTTAATTTTTCTTACTTTCTTCTGAAACGCCTTGAGGCTGGGGACACTCAACACTTTCGTACTCCGTGCGACCGTAACTTGCGGAAAACACTGCAATTCGCAAATTCGCTTCACAATTGAGTTGAACTACGTCATTTTCACAAGCAACTTTACTTCGAAATTCAACTGAAATATTAAATAATATATATAGCAATGTGCCGTTGCCAGTGGCGGCGTTAGAGGGTGGGCCGGGTGGTCCATGGCCCACCTTGGTCTTGGCTCACCCCTTGGCCCACCCTGGAATAATCCCCAATCTCTAGTTCATCTTTTAAATACGTTTTTAACCCTCGAAATTTCAACAATTTTTCTTGTAAATTCTATAGCAAGTAATCTAGGTTAAACCACAATCAGCAATTTACTAGAGGCTTGATAATTTTCCGGAAATATGGGGGTATTGCCAATTGTAAATATTGTCGACGGTACATTGCTAATTACAGATTTTAAAAAATAGCGAGTTATATTATTAGGTAAAAGGTCAGAGAGGACAAAAAAACAGTTTCGCCTACAAAAAAAAACAAACAAACAAATATTGAAAGTTGGTTAAATTACCGATAAAAAAGCTTTGATGTTTTTTAATAGTTAGGTACAACAGTTTTCAACTTATTTGCAAAACAAATGTGTAACCTTTGACCCGATATGCCAGCGTCGTATCAACAGTGACCTTTCTGGGGTAGTTTTTGTACTATTCATTTTCAAGATAGAGTGACACTGTTGGAATGTATTTTTTCAAATTACTCTATCTTGGAAATAAATAGACTATAAGGTTGTCTTGAAAAATTCAGCTTGTTAGTTATTTGGAAGTAGGATTCTAACTTGACGAGGCTAAATACGTTTTTAAAATATTGACTTGGAACTAGAAGTACTTACATGGACGGCACTTATAAGCAACCTCAACATATTTGGGTACGTCAGGGCAAGGATTTTCACCAAAATTCTTTGTAGATGGATGGAACTTACATTGTCTTTTCTTTTGACAAGCTTCTACTACAGTCTGTAACAGAGAATACTAAAACTTTTCAGTGATAATCTGTTCAATTAAAAAAAAGTTAATTTATTGAACTGAACATTTCACAAACGTTCCCTCACATACTATAGATTTTTAATATTTTTAATGAAAAATTCCAGTAAATAACTTTCATTTTCATTAATTTATCCGGAAAAAAAGAATTTAATAATTATTCAGACTCCGCATTTATGATCTGTAATACTGGTGCACAGTTTAGAAGAGGCGGTAAATCTTTTCTTTTTGAACTCATCGTATAATTTATATTCGCTTTCTATGTTCGACTGTTTTTGATCAAGGAATAATTTGTGAATTGTAATTTAATTGTAGATTATAGACGCGTCGACAACTCAGGTCATTAGCATCTTCAACACAACAAATAATCCATTTGTGTATTAGAATCCGCCAGCCGGCATACACAAACCGACTGGTACGAGCTCGGGTCCCTGAGAGCGCTAATTCCCAAAGAAAATTGGAATGCAATTTGCGATAGCAATCACATTCCAGAGGGCAGTATAGCCTAGATGGTAGCGTGCTTGGCGCCGCAACCTCTAGATTGGACTGCCGTGGGTTCGAATCCCACCTGCGCTCATGGATGTTTTGTGATGTTATTTAGTTTTAAGTTAGTTGTAATTTAGTGTAGTTGAAAGACGCTAATGACCTTAGATGTCGACGCGTCTATAATCTACAATAAAAATAAAATAAAAAATCACATTCCAATGTCCCCCCTGGGGGGTTTTAATTTACTAACCTGTATTTGATTTGGCAGGGAACATGTCAAATTCTGCCGTACAATATTTGTAAGGGGACCTGCAGTGTACTTCGAAGGGCAGGGTGAACTGGTTGATGTAATCTTGTACTGAGCAAACTGGATGGAAATTGTTGTGTTCGTCGGACAATTTAATTTCAATAAATCTTCATCACAGCCAGTCTTTTGGTAGGTCCTCAAAGTCCCCGACAGTAATGCTGAAAAAGAAAAACAAAAATACATTATAAAAATATATATGAGCACTGTGGTTGGAATAAAAACAAAATAAAATATAGTCAGGGCCGCGCCGCCCCTGTGTGCGAAGTGTGCGGCGCACACAGGCGCCAAGACAATAGGGGCGCCGCTATCGAAATTATTTTTGTTACACTTACACAACAACATATTTCTTTGTAGTGGAGTATCGATAAGTAAGTAGGTATAATAGGCGCAACAAATGCCTCGTAAACAACAAAACATAATATTGCGCTTATTGTACAAGTCTCCTAAGATATTCACTAGAGAACATTTATTTCGGTCAAAATTAACAAATAAGAAATAAAAATAAGTTGAAACATTAAGATTCGTGAAAAAAAGAGGCGCTTCATAGGTTTCGCACACAGGCACTGTGGGGGATCGGCGCGGCCCTGAATATAGTTACTTCTTACCACAACAGTTTTATTGAGCGAACACTCAAGTGTTCGCTGAAGATGAAAGCTTAGCTTTCGAAATGTACATCCATCAATAAAACTGTTGTGGTAAGAAGTAACTATATTTTATTTTGTAAAAATACATTACGTTATTTTCCCATGTATTCTATTTTTTAAATTTATTTAAATAAATTTATTTATAATTAGCACTCATAAGGTTTTGAAGATGTAAGCAAAAACTTAGGAAACGACGACTGTATTATACAAACAAGCCGTGAGGTGGGTCGTTTATTAGGACTAAAAGTGCGATCCACACGACGAAATTCCCAGTTTGATAAATATTTAATAATAATAATTAAATTAGATATTACACAGAAAAGTAATCATTTTAATCATTAAAACATAATTATTATTTATTTTTAACAATAATTAAAAAAAAAAACGGCTGAATCGATTTTTATAAAATTTATGTCGGATCAAAATGACGTGAATATGCCTCGATTGACACCCTTACGAACTCGATATAATTTTTTATTCGCGAGATATTGTGTAAAATCTACTTTTTTGGAGTCTATTTGGTTAAGAAAAAAGAACGGCTGAACCGATTTTGAAAAAATTTCTTTCAGATCATATTTACGTTAATATGCGTCGATTGGCACCCTAACGTAGTCGATATCATTTTTCATTCTCGAGATTTCGTCTTAGAAAGAAATGAACACATACGTACGTACGTACGTACATACGTACACACACACACAGACATATTTATAAAAATAGTGTAGTGACCTTGAAACATAAAAATTTATTATACATTTTGATTTAGATTTTCGGACCCATTACAATAACTTCCAATGGAAAGTTAATAAGCAATTTAAAATAACAATTAACAGTAGCTATTTAGTACACGTTAATAACGTGTAAAATACACATTTAAATATAATATTATAATCAAATATAAATAATTTAAAAACAAACTGTTGTATACATTGTAGAAATCAGCCTTTAGTTATAACTGTTACGCAATTAGTAATTTATTAAATAATGTTAAAATTGTACTTTGAATGATAAGTTTCTGAAGTCAGACATGAACAGTGAACACAGATAAATAATTTAAAACGCGTTATTCTATTCCATTTTAATATTATACTTATTTTAATGTAAGATAACAATTTTAAAACATCAATCATTATTTTATAACAATAAAACACAAATAATATATATCAATAATTTAATATTGTGTACATTACGTGAATTCAAAATAACAGTTTGAAATCAGCGCTAATACTCTAGCCAATTAAAATCGTTTTTCACAAAATAATGACGCTCTTTTTACTGAGCGTGTTTTGTTTTTTAGTTAACAGACAATCCATTTTAATATCATTTTGTTCCGTTGTGCTCCCAAATAAAGTAAAGTTCCTCGACTCTGAAAGTTTGTGTGCAGGTCAAAATTACATATAATTTTAAAGTGTAAGTAATTGCGATCATTTTGGCATAATTTTTATCCGGGGTCCGAAAATTTGTGGCGTTTTATTTGACGATGCAGTATTCGCATATACCATATGAGATGATACAATTGTACCTGTCATATATTTGAAAACTCATTTTTCAATTTTTAAAGTTGCTTTGCTTATGAAAATGTGTATAATTACTGATTTTGGGTCATTCTTAATGTTTTGGAATAGATTTTGATTGGTTTTTGTAACTTTTATTTGCCAATCTGTCAAATGCATTTTTGTTGGTTAGTATTCGGTATAGGTACCAGCGGGGAGATACACATTTCATAGGTGATTTCACCGAATCTATACGGACTATTTTGAAATCGATTTTGATGGACTGTTAACTTAATTTTTCATGATGACTTTGTATATTAGGTATACGTTTACATAAATTAAGTGCAAATAATAGTTTTTTTAACTAATTGTGATATTTTTTCGTGCAATTTGAGTTTTTTTATAACCTCGAAACTGGGTTTATTACTGGGCTAATTATTGACAGTGTTTTTAATAATAAATACAATATGTAATCATATATGCTTTTGACAACTTTAAAAAACTACTTTTCTGTAATATTCTACGCCGCTGACCATATTATGTAATGTTTAAATTGAAATGTACACCGTTTACATAAATGGATCTTGATAAAATGTTTAGTTTCGATGTTTTAAAAAGAAGAATCGTTGAGTTAAATGAAGTAATTAAAACCTAAGCGTTAAATCCATTTAACAAAATTAGGACCCAGGTCACTACAACTTCATTATTAAATAATATGATTTTGATTAAATTTTAGACGTTAAAAATATTATTTAATAGGTAATTTATGTGACATTGTTGCGATCGGTTTAAAAAAATGTAGTCACGAAATTTGACCCTTAAGTAACCTGGTAGAAATAAACGCTTGTGGAATTTTTATTTTTCTGTATTTTTTTTTTGTTCAGCGGCGCGCAAACTTTTTCAGTCGCGCCTCCTATTAGAGTTACTTCAATATAAAGTTTTAATTGACTTTTTTTTTATTTTTCAGGAAATCTATTCGTACTGCATACATGCAAGTAATTGTTGAAAAAAACGTGCCTCTACTGTTAAATGCACCAGCAGCGATGGCAGACAGTGGCGTAGAAAAGAGGGGAGGAAACGCTTACTTATCTACACAACGTGAGTACAATAAAAACATTTTTTCGATTTATAAAATTATTTTGATGTTTTAAGATGGCAGTAATCCATTTTAGTTTTTATATTAACAACCCATATTGGCGGACTAAGCCCATGGTTATGTATTTGTGATAGAAAAGGATAGAAGAATTGCTTTATTCTCCATCTCTATCTTTTGTACCGACACTTTTTTGGGTGGCTTCCCTATTCTATGATATTTCATCTTTTGAGCCCCAATGCCTCTTGAGCTTGTGCCTTGATCCGCCACTGGTTAGCTATCTTATTTTATGAAAAATCTGACAGAAGCCACTTTGCCTTGTGAATGTAGATATACGTTATGAACAGGCAGAACAGGGTTGCTGCTGGCCTAGGCTACCTTAAACAATGACTGATCCTTTAATTAAATGCAAATCTTGTATAAAGCTCACGGGAACACTTAGATGAGCATTATATCGAATTTGCCCGTTATAAAGTTATTTAACGAATGTGTAGGTAGCCGGTAGCTGCTACAACAGCAACCTATATACTATTGCTATGTAGGGCTGGGAGCGAAATATCAATTATAAGAGATCAAGAAGCAGGAAATCATTCCGATTTTTGATCGATTCAAAGAATATACGAGATATTGATAGTAGAGGTTAGAGAACTATCGATATTTTTGATGTGAAATATCTTATGTCGGGCTGTGAACAGCTGCGTGAGGGGAAATATGCAACGAAATTTATGGTCCGCTCCTTCGCTGCTGTTCTCCCCACCACTGCGGCACTCTCCCTCTCTCTCGGCTTCCGCGCGCTCGGGCACGGGAAGAGAGAGAGAGAGAATACATACGAACGTACTGTAAAGCAAAAGTATATGTATACGCGTTTAGGTATGTAATATAGATACTTCGCTGTGTATTTAGTTGCGTTTCTGGCTCAGGCGTGCTCAAACGCCGCAACCTTCGCTGCTGTTCTCCCCACCACTGCGGCACTCTCTCTCTCTCTCTCTCTTGGCTCAGGCGTGCACTGTAACACACGCGGTGTTACACACGCGGTGTTACAGTGCAGTATATAGGATTACGTCAGCATAACAGTTAGTTGCTGATTTTGAAAAATATATACTACTACATAGAGAATACCACCGAGTTCAATAAAGTTTTTTTTTGATGTTTCACATCTGTCGGGGGTCCCGAAACCCACACCCTTTTTTTTTATTTTTGAATAGGTAATGAAGAAATGTAGATATAAAATTTGATTCTTGTGATCCCGAACAGAGTTTAGTGACTTTTTTGTTAGTTTATTTCTTTGTCTCTGGTCAAGATTTTCTGTCTGCTCCAAATTGAACTAACATAACTTTTTAAATTATTCTTACGGAAAGTTCTCAACGAATTTATAATTTAGGCGTAGTTAAGGTTGTGAAAAGTAAAGAATTTGTCCCTATTCGAGCCAAATGAACCATTTTCCTGAGAGTAGTTCTTTCAATTATCCACGAGAGGCAGCACTTGTGGTAGGTACAAACATTATTTATTCCCCATTAGTGTCGTGTCATTTAAGAGATATAACTTAATTATTAAATCATTATTAAATTAACTAAATAATTATTAAGTTATACCACTAAAATGACACGACACTAATGGGGAATAAATAATGTTTGTACCTACCACAAGTGCTGCCTCTCGTGGATACAGACTATTCAACAAAACATAGTACAGCCTTTCCTAAAATTTGCGCTGATAATTCAAAAGTTTATCAACATATCTATAAGTACCTATAAAATTGTTCTGCTAGAAGTTCTAAAAGTGCTACAATATGACGATTTCGTACGTCCTCAAGTGAGTCGCAGCGGTCCTTCCGGTAGGACGCTGTTCACTCTATCAAATTTGACGCACAACCAACGTGTGACAGAGTCTAGAGCCGGCCTTAATGTTTCTCTTACTTAAAGTTTTGACGGGAATATTTTTCTCTAAGAAGAGTCTTCTTAGAGAACATTCCCTGTAGTTATAAGAGGGTACATAATGAAATTTGGAAGAGAAAAGATCAGGAATGAGGATAACAGAGGCGGGAATAGAACTAGTTGAGCGTGCAGAGAAAAGAAACCTGAAGTGGTGTGGTCACGACTTCTCAGGATGGGAGAGAACAGATGGCCTTTTAAGATTATTAAATGGATTCTAGAAGGAAGGAAAAAGAAAGGGATATCAAGACGCAGAACGCTCATGGGATGAATGAATAACAGATGCCTTAAGAAGTCGAGAAAGATGACAATGTGGTGTAACGGTTAGCGTAGCGGTCTTTGGATCACACTGTCGTGGGTTCGAATCCCACCTCCGCTCATGGATGTTTTGTGATGTCATTTAGTTTTAAGAGAATTATTATTTAATGTATTTAAGACGCTAATGACCTAAGTTGTCGACGTGTCTATAATCTACAATAAATAAATAAGAAGTCGAGAATGGGGTCGTCCCATTTTTTTTTTTGGAATATACGTTACAAACAGATTATGAAACAATTTTTTTGAGAATTTTTCGGAAGTTTTGTCTGTAATAAAAAAAATCGCAAAAATATGTATTTTCAATGTAATTTTAAACATAGAATTGTGCCGCTACCGAAATAACGTAGATAATTATCAGCTTGTGATTGGCTGACTAGATTTATCGTGTCACACCCATTGATCTGTGCGAACCACACGGAACATAATTTATATAATCTCTTTCTATAGATAAAAAAGTGTGACTAGTCTTGTACGTGGGCTTGAGAATGGCCGAGCGTGTAACAATGCTGTTGTTTACATGTCGTTGCTATGGTAAAAGTGTCAATTGGATTCTTAATTTATTATTAAAAAATAATTAATTGAAAATATGAATTTGTGCTAGGCCCAAATAACCTTAGCTGTTGGTGGTCTTTAAAACACACACAGTCTTGTACGTCATCATATGGCGGTTTATGCTTAGCGTTTAAAAAATATATATTTCTATAATTCTTGTCTACAATTAAAGAGGAAGGATATAAGAACGAAAAAGTTAATTTTTTTATTTATTGTAGATTATAGACGCGTCGACATCTCAGGTCATTAGCGTCTTTCAACTACACTAAATAACAACTATCTTAAAACTAAATAACATCACAAAACATCCATGAGTCCAGAGGTTGCGGCACTAAACACGCTAACCACTAGGCTATGCTGCCCTCTAACAAAAAAGTTGGTTTATATTATTTGTTTGTGGATGCACTGTTCAAAATTATCAAATTTTGATACGTGGGACAACCCCATGTCTAGAAGACATTTTTGACATATGAAAAAGATTTGAGATATTTTCCAATTTTGCCGACTTAAAGCAATTTATGAGCTGGAATATAATTTTTTTTAGAAGATGTAAAATTCATAATTTTTAATAAAAATAATTTAAAGGATGATCTGAGAGTAACTCAGCCCTAGTATTTCGTAAGTACCGCTGCGGTACTCTTTTCAGCCTCACACTCGGATGCGACATTTAATGAATAATAAAGTTCTGTTAATTACAATATCTTTTATTTTCTTTATAATAATAATAATTTAATTATTCCACTGAATCGAATTTATGTGTTCAGTTCAAAATAATAATCCATACATTTTAATTAGCTCCGTATTCATAGAGCTTATATAATAAAGTCGTAAATTCACTATTTCTTTTTTTGTGAAATGCAAGGGGAATTTTTAGAATTATGAATTTTTATTTTTATACATTGTGAAATATATTGTTTTCTTTATAAACTAAACGTATAAAAACTAGAATTTCTAATCAAGAAATCGATTTTGTTATTTGCTCAGCATTTTCAAAAAAATAGCAAATCAATTTACAATCTTGATAACGTTTTTTCGCGAATGACCTTAACTGTCTATAATCTACAATTTCTCTATAAAAAGTTTTTGTAGATGCCGTATAAATCAGAGTATAAGACGACCCTTAAAAACCACAAAATATACCTAAAACTCGGTGGTTGCCCTACACGGTAGATACAAAAACAGGCAGCTTTGTTTCTTGGACGAATATATTTAGTTATATAATATATTATATCCTATTATAAGAGATTCCCAGTCTTTATTAAAAAAAAAAACAAGTTTAGCGTTTGTATACTACGTAGCACATTTTTAGGGTTCCGTACCTCCGTATGGAACCCTATTACTGACAAGTGGAGTGGCGTCATCTTGCGGAACGATTATAAACTATATTATTTATATTTATAATATATTTTATATAACACATGCACGCTTTTAGTGTTTTTTCGTATCTGTTTTGCGAACCTTAAATAGCTGTTTATTGACTAGTGACCATTACGCTTTTCAGTGCTCGCGATGCACACTCGCCAAGGCTCGTGTGTGCTCGCCTACTACTTGTGCTGAAAATATCGCGCCTGACGTATAAAGATGTATTTAGCACACTAGTTACACAATATACTATTAAACATTACAGCAAAGTAATCTATAAATATTTTATTACGCACGTGTGTTATAAAATAAAACAAAACAGTATTACTTTATAGAACGGAGTGCGTTAAAATTTAATATTAAACACTAACGTTCGAAAAATACTTGTTCTTTTGATGCAAGTGTTGTAAAAAGGTATCTAAGATATATTTAAGCATCTATAAACTAATTTTAAAAGTATCTAATAAATACTTCAAAAGTATCTTAGTTATTTTGTAAATATCTAAAATACATTTGAATAAATCCTAAATATACCAGATATTTTTGAATTGTATTTTCATTTTTGGATTTATTTTATTGTAAATTATAAACGCGTCGACAACTTAGGTCATTAGCGTCTTGATTACATTAAATAGCAACTCACTTAAAACTAAATGACATCACAAAACATCCATGAGCGGAGGCGGGATACGAACACACGACAGTCGGATCCAGAGGTGCGATGCTAACCACTGGACTACACTGTCCTCTTCATTTTTGGAGACAGACACAATACAAGATATTCCTCAACTTTGACACCAATTTGTATTATAATATGGTAACTTAATTTAAGATCACATGAATGAAACTGTTTTTAAAATTCTGCGCAAAAACAACCATTTTAGTTTTATATTATTCGAGTTAAAATTTTTGATGCAACAAAGTAGAAAACAACGTTGAAATTAAATAATATGTATATTAGCTTTTATGTTACATTCTTTATAAACATATAAAACATTCCTATGCAGTCTATTTAAAGGGGATGTGTGACTGTAATATAATTTGTTTAAAGAATTATTACCCTTATTCAGAGAGTTTCGTAAAATTTTAATGATAATTAAAATTAAATAAAGAGTACATTGTACTTAAAATTTCATTAAAAATGATTAAACTTATTCACTATATCGGTTATAATTACAGTCAAGTAGATTTTATGATTTCGGCGAAATCCTGATTGAAAAATATTAGTATAATATCATTATAAATGTTCCTTCCTGTTTTTATAGACCTAGAGCTAGTGACAATTTTTTGGTGTTATTTATTCAAGGCCATATTTTTGTGAAGATGTTGAGGGGGGCGTATTAAAGTGCCCTGAGTAAGGGATTTTGCTGGATAGAGGTATGAAAGGGATGAAGACCGCCCCCAACATGTAACAAAAAAAAATGCAGTCACAATTATTATTGCTTCAAGGCTGAAATTGTTTGTATAGCTTGTCGGTGACCCAATAATGCCATTATAATATTTTCAGATCGATTGGTCAGTATTAAAGGGGTGGCAGATCACCCTAAACGTGTCACGTACCCGACGAAGTTTATATTATTAGTTCAAGATTCAAATTTTAATATGTTGTTACGGCGACTGTTTTAAGCATATATTTCAATTTGCAGAACAAAATGTCGGTATTAACCCCCTCTCTTAAAGGGAAACTTGTTCGTCTAGGTGTTTATATCGTTCTGCAAGGGGGTTAATACCGACATATTGTTCTGCAAATTGAAATATATGCTAAAAAGAGTTGCCGTAACAACATATTAAAATTTGAACCTTGAACTAATAATATAAATTTCGTCGGGTACATGACACATTTAGAGTGATCTGCCACCCCTTTAATACTGACCAATCGATCTGCAAATATTATAATGGCATTATTGGGTCACCGACAAGCTATACAAACAATATCAGCCTTGAAGCAATAATAATTGTAACCATTTTTTTTGTTACATGTTGGGGGCGGTCTGCATCCCTCCCATACCGCTATCTAGCAAAATCCCTTACTCAGGGCACTTTAATATGCCTCCCTTAACATCTTTACAAAAATAGGCCTCGAATAAATAACACCAAAAAATTGTCACTAGCTCTTGGACTATTATTCGTTGATATCGTTACAAGAAATTCACAAGGGGGTTTGATAGTCATAACGTCACAACATGAGTGCATATATTCAATAAAAAGGGTTAATTACTTTACTGTTGCCGATTATATTGAAACAGAAAGCGGCTGCTATGAGCTAGGATATGAAAAGAGACAGACAGTGATTGATGTAAACAGAAAACAGGGCTCCTCAGAACAAAAATACGAATTTATACTTAATCAGGGTTGTCAAATCTATTCGTATTCTCACAGAATCAATTGAATTTCTGAAGAATATTAAATTAACAAAGATGTGTTTATAACAAATGAACTGACACATTTGATAGCATATTGAATCGGAAAGGTACGTTGACTTGGACCCTTTTCATTCATACCACAAACAAACCTTTTTAGTTTAGGTACGATGCATCAAGGAAATTGATTTTTATTAAAAAATGTTTTGTCAGAGAATTTTATATTACATCTAAGGCAACAGATACAATAAAATGATTTATTAAAAAAATAAAAGACATCCGATGTGCAACATAGTTGAGGCATGCTGTTCCAGGAAGTGCAATTCCGATACAAACTGCACTCCGGCAGCTCTGAATGAGTTCAGTATGCTCGATCTTGAAAAATATGGATGCAGGGTGTTCGATACTTGAAAAACATGGATGCAGGGTGCTCGATACTTGAAAAACATGGATGCAGGGTGCTCGATACTTGAAAAACATGGATGCAGGGTAATGCATCCATGTTTTCAAGTATCGAGTTACCCTGCATCCATGTTTTTCAAGTATCGAGTTGACATTTTGTGTCCTGGCACTATTTTTTCAACACGTCTATTTAGCTTCACTTTATGTATCTACGTTATATGTAACAAATCCTGCAACTCGATTTTCATCCTCTTCCAAATGTCCAATTGACGTGAAACTTTGCAGTCATACGCAGTTTTGATGACAATACAATATTATGATATTTTGAATTATAAAAATATTTATATAACAAGTTAAAAATGGAAATAATAAAACAAGTGGTGGAAGTTCCGGTGTTGATGGTCGTGTCTCCAGCCGGTTAAAATTTAAAATAATATGCTATAATATTATAATAGGGGAGAACCACCTAATAAGAGACGAATCTGGTAATAAGAGACGTGACATTCAAATTATAAGACAAGAACTCTTGGAGATCTGGTATTTGGGAGATAAACAGCCTTGGTTGTTTGTGTGTCTATAAAAAATATGAACATTCAACATTCATCGGTGGCTTGTATATAATTATTCATTTTTTTCCCTACTTTTTCGTCTCTTATTACACGAATCGTATAATAAGAGACAAGGTTTGTAGTTTTCGTAAACTTTACATTACGAGGTGCAAATTATAATAAGAGACACATTATAAAGCGGCAAACAAATTGAGAAAGACGATATTTTAGGTAATGTTATAAAAATATAATAGCTCTCGCAGGTAGTGATTTTGCGGTACATCGTCATTATATATAAGAGAAATTATGAGTGCTTACTGTTGGCACTGTGGAGTAATTGGAAACTTGCCCGACGCGTAATCGGGAGTTTCGGGTTTAAGTCCCGACAGTGGCGTTCATTTTTTCTCATATTATAGCCTTCTATAAAAATATCATGGTGAATATGTGTTCGTCTGATATTATTATGTTATGCTAATTCACTAATTAGTGAATTCCACTTACGGTAAAGGATGTCTAATCATATTGATTATTAATTTTATCATATATATATATATACATATATAAATAGATATTTCCAAAAATGGTGCCAATGTGTTCAGGAGGCTATGAAACGTCGAGAAATTTTGGTCCAACCCCTAGGTCCCGCCATCCGACCGACGCCAATAGTGTATGTGCCATATGGCAAATACACTAATAACATCACAAAACATCCATGAGCGCAGGTGAGATTCGAACCCACGGCAGTTCAGTCCAGAGGTTGCGGCACTAAGCACGCTAACCACTAGGCTATACTGCCCTCTATCATCTGTCTCGGCTAAGTATAGAATTCTTCTTAACATTGCATTACCGCTTGGTTAATAGATGGACAGTTTGTTTGGGTGTTTTGTAGGAATTGTAATGTTTTGATCGATATGTTTTCCCTTTTCACAAATTCACTCTAATGAATATTTAAATTTGCTTGTCGTGAATGGATAGCACTCAGTCGTTAGTAGTGCGTTGTGCGTCCACTCTTTAGTTGAATGTATAGCTAGTTGGTTTGGTTGTGTTAGGGTTTTCTGCTGAATGTATTTCAATCAATTCAGTCGTAGGCCGTTATACATTAATCATTTCACTAGTCAACTTCTCTTCATATGAGCGATCATATTATATTCATGTAAACCGCATCAACCAAACTCAACATCCATATACCGACACAAACACATAAAATATTATACAGGATGTTTTGCAGTATTTCATAAGGTTTGTTCCTACGGAAATCAAAAACCGTTCGTTTGCAATTTTTTCCAACATTCGTTTCATCCAAATCTCTGATTACTAACGGCCGTATTCATAGTTAACCCTTAAGTCGTAAGGGACACTTACTCATACCCTCAAATCGAATATGCGTTTCATAGTCAAAATTAACGTCTGTAAGGGCCCTTACATCACCCTCACCTTAAGGGTGGATAGTATGTCCCTTAAGTGTCGAAAAAGTAAAAACAGTAAAACACATGAAAAACACGCATTTATATCAAAAATGACAACTGAACACAATCGGTCTGCAGTATGACCAACTGTTCTAAAGGAAAAAATCATGGAGGTTTACTATAATTCTTCCCTCACTCAAGGAAATGACTATGAAACGCTCCTTTGAATAAGGTGCCCTCAGCACTTAAGTGACCTTACGCTAATGACCTAAGTTGTCGACGCGTCTATAATTTACTATAAGTGACCTTAAGGGTTAACTATGAATATGGGCATAAGTCAGTGGTTCTAGCAGATTTGTATATTAACAATCAGAAAAGTTTGCTGATTGTATGCGAATTTTTTATGAGAGACACGCGCATTATCGGTAGATGAGTCGAAATGACTGGAGATGTTTTGAATCGAGTCAATTAGTGCAGGGGAACATTTTTTGAAAAAAGTTCTAAACGCAATTCGATTGATTGACGTTCCAATCGATTTTACTTTTGCAGCCAAGTCGAATAATATAGAGAAAAAAGATTATGTAGATACTGAAAAATTTGAAAGTTATTTCAGTATTTGCTTTGCTTGTCGCACCTCTATGCTAAATGTCGCTATTTTATTTGTAACAAGCGGCCCCGTCCGGCTTCGCCCGGGTGCTAAGAATTTATGATTTATTATCCCCCCTCCGCGATAAATTCTCCCCCTGCGAAGCGAAGCCGGGCTGGTGGTGTTTATAATATTAGTAGAACTCCGACAATAAGCTAAAATGCAAGAAATTGCAGAGTTACGTTTTGTTACTATCCCACAGGAACTATACATTTTTTCGGGATGAAAAGTACCCTATGCGCTATGAATTTGATTAAGATATCTTATTCCAATAATTTCCTTTCATTACCCATAATGCGAGGTTGTGTATAATGTAATTTTCAATCATGATTATCACTCACTTCACTGTAGACATACTAAATATTTAGAGGAAATTCTTCCGTATTTTATTTCCGCCTTGTACATCTTAGATTCCGACGAATACGTAACATACATACATAACAAAAACGGGTAACCAATTCAGCGGGAGAAGCCGAGATATCGGTAAATGCTTATAGTATGTTCAGCAGAAAAGTGTTGCAAAATGAAGGACTATCGTAAAAATAAGAAAAAGAAAAAAACCGCTGAATACCATTCTGCAATACCGAAAGCTAGTGACAATTTTTTGATATTATTTATTCAAGGCCTTAGTTTTGTGAAGATGTTGAGGGAGACATATTAAAATGCCCTGAGTAAGGGATTTTGCTAGATATCGGTATGGGAGGGATGCAAACCGCCCCCAACATGCAACAAAAAAAAATGGTTACAATTATTATTGCTTCAAGGCTGAAATTGTTTATATTGTATAGCTTGTCGGTGACCCAATAATGCCATTATAATATTTTCAGATCGGTTGATCAGTATTAAAGGGGTGACAGATCACTAAACGTGTCATGTACCCGACGAAATTTATATTATTATTATTATTTTAATATGTTGTTACGGCAACTGTTTTAAGCATATATTTCAATTTGCAGAACAAAATGTCGGTATTAACCCCCTCTTAGAGGGAAACTTGCTCGCCTAGGTGTTTATATCGTTCTGCAAGGGGGTTAATACTGACATTTTGTTCTGAAAATTGAAATATATGCTTAAAACAGTCGCCGTAACAACATATTAAAATTTGAATCTTGAACTAATAATATAAACTTCGTCGGGTACATGACACGTTTAGGGTGATCTGCCACCCCTTTAATACTGACCAATCGATCTGCAAATATTATAATGGCATTATTGGGTCACCGACAAGCTATACAAACAATTATCAATCTATCCAGGTGTGCAAGCTTTCACAGCCGGCATTGTTCCAAGTCTTCATGGTTTCCGGGCTTGTAGGCCGTGGTCCGATGTTATTTCTATCTGACGTTTCGTCTACAACTGCGGTAGACATTCTCAAAAGCGATGTGGCAGCGGTCGAAGTATCCTCCTTGGCGGCCCGGAAACCATGAAGACTTGGAATTATCAATCTTTCATCTCAGCGACCAGAGTATAGCAAAACACTTCAGGGTAGATGTCTGGAGTAGTGTGAGCGGCTGTGGCATGTGGTCTGGAGTTTAAGGTTTTATTGAGACAGGCACTGCTTCTGATATTGCACAATTTCACCTCTGCTAGACGCGGCCACGCACGGTTTAATACCTTTCTCTCTTGGAGAGCGCCAACACCAAATTCCTTCTCTGTACAGTATATGTTAGGTACGTTTATCGGAGATGACTTCCAACTTTTTTCATTTATTGCAAACATGTTTGTTGACATTAGCAACACATATACAGTAATTGTTTTTCTTTGATCGAGTAGCGCAGCGGTTATGCACTGGCCTTATCGAGTACCTTAGAGTTTAGACTGAGAAACGGTAATTTTTGTACAAGGCAATAATTTTAAACAAATATCGAGACGATGTCTTATATTCATTCATGGCTGATATAACTTGTACAAGTTATAGTGGTATATAAGACTTTTTGGGGGCAGATAGTCTAGTGGTTAGCATGCTTGGCGCCGCAACCTCTAGACTGGACTGCCGTGGGTTCGAATCCCACCTGCGCTCATGGATGTTTTGTGATGTTATTTAGTTTTAAGTTAGTTGTTATTTAATGTAGTTGAAAGACGCTAATGACCTTAGATGTCGACGCGTCTATAATCTACAATAAAATAAATATATAAGACTTCTGTAACAAAATTATAGAAATTGACTCTGATTAGAAAAGGATGTAAAGCGGGCCCAGGTTCAATTTCGGCTAAAAATCTGGTCGGATTTAAAGTTATGACTCCCTTAGGCTTCAAAAGAGATGGCGCCCTTTTTTGTAGTATATGAATCTACCAGACTATATTTTTGATCATTCAAATATTATGAAAACCATGAACAATGCTTCCAAGAATTTTACATATCAAGTTTGTGTCTTTTTCAATACGCTTATATTAGCTTCACTTGTATGTATGTATATATGTTGTATGTAAAAAATCTTGCAAGTCAATTTTCACCCTCTTCCAAATGTCCAATTGACGTGAAACTGCATGGAAATAAAAAACAAGTTGTGGGAGGAATGGTATTGATGGTGGGAGTGACGGTATTTATGGTGGGGGTGACGGTTTAATAATAACGTGTCCCCCGTTTAAAATTTAAAATAATATAAAATATAATGACTAAAAACTTGAAAATAAAATTTATAGTTTCAAAAAAATCTAAAAAACACGCTTATATTAGCGCAGATTTCTTTCGCTTCTATAACGTTTAGAAGCGTCGGGCACTCGATGAATTAATTAAATGAAATATAGGTAAAGTGAGTATCCCACGCTTCTGAACGTTATAGAAGAGAAAGAAATTTATTTTTTACTTTTTAGTGCGCTTTCGAGCGTCTATAATTTACAATTCATTCATTTAGTGCGCTAATATAAAAGCGTGTTTTCTAGATTTTTTCGAAACTATACATTTTTCAACTAAACTTTGACCCCCCCCCGTCTAAAAGTGCCAGCCTAGGCTCTAGTCTTCTTATCCGACTGATTAATTTTCACCTGTCGGACTCTAGTTATTGTGAAAAATTGATTTCGGAACGAATATATCGTATAAAAATTAATAAACAAACACTTGAAAAATTCTACACATTTATTCATCTCAACGATCGTTTCGGATTTCTAACCCATCATCAGGAGTTTAAACTAAAACTAAAATCTAAAAAGTCTACAAACATTATATATAGTAACCCAGGGAAGACTGGCGTGTCATTCCCTAGGGTTACTATATATAATATAAATAAATTTTTTTTGTACGGCTGAAATGCAATTGAAAAATTTTTTTTTCGTCGGAGAGCAGCCAATTATATAATTGTTTCGAAACATATTGGAAAAAATCATTTTACCAACCAGTGGTCACAGTCAGGATTCTAACCTGAACCTTTCCACTTTCGCGGCGGAATGAGCTTACAATACTCAACCGTGACAATGTTTGTAGACTTTTTAGATTTTAGTTTTAGTTTAAACTCCTGATGATGGGTTAGGAACCCGAAACGATCGTTGAGATGAATAAATGTATAGAATTTTTCAAGTGTTTGTTTATTAATTTTTATTCAATCATGTTCTACCAAGTGCCTAGCGATAATTCTATAGAATTTATATTAGAATATATCGTACTTTCAGTATTATGAGCAAGGTTTTGGAACGCAACCTAAGAGTGCAAAAGTGGAGACTGTGTATAACTGTAGAGAAGAGAACCTTAATTGCAACTTCATCTCTAAATATGCATGAGGGGATAAGATAGAACGGAGTTAAACTACCCTCATTACCATATATCAGCTTTCTTGGCTTGGAAACTTTTTATTCTTATAATTATTGATTTTAACAAGGTACTGTTTCGCAGTTTTAAACTGTTCACTTTGAAAATAATTTAAAATCATTTATCAAAAGTTCAGAAAAACTATCTATCTTTTGTTTTTATATCTACTTTAAACCATTATGAAACTTGTTACTTTTCAGCTACATTACTATTTATTACTAGACTGAAAATTTTTATTTACGAAAGGCAGGTTCGGCTTTGAAATATGTTGCTTACATGTTCTGTAACTTGTAAGAAAATGAAAGTATGGTGATATAGTAACGGCCGGCGTTAGGGGGGGGGGGTTAAGCGGGGCAAAGGTACCCCGGGCCCTTGAAGGGGGCCCGCCGGTCCGAGGCTTACCTATTATATGTGACCACCGTGTTTAAAACTACGAGCTTTAAAATATTTTCCCAACAAAAAAGGCGTTATTTGATTTTTGCATTAAAATTTTCTGACTATTTCCAAAAAAAAAAACAAATTTTGGAGAAAAAAAATTTTTTTGAGGACACATGGGGCCTGAGAACGCTTAACTGGGGCCCGAAAATCCTAGCGCCGATCCTGGATAGGGTAAAAAAATCGTGTCCGAGATAAAGTCCAAATTTGGTCCTCAAAACGTGGTTTTTCGCATGGCGGCTCTGCGTGTATACCTGCTCTCTCTCTCTCTGGCAAATTCCATAGACATTTTATATCTATAAAAAATTATTTTGGAACATGAAAGTCATGTTCTCCATACCGATTTTTTTATTGAATTCCAAAATGGAAGTTTTTTTTTAATTTACGAAATACAGGTTCGCGCTTCAATTTTTTTTTTATTGATTTTCAAAAAAACTCGGGTTGCCGTTATTTGAAAGAATTGTGAATTATAGACGCTCGACAATGCCGTTATTTGAAATTCGTAGAATAATGTGGAGTTATCATGAAACTTAGAATCGGTTTAATATACACCATTCTTCCATAAAAACAGTTCGTTTTTAGTTCGAGAATATAAGTTTCTTATACACGAAAATAAACCTTTAACCTTTTTAAAACACAGAGACATTTTTTGCCTTCTTTGTAATTCAGTTCTTCAATTGTTTCAACAAGTTTACGTTTTAACAAATTATTAACATAAAAAAGTTTTGTGAAGAATTAACATAATATTTTGTTGGAATTTCTATAGAAGAATAAAACAAATATATACCAAATCTGATTTTTTTAAATTAAAATAATTCCAATTTATCTCGTCAAGGACTTGCTACTAACCACCTGAAAGTAGCTTTTCTTGTCTGCAAGTATTTACTGTAATCTCTTTTCAAACGTAGGTTTTTCAGTCGTGGATTTGAGAGAACGCCTTCTTTTTTCTGTAGCCCAAACATTTTTTATACGCGAGACTTTTTTTCGTATACATGATTTGTGAAGTAAAATTCTTAGGATTCAAGCCTCTATTTCTCGTCGACAATGTGCTTGGTCATCCAGAAATGTTTCTGATTCGTCAACCGAGTATTTATTAATCGCGACATATTTCAGGAACGTATTATTTGCATTTGTCAAAAGATCATTGTTGACATTAACTTTTTAACGTAGCGTTTTAGAAACATGTTTTATAGGAACATTTTAGTTTGTCTTAGTGAAAAGAACATGATTACATATTCCAAGTCTTCATGGTTTTCGTCTACAACTGCGGTAGATATTCTCAAAGGCGATGTGGCAGCGGTCGAAGTGTCCTCCTTGGCGGCTCACAGGTCACACTGACCTGTGAGCCGCCAAGGAGGACACTTCGACCGCTGCCACATCGTCTTTGAGAATGTCTAAGGCAATTGTAGACGAAACGTCAGGTAGAAATACCCCCGGACCACGGCCTACAAGCCCGGAAACCATGAACACTTGGAACAATGCCGGCCGTGAAAGCTTGCACACTTGGATGATTACATATTTTTCAAACACACTTTATAGGCAGATACACTAATTGACGTTGGTCGAATGCATGGCCCCCACATTCTAAAAAAAAGTTTAGTTTTGTTACCAAAATTCATTTGAAACGAATAAATTTTGCAAAGAAATATTTTTTAATTTCAACTAATTATTAGTTGCCGGGATAGCTTTTATATTTTCCAACAGAGACGGTTTGGCTCCTCCAAAAATACCAATTATAAGGACAATTAATTTAACAGAACACTCTGGGAACTGCTTCCTGAGCTCAAAAAGGTCTTGATAATTTGCTCGCTTCTCAGTCTCTTTCGCGACTATGTTAGTTTCAACAGGAGCTGGAGGATAAAATAGTTCCAGAAAATCTTTTATGATTCAATCTCGACAACGGGATCAATATCGCCGTGAACATAAGGCAGAACGGGAATTTTATCAATACCGTAATGATTATTAACTTCCCATTGGAAGTTATTGTAATGGATCCGAAAATCGAAATCAAAATGTATAACAAATTTTTATGTTTCAAGGTCACTACACTATTTGTAGAAAGATGTCTGTGTGTGTGTATGTGTGTATACGTACGAATGTGTCTATTTTTTTCTAAGACGAAATCTCGAGAATGAAAAATGATATCGACTACGTTAGGGTGCCAATCGACGCGTATTAACGTAAATATGATCTGAAAGAAATTTTTTCAAAATATGTTCAGCCGTTATTTTTTCTTAACCAAATAGACTCCAAAATAGTAGATTTTACACAATATCTCGCGAATAAAAAATTATATCGACTTAGTAAGGGTGTCAATCGAGGCGTGTTAACGTCATTTTGATCCGACATAAATTTTATAAAAATCGGTTCAGCCGTTTTTGTTTTTTTAAAATTATTGTTAAAAATAAATAATAATTATGTTTTAATGATTAAAATGATTACTTTTCTGTGTAATATCTAATTTAATTATTGTTAGTAAAATATATTTATCAAACTGGGAAGTTCGTCGTGTGGACCTCAAGGGTCGCACTTTAGTCCTAATAAACGACCCACCTCACGGCTTGTTATTATTTTTAGTACGGCCCTGTATTGTTTTATTTGTATAATACAGAGTAGTCAGTAGACACATGTCAGTGTTTTATTTATGACGATGCAATCAAATAGACTTCAATCACATGTTCCATGTAATAAAAGACTTCAATAAAACACAAGACCCATTCATGATTGTCAAAGAACATCCAGTTTTATTTTTTTTTCTTTCTTATCTGATGATCTGATAAACAAAAGTTAATTAATTTTATTATGAAACAAAAACCTCTGTGTTTCAAATTAAAAAAAAAAACGGTTTTGATGCTTCTTTTAAATCCTTTGAAGTAAAATATTAGCCGTCTTCTAAAAATAATTTTATTATGTAAGTACCTATGTAGAAGTCTGTAATTAAAATTGAAGTACAAAAAAAAAACAGAATAAATAACATTTTTGTCAGTTTTGTTGGAAAAAGAAACAAGGTGAAAATATTTTAATCTGACATAATGTTTTGAACAATAAACAGGGTGGCTCAAAAAATATACATGTCTAGATCATCGATTATAATAAGAGAATTTCTAGATTTTTATTTATTTATTTATTGTAGATTATAGACGCGTCGACATCTAAGGTCATTAGCGTCTTTCAACTACACTAAATAACAACTAACTTAAAACTAAATAACATCACAAAACATCCATGAGAGCAGGTGGGATTCGAACCCACGGCAGTCCAGTCTAGAGGCTGCGGCGCCAAGCACGCTAACATCTAGGCTATACTGCCCTCTTCTCGATTTTTGAATATCTTTTACTGAATATATCTATTACCTATAGTAAAGTTCCTTTTTGTGTCTGTTTGTCTGTGTCTTCGCAAAAAAATTGAAAACCGCTCAACCGATTTCAGTTTGGTCCCTCTAAATAATTATTTCGAGTACGCTGCTTTTGAAAAAATGCTATTTTTGTGAAAATTCGAAGTCTCTCAGATAATTTTTTACCAACAATGCTTGTAGAGAAAAACACGATGATTCCAGTAAGCAAAAGAAAACTTTAATACTCCTTTTTTTTTTAAAGCTAGAGACGTTCAAAGACTTGTTTAATTTATGAAAAACTTCAAACACCTATAGATTTTAAACTAAAAGAGATATTGAAGTTTTCTTTTGCTTATTGGAATCAGCATGCCTTTTTCTATATAAAAATATCTGAGATAATTGAAAATTTGACAAAAATCGCATTTTCTTTTTCAAATTGACCATACTTATAGAAAGACATTTAAGCTCGATTTATATTATCCGGTCAGACACGGCGCGGGAACGTAGCGTTTCCGCCAAAACAAACATTTTTACATGCATTTCAAATACGAGTATTGATACGTGTCTGAACGGACGGGATCCGCTAAGTATAAATATTCGTATTTGAAATGCATGTAAAAATGTTGCCTTGCCGGAAACGCTACGTTCCCGCGCCGTGTCTGGCCGGATAATATAAATCGGCCTTAATTCGTAAAAGTTATCTGAGAGATTTCGAATTTTGGCAAACATTTTTACAAAGAGGAACTCTAAAGCCTCGCTCTCCAATAATTTAATAGAAGGATTCATCCTTCAAAATGTTACGCTACTGATTCAATATGCGGGAAATGAAGGCACCAGCTGGAGCTATAGTAGGTAGTATATATCTATACCGGAGCTTTCTATACTCTATCTATCTACTATCTGTGTATAGGATAGGATAACAGTTCGGGATTCGGGAACAGTCGGTTATGGGATGCAGGCCGAATGACGAGGAGAAAGATCCACTGAGAGATCTCAATATCGGAATGAAGTTAGCGGTAACGAGGATTGTTCCTTCTTCGTAATCGCACCAGAGAGCGATGTTTAATGAACATTTCTGCTAATTATATTCAGCTTAACTTTCTCACTCTACACTGTATACAGCCTGTTTTCTAAATAGCTAGCCAAACTTCGAGAGCAAATTCTACTCATGGAAATAAGTAGAAAATCAGATACAGTAAGAGGGCGAGGGCAGTATAGCCTAGTGGTTAGCGTACTTAGTGCCGCAACCTCTGGACTGAACTGCCGTGGGTTCGAATCCCACCTGCGCTCATAGATGTTTTGTGATGTCATTTAGTTTTAAGTGAATTGTTATTTAATGTAATCAAGACGCTAATGACCTAAGTTGTCGACGCGACTATAATTTACAATAAATAAAATAAAGATACAGTAGGGTAGCGATAATCCGGCCTTTAGTTAATTCGAAACCCGTTGTAGTTCGAAATCACTAATCGCAATCCGCGGGGTGAGTCATTAGTTCGCCCATTGCATCAAGAGGTTGGTAAACATGTTACCTATTTTACGGGACGGTTATCGCGTGCTATCCGCGAATCTGCCAATGCATACAACATCGTCGGTGGTGTTGGTACAAACCATCTCATAATGTAAATTATAAACGCTCGACAACTGAGGTCATGAGCGTCTTTTTCATTTTTGTTCGTCTGTCCCAGTCAGTATAAATTGAATGATCGAATAGTAAATAGAGAATGTGCCACGTAAAAAAATATAAAAATTAGGTAGAACACAAACGAAATAAGTGCAAAGATATATTACATTATCCACTTTTAAAAAATCGTGTGTAAACAGGACATGTAGGACGTAGGCACATGCAATAAATCTTATCTTAATATTAAGTAGACGTCAAACTGTTAATAACTGGGATGTCGTTCATATTAAATAATATACTGTAATGAACTTTTTATACCAAGGTTGAGTACCACTGTTTTATTTGACTGTTTTTATTGACGTCTCCTACAAAAATTTTATATCTAAATTGAAGATTGGTTATTTTGGTAAGTAAATTTATATTTTAAATGTCTACCAAGAAAACTAATATAAATTTTCGTATAAAATGTCGTATCTTAATTGATGTCGGGGGTTCCATGCGTCTTGATCCCCGAACAAAATATCCCCATGATAAATTATTAACAATGAATATTTATTGAAAAATAAATTCGACCCGATTCGTTTGATATTAAGTCTATTTATAGAAAAAGTAACGCTGAATCGACTCCAACACCCCGCACTTTTAATTTCAAATAATATAAACAGCATCTGAGAGATTTTTGATTTTTCTTAAAAATGCCAAAAGTAAGAAAACCCCCCTCTTTGTACAAATTTGCGAAATTTTTGAAAAATAAATTCGACCAGATTCGTTTGATATTAAATCTATTTATAGAAAAAATAACGCTGAATTTAGTGAACGATTTAAATTCCGGAGCTTGTTTTTCAGGAAAATTGTGGAAATTTTAAATAGTTGAGGGAACGATTTAAATAATTGAGGGAACTATTAAAATAAATTATTGAGGGAACGATTTAATTTGGGGAACTTGTTTTTCAGGGAAATCGTGGTAAAATTATAAAAATAGTGGAGGGAACGATCTATAGTGTACATTTAATACGAGGATATTTTGTCATATAGATATTTTATACAGGTTTATTTTGTCATGGGGGACATTTCGTCCGAGGATATTTCGTCCGGGGATATTTTGTCAGGGATATTTTGTCGGGGATATTTTGTTCGGGGATCAAGGCGCCTGATACCGTAGAATCTGCTTCTGAAATTTAGCTGCCTATTTTATGAATGTCCCTGTATGTTATTATTATTCTGGACTGAATGTGACACAAATAGAAAACAACTGCGTTAAACTTGCTAATGATACTGCATATTATTAGCTTTAATGGTTGATTGAGTCTTTACACTTGACTTCGCTCAAATCAATATAAATTGTGTACTTTTCTTCGAAAACAATTCAAGTTATTTCTCATTTGTTTGTATTCTTTACTTTATCAGTTTTTACTTCCTGTATATCATATGCTTTTTCAAATGTTTCTCTCATAAATTGAATATTAACTTTATGATTAAACTGAAGTTGAAAAAAGAAAATTTTTATTTAAAAAATTTCACTCTTTAACATAAATCATAAATGATTGGATAAAGTAACAACAGGATACAAGGCTTATATTATTTAAAAACAGTTATTCACTTATCATTTTTAATGGCCAACGTTTCGGCAAACATTTTTTGCCTTTCCTCAGGACCTATAACCAAAAATAGTACAATAAATTACTCTAAACCATACCTAAATCTTAAATGTAGAAAAAAAAAATTTATTTGGATATCAAATAAATAATTTTTAATACCTTAAATATTTTAGTGAAACGTCACAAATTTTAAAATTTTTTTTAAATTATAAGCCTTGTATCCTGTTGTTACTTTATCCAATCATTATAACCAAGGTGTTCTTATTATTTTATTATAAATCATAAAGTTAAGACTTTTAAGAGTCGCGTGAATCAAGTAAGTAAATGATAACATCGCGATAGTGGAAGAGAGAACAGTGTGGTGTAACGATTAGCGTAGCGACCTTTGGATCACATTGTCGTGGGTTTGAATCCCACCTCCGCTCATGGATGTTTTGTGATATCATTTAGTTTTAAGAGAATTGTTATTTATGTATTTAACACGCTAATGACCTAAGTTGTCGACGCGTCTATAATCTACAATAAATAAAAGATAGTGGAAGATTCGGGTTTGAGTACCGACGGTGACGTAGGTCTAAATTAAATTTTTCTAGTATTGCACTGTAACGTTATATCATTTCATGGGTGTTCACTGTTCATAACAAGAATTTAGCATTCCTGTTAAGCCATCAACTGTATTTCCTGAAAATGTTTATTGGTGAAGTTCGTCAGCCATCGTTTGAGGATAATCTCCATTGCAAAAAAATGAACCGTGTATTTTCCACTACACGGCACAGAAGTGAAACTTACACAAAATCTATACATATTATGAACGAATTTGCTCGACTAACAAGCGAAAACTGATTTTTAAATCAAGCGTGTCTGTAGACACACGCAACACACGCACATCAATACGTATTATGCGCCTGAAGTGATACTTTTTCAGCGTCCTACTCTTAACTTAACGATGCAGGGTGGGTGGGTGTTTGGCGTTTCGTTACAAATTCAGCCGCATAAATTCGATTGACTCTATAGTGCGTAAAAAAGTTTCACTTTAAAAAAAGGGTGTGGGTGGTCTCGGGACCCTCGACAGATGTGAAACATCAAAGAAAACGTTATTGAACTCGGTGGTATTCTCTATGTAGTAGTATATATTTTTTCAAAAGCAGCAACTAACTGTTATGCTGACGTAATCCTATATACTGCACTGTATCACACACGGTTGCCCGAGCGCGCGGAAGCCGAGAGAGAGAGAGAGAGAGAGTGCCGCAGTGGTGGGGAGAACAGCAGCGAAGGAGCGGACCAAACATTTCGTTGCATATTTCCCCTCACGCGGCTGTTCACAGCCCGACATAAGATGTTTCACATCAAAAATCACACCTCCCGATTTTCCAGAGCCCCAGTCCGGTCCTGGACTGTAGAGGGAGGTATTTTTAAAACCTAGCTGCGATCATTACAGCTATAGGTCAGCTTTAAAGTTTCCGTTCGTCTTACATCCCTGATTGATATGATATAACATTGTTCGCCGGGAATTTACCAGTCGATTGATCGGAGTGTAATAGCAACTTTATTCAATACAGCTCAGCCCAGGCAGCAGGCTAGAGCTAGAGAATAGAGATAAACTATTATTGTATTTCATTTCTTGTGAATAAAGGGATTGTGTAGACTCCTTCACCACTCTATACGATAGCTCAGTTGTGAAAGGCTTTTTCCTATCGTAACCGCAGAACAATTATACAGGGTGTACTGTTAGGAACGGCTCTGAACAGTACGAAACAGAGACGACACATTTTTAGACAAGCGACTAGGCCCTGCAGTCAGGGTCCTTTCTGATTAGTCGAATACCCCATCTTGATGTCGTTTGATACACGCACACACACCTAAACGAACGTAACAACTAACTAGTGAACTCTGTATACTAATATGGAGAATTGATTGAGATTAAAAAATGGGTTTTGTATGTGGAGAATGTTCAAATGCATATTCTTCAAGACAAATGTTCACAAAATTAGAATGAAAACATTGCAGGTAAGACTTGTAACCTAATTCTTTCTAAAGAAGTGATCAATTTTTTGACATTTCAAAATAAAACCTAATTATTATTTGAAATATTATAGGATGTCCAAAATTTATACAGTAACAGTGTTCTTGAGAATTTGGAATGGAAAAATAAATTTTAATTAAGTTTTATTTTGAAATGTCAGAAAATTGATCGACTTTTATAGAAGGAATTAGACTACAAGCCTAGTAATCTAGTAATCGCATGAATGATAATGTATTTGGAATTATTTTGTTGTGGTGGGTACCTACTACCACATTGGTAAACTAGAAACGTACTGTGGAAAGTTTCTTAAACAAGTAAAAAGCGCAAATATTTTGATAATGCTAGGCGACAAGTATTTGATACTTCAGTATATTCAATTTAACAGTTTGGTTACATAAACTACACTTTTATAATATTGTGAACATTGAACCTGACATATGGTACGTTATCATAGATATTATAAAATACACCTAGATGGAACCAACATCTTTAGTGTAACCTTTCAACTTTCGAAGCCATGTCATTTCAGTTTTTTTTTCGTACTTTTGTGAAACTTCGAACGTCCGTAAGTCCTCAATAAAAAAAGATATAGAAAATTAAGAATGTTTATAGTAATTAATTACGAAGTCACTTCTCTCACATTTGAGGTAGGACCGTTTTTGTGATTTATCTAAAGATGTGACCTTTCTGAACACGCATGCAAAATTTGAACAAAATCGATCCAGTGGTTTGAGCTCTTGGTGCGACGACCGACACACACACACAAACACACGACAGATGGACATTATTTAAAACAACTTTTTTGGCTTTAGTGAACTTGAAAACGATGTAAATTCACCAAAAACTCAAAATCGATATTTCGTACGATATCACAAGATTCTGGATCAGACTGTCGTGGGTTTGAATCCCGCCTCCGCTCAAGGATGTTTTGTGATGTCATTTATAGTTTTAAGTGTGTTGTTAACTTTCCATTGGAAGTTATTGTAATGGGTCCGTATGTACGTACGTATGTGTCCATTTCTTTCTAAGACGAAATCTCGAGAATGAAAAATGATATCGACTACGTTAGGGTGCCAATCGACGCGTATTAACGTAAATATGATCTGAAAGAATTTTTTTCAAAATCGGTTCAGCCGTTCTTTTTTCTTAACCAAATAGACTCCAAAAAAGTAGATTTTACACAATATCTCGCGAATAAGAAATTATATCGCCTTCGTAAGGGTGTCAATCGAGGCGTGTTAACGTCATTTTGGTCCGACATAAACTTTATAAAAATCGGTTCAGCCGTTTTTTTTTTTTAATTATTGTTCAAAATAAATAATAATTATGTTTTAATGATTACTTTTCTGTGTAATATCTAGTTTAATTATTATTATTAAATATTTATCAAACTGGGAAGTTCGTCGTGTGGACCTCAAGGGTCTCACTTTAGTCCTAATAAAGGACCCACCTCACGGCTTGTTATTTAATGTAATCAAGACGCTAATGACCTAAGTTGTCGACGCGTCTATAATTTACAATAAATAAAGATTAAAAAAAAAAAATCACAAGAATTCCCGTATAATAATATATACTCCGTATTAATATGGGAAAGTAAAAATTAAACACAAAATGATTAAATAGACACGTTCGTTATGCTCTGTCTATTTACCGGGATGATCTGAGGCACGTATACCCACTGTGACACTTGAACTTCTCGGTAGTTAACAACAACTACCTAATGAGCTCAACTTTTTCGGTGCGCGTAACCTGTCAACCCTATGATATGATGTGCTAGCACAAACTTTTATTATAAAAACTTTTCCTCGAGAATTCCTTTTTTTGATACTGTATTTACTGTATGTCCTTTGCTGGTATTTACAGTTTCATATTTATTTTACAAACACTCTTCTTATGTTTTTCTTCTTATTTCTGACCTCTGCATTCTGTCATATTTATAATAAAAATGTAGTTTATTTATTTTTTCTGAAATGATTTCATATTTCATACTGAACATTTTTGAATTAATATATAATTTTTCAAAAATAGAGTTCGAAAATATTTTCCTCTTGAAAATTAAAATAACAAATATAAAAATAATGTCCTACTATCGAGCGAAGTTGTTAGTGCAGCAAAAGATTTATAATTTAGCTATGTTTCAAGTCTTCATGGTTTCCGGGCTTGTAGGCCGTGGTCCAGTAGTATTTCGTCTACAACTGCGGTAGACATTCTCAAAGGCGATGTGGCAGCGGTCGAAGTGTCCTCCTTGGCGGCTCACAGGTCAGTGTGTCAGTGACTGGTGTTCTCCCTTCTTTTATGCCTAGTACCAGTGTGTTCTCTCCTCGGTCGTAGTCCGTCTCTCTGTAATTGGTCAACTGCGCAGTGTGTAGTGGTGGGGGTGAGTTCTCTACTCGGTCGTATACCGTTCTTGTACGATTGATCATTGGTTTTGTATGTCGAAGTGCTGGTGTCCAGGTTTTACTGAGATTGAGGCCTTCATCTTTTCGGTTGAAATTCTGTGTGTGTTTTTTGTATATCACCGGACCACGGCCTACAAGCCCGGAAACCATAAAGACTTGGAACAATGCCGGCCGTGAAAGCTTGCACACTTAGCTATGTTTTCCTGTCCCAAAACTTAACACCTCAAAGTTGTGAACTCAAAACTTCGTAATCTTTTTTTAATGAGAATATACACTATAAAAAATGTCATCGAAGGCCGCTTTGAAAACGGTGGACAATGTCTTTTATTAATTGATAAATTATGTAAATTTACCTTCTATACAGAGTGCAATCTTTATAAATAAATTTCAATCGAAAAGATAACTCAAAAACAAGTTTTTCGAATAACGCTAGTTTCACACACAACGGTTTTGTGAAAGTTTACACTAGTGCCGCCTAGTGTAACAAAGTGTAACCAGCTGAAAACGCTATAAAAAGTATATAATTGAAAAAAAATGGTAGTGTAAACTGCACTTAGAGTTCCGATTTATTTATTTATTGTAGATTATAGACGCGTCGACAACTTAGGTCATTAGCGTCTTAATTACATTAACAACAACTTCCTTAAAACTAAATGACATCACAAAACATCCATGAGCGGAGGTGGGATTCGAATCCACGACAGTGTGATCCAAAGGTCGGCTACGCTAACCGTTACACCACACTGTCCTCTCTTAGAGTTCCGAGATAAGCTCTTTTCAAAATTAATCATTCAATTTTGGATTATGTTTCTTTTCTGCTTACATCCCTGGACAATAGCAATAGACGGTGTTTCACATTTTGTTACTAGTCATGTTAAAACTGTAATTTGTACCTTCACAAAATTAAATTTTGGTATAAATGCACAGTAGGCTAGTGCCATTGCTACAAAAATGTCATTGTTTTACGTAAACACGTAGCAAAACGCTTAATTTATGCACGGCATTAATTAAAAAAAAATGTGTAATAAAAAATACCGCAATTAGAAAATGCGCCATAAAAATAAGTTTGTGCTACAATCACTTATTCACATTATCTTGGCGCATTAAATATTTAAATAAAAATACTTTTTTCATTATTTTTTCGGGTTTTCTATAGGTACATCGTAATAAAATCTATTTTTAACCGACTTCAAAAAAACGAGGTGGTTCTCAATTCGGTTGTATTTTTTTATGTTTGTTACCTCAGAACTCTGTCATTAATAAACCGATTTGGAAAATTCTGTTTTTATTTGAAAGGATATACTTTCAGATTGGTCCCATAGAAATGTAATCAAAATCGGTTCAGTAGATTTTAATAAAAGTAAGTAACGGCGTGTGATTCCTTTAAGGTAAATGTCACTTTTTGACACATCAGACAACGTATGAGAAAGTCGTTTTAATAAAAGTGAGTAACGGCGTGTGATTCCTTTAAGGTAAATGTCACTTTTTGACACTAAAAAGTAAAAAATAAAAAACTTTTTAACAAAAAAAAACCTTCTTCAAAAAATCACTAAAAAGAGGAAAATAATGAAATTTTGAGGTCTGCGCCAATTTAATAAAATATGAAGTCGGTTAAAAAGAACATATTAATCATTATAGGTACTACCTATACTTTTTAACCGACTTCATATTTTATTAAATTGGCGCAGACCTCAAAATTTCATTATTTTCCTCTTTTTTTTGAAGGTTTTTTTTTGTTAAAAAGTTTTTTATGAACATATGAACACAATAAAAGAAATTTTTACAAAAACTGCACTTTAAATTAAAATTAACTTCTAAGTAGATACGATCTTAATATTGTTACAAAACTGTTTTCTGAGTTGGCGGAATAATTATTTATTTACAATAATTCGTAACAATTAACAACGAAAAGTCAGTTCTAACAATAAAAAAACTTAAACGGTAATTATTGAACTAAACGCCACTTAACTAACACTTAACAAATAACTATATATACAAGGATTATTTATTTAATTATTTATGTCAGATTTATTTATATCAGATGCACTATTCGTCGCTCAGTACTTGACTTCGTATTCAACACGACACTGATCGCCTGATTGACCCACGCCGCTGTTTATATACCTGCGTGGCGTAAACTCAGTGGTGTTCTCGATTTCTCTAGCGTTCTCCAGAATGTTCATGTAGGCACCAGTGTGTTCAGCAAGCAGACACCGCCTCCTGCCTGACGTTTGTATACAGGGTGATCCGTAACAATATTATGTGTAGCAAATTTTGTAACAGTTCAGCCGTTTTTTTGGTCACGTCACAGAAATACAGTTTAATTTATATTCGACTATCCTGATACAAGTGGTGTCCTCGACCAGCGAATAGCATAATATAATATTGCCTACATATTATTACGCATACATAACGGTGACAGCGAACAGAATTTGATATGCGTAGCTTCGAATCAAGTACAATCGAGAACCTATCATTTTATATTTGAATGCAAAGTGAAAGGCGACTAAAATATATGTATGTAATATTTTCCAAGCTTCCTCGAGTGATGCTTGTGTCCTACCATCCTACGTGTGTCAAATTCCGTATAGGGATGCGCGTGTTTTGCACGCCTTCGCTACGAGTTTACCGTAACAAGAACGAACGTCGCTCTTCCATAATGATGCAACGTGACGGGTGTGATGAACGCTTATTTTTAAATTATAACTGCATTTCCCAACCTTACTACATCAGTTTCAAAAAGCCTACACTTGGAGAGATGTTTGATTCAAACATGTAAGAGTAATTTTTCAAGAGAAAACTTCCTTAGGCGCGTTAGGCAAGCTCTTTGCATTGGTACTGAAATAAAGTGAAGCGTTCGCAATCCGACAGTAAAAATTCGCAGGATACTACTGCACAAGTTTTCAGAAAACTTGCGCAGTAGTATCCTGAAGAGGACCTAATTAAGGTCGAAAGCTTGATTTTTTGTAGTATATTCGTAGTTTTAAGTTAGTTGTTAGTTTATTTTGTGTTATAGTTTACAAGTTAGTGTAAGTTAAATTATGTTTTATAATTAGTGAATATTAAATATTAACTCCGAGTGACCATTGTACTTTCATTTAATAATAATAATTAAATTAGATATTACACAGAAAAGTAATCATTTTAATCATTAAAACATAATTATTATTTATTTTTAAAAATAATTAAAAAAAAAAAAAACGGCTGAACCGATTTTTATAAAATTTATGTCGGATCAAAATGACGTTAACACGCCTCGATTGACACCCTTACGAAGTCGATATAATTTTTTATTCGCGAGATATTGTGTAAAATCTACTTTTTTAGAGTCTATTTGGTTAAGAAAAAAGAACGGCTGAACCGATTTTGAAAAACTTTCTTTCAGATCATATTTACGTTAATACGCATCGATTGGCACCCTAACGTAGTCGATATCATTTTTCATTCTCGAGATTTCGTCTTAGAAAGAAATGGACACATACGTACGTACACACACACACATACACGCAGCATCTTTCTAAAAATAGTGGAGTGACCTTGAAACATAAAAATTTGTTATACATTTTGATTTCGATTTTCGGACCCATTACAATAACTTCCAATGGGAAGTTAATAACCGTGAGGGCTGGCGGATTTTAATACACACATATGTTATTAATTGTTGTGTTGAAGACGCTAATGACCTGAGTTGTCGACGTGTCTATAATCTACAATAATAATAATAATAACCGTGAGAAGAGTAGCCTGGTTAGCACGTATTATGTTGCTGTTTACTTCATGTTTATTCTGCGGTAACGTCTTAGGTTAAAATTTAAGATCAAGTTGCGCAAGTTACTTTTTAGTCGACTATTTATACGGCCATAATCCCGTATATTGAGAATACAATTTAAAGTGGGCCGTGCCCTCATATCCAGCACCTCAACTCATAACTCACCAACATCTACGTGTACTGTTATACATATATAATGTAGAGGATAATAAAATAAATATTTGCTCAAAAGTACAACGTACATTGTGTTTCAGTAACACTCAGCTTTAAACTAAATTATTTTTGAACAACAAACACGATTTTGATATTAAATATTTTAGCACAAAATGTTTTGCAAATATAGAATTTCGAATGCATAAACACGATCGATTTTGACAACAAAACAAAACATCCTGTCGCATTAAACTAATATGTTTGACCATTAAATTATAAGAAAATATTTTTTTATTTTTTAACCGACTTCAAAAAAAAGAGGTGGTTCTCAATTCGGTTGTACTTTTTTTTATGTTTGTTACCTCAGAACTCCGTCATTTATGAACTGATTTGGAATTTTTTTTTATTTGAAAGGATATACTTTCAGATTGGTTCCATAGAAATTTCATCAAAATCGGTTCAGTAGTTCGGCTGACTTTAATAAAAGTTAGTAAGGGCGTGTGATTCCTTAAGATAAATGTCACTTTTTTGACACATCAGACAGCGTAAGAAAGTCGGTTTAATAAAAAAGAGTAACGGCGTGTGATTCCTTTAAGGTAAATGTCACTTTTTGACACTAAAAAGTAAAAAATAAAAAACTTTTTAACAAAAAAAAACCTCCTTTCAAAAGCCACTAAAAAGAGGAAAATAATGAAATTTTGAGGTCTGCGCCAATTTAATAAAATATGAAGTTGGTTAAAGAGAAGATATTAATCACTATACTATACTTTTTAATCGACTTCGTATTTTATTAAATTGGCGTAGACCTCAAAATTTCATTATTTTCCTCTTTTTAGTGGCTTTTTGAAGGAAGTTTTTTTTTTGTTAAACAGTTTTTTATTAATAAAATAGAATTCTAAATCGAGCGGACGTTTTTAGAAAGTTGGGGAATTTTAATATCACATAACCTATTCATCAACACGTCACTCAAACTGACATCCGATTTTATTTATTTAATACTATAGCTACTCAGTGTGCAGCCTGGGTGCAAACTAATATTTTCGCTCACTGCTCATCCCCATTTTGCCGTAGAGTATATTATATAGCACAGGTTACTCGTCAAGCAGTAGGTATAAGCATTTAGACAGTAAAATAATTTTTTGAAATCGGTTTAGTGGTTCTCGAGTTTTGAGGTATAAAAGAACAAGTTTATATCTATAATATATAAACTTGTTCTTTTATAATACACTAGTGACTTTGATTGTTTAATTGGTTAGCGTGTTGGTCTCTAGATCAGACGGTCGTGGGCTCGAATCCCACCTGCGCTCATGGATGTTTTGTGATGTCATTTAGTTTTAAGAAAGTTGTTATTTGATGTAGTTGAAAGACGCTAATGACCTGAGATGTTGACGCGTCTATAATCTACAATAAATAAATATAAATTGATTGTTTAATATTGTTTATTAGCAATTTTGAACCCCTACAAAGCTTCTGAACTCGAAAAATGTAAAATTAATATTTATCAGTTCAAACAAGAGGTACAAAAAAATTATGTCAAATAACATTACAAATAATATTTTTTTATCAGAAAAAGTATTTATGCTTGTCATTATACGTATTCAAAAAACGTTTTAGGGTCCCGTACCTCAAACAAATGGAACCCTTATGGGATCATTCGTTTATGTTTGTCCGTCTGTGCGTATGTCTGTCACAGTTGCATTTATCTGGACTAAATGAAGCTAAAATTTGAAATAGTTATAAACTTATTTTTTTAATCGAAAAGAAAAATGATCTAAAATAATATTTTTTATCAGAGGATGTATTATCTGGTTGTCGTTTGTCAAAAACAATATATTTTAAATAAAGTACGTCCCTTGTTTTTATTTCACGAGTATCTCAAAAAAAATGGAATGCTTTACCTGGGGATATACAGTCATCATCCACTTATGCAAGTTTTAAAAATAAATGTAAAAGCTTACACTTAAGCTCCGTTAAATATGAATAATGACCTATTTTTTCCTTTCTTTTTTAATATACTATTATTATTCGTATTTTTTTTAATATCAGTGGGACTCAAAGTCGTATGCTAGACTACCTATGTTCTTCATTTTACATATTTTTTAAATATTATGAATTTTATAATACATTTTGTTTTTATGGCTAGATAATATTTTATATATGTTTATAAATTTTCTTGACGTATCCACATTTACAAGGAAAATGAAAAAGGATTATGCTATAAGACTTATCCTTGCATAAATTATGTATGCATTTTTTCTCGAAAACGGCTCTAACAATTTTGATGAAATGTACAGAATAGGGCAAAAAATCAATCTATAAGCTAGGTTTTTTCATCCCTGGAAAAATAATTTCAAAAATCAATATTTCACGTTACAAAATAGTGTACCTTTTATGTTATCTATAATAATTTCTTTTGAATACAACATAAAATTATTTTGATCATTTTAAAAACTCGAAGTTCTTTTCAATATTTTTTGTATTTTCAGTAAATAAATCATAAAACTTCTTCATTTAGTCTAAAAAAAGTTTTATACAAATTCAAAAACAGTACATAACATACTTACATTTTCAAGTGCGTACTTCTGAGAAAAGCTGTAAAATATTTTTTAATTGCTCAGTTAGTTTTAAATCGTGCGTTAATAAAAGGTTCGATTTTCCGAGGACTTTCTCCAGGCACAAATTCTGGACAATTTCTCATCTCGAGTTCATGTTATTAAAAAATACTTCGACCAACTATTAACCTATTCGCCTTGCTGCCAATCATCAGTGTGAAAATACATAAAGGTTGTCTTTGAGCATCCTGCACACCCTAGTACTAGTAAGTATTTAAGCACGCTGTGGTATAAGAATGGATTACAGTAGCCTCTCTCTAAGTCGTTGCTCGTTAAATCAACGCTTCAATTGTTGCAAATTCCACTTCTGCATGCCGCAATAACTACAGTCGACTCTCGTTAATTCGAAACTCGAGGGACTCTTAAAATATTACGAATTATCGAGTGTTTGAAATATCAAATGGCTCGACAAACGTTGATACAAGTTTGAACTTGTCGCAAAATGTATGTACTTACAATCTTTCCGCCTCTTTCTCTCTGCAACTTTGAATTGTCGAGTGTTGGACGCCGATGAGTTCGAATTAACGCGTCGTTTTGTTATATAGCAATGATTTTTTCGTACGAATTACCAAGTGCATAAAAATGTATTGATTTAGTTCGAAATATAAAGAGATTTTGTAGGGAACTCGTGATAACTTTGAATTATAGACAGGTTCGAATTATCGCAGGTTTGAATTAACAAGAGTCGACTGTATATCGCTACGTATAACCGGTGCATGACCTTAGACCAACTTTTTCGCCTACAGACCCTTTAGAGATTATCTAAATAATTAATATCAAACGGAGTCATATAATATTTATTCAATTTATGTGGTGGAATATTTTTGGACTGTCGGTTTTTTAAATTTATTTGTGATTAGTATAAATATGCGTTCCGATTTTTTCAATCCAAGCACAGATAAATATTTTTATATGTAAAAATTCCAACACCCAAAGTCGCATTAATCCTTGAATGAATTAACGGAAATAAATTTAAAGACGGACTTTTACTGGATCACTAGAATTATAAATACTCTTTAACGTTACTCTTCGTTTCTTTAAATATGTTGGAAATAAATTATTGATTATTATTCAATTTTATAACCTTCCAATCGGACTTTAGACAATCGATGTTAACTTTAAAAATGGTGGAACCTTTGGTGTAAAGATACGAAATGTTACAATTACCACAAAACACCAAACCATAACAAACACTCTCGACGTACGTTTCGCCAACCAAGTTGGCATCATCTCCTGATGATGCCAACTTGGTTGGCGAAACGTACGTCGAGAGTGTTTGTTATGGTTTGGTGTTTTGTGGTAATTGTAACATTTCGATGTTAACTTGATTAACAAAATGTTAGGCTGGTTTCAAAGGTAATTATTGAATAAGTAAATGCAATTAGATTTAACAATGTCTATAATATCTTCAACCGCAAAGTACAAATAATATGTATAATAATAATTTATTTATAACAATTGAGAATATCTGAATATTTTTTATAAAATTTAGATTGTAAAATTATCTCCAGTATGTATTGAATTGTAAATGTCATTTTATAACATTTAAGGTGGCTCCTATCTTTAGCGAAAACTAAACTACTGTCTATTCATTTTCAAGATAGAGTAATTTGACAAAATACATTCCAATAGTGTCACTTACCTACAGCTTACAACAAAATCATGCACACAGGCAAGCCACTCTATCTTGAAAATGAATAGACTATAAAAGAATTCAGATTTCAGTGTAGCATTGTTCTCGAAATATACAGAGGACAGTGTGGTCCAGTGGTTAGCGATAACCATGGAAATGATTAGAAATTATTCTGGCAGCTAAAACGTCATCATTTTGTTCAAGTTCCATAGCTATCGCTATCTGTTTTTGAGGTAATTTTGACATTTTTATATCAAATTTTTGCCGTTACAAAGCATGCAAAATTAATTTTGTTTAATGATTTAGATTCAGAATTTTATGTTCTAAAACTATTATTTGAAGATATTTTTCCTAAAATAATTAGGGAAGCAGGAAATCGCGAAAGTTTGATTTTACGGGTTAAATCCTTATGTGCAGTTCACGGTCACCACCCTGTATGGTTTGTTATAAGATCTCTATAACCGTGATTAGAATTGGTTAAATTTCGCAGTAGGTATGTTTGGTTTGAACGAAGAATAAATAAATCGAAGTGGCTCCCGTTATGTCAGTATTCCTCAACAGCCCCGTAGGCGTTGACTTAAAGGCAGTTTACTGTACAGTAAAATGGATTACATGGAGGTGGTAGGGTAACAACGGTGATACGACCTCAATATCTGACATTGCAATCCTCCAACACAACGTTGGGAATAATCGATCGTTGAAAATTGAAGCTATGGGTTCAAGTGTAAACGATGAAAGTCAAATTCGACTATCATCGAGCATTGAGCAGACATGATGGCATAGCATGAATAATATTTACCTGTCGTACCCTCACTAACAGACATGCATACATACATATTATCTATACTGGGTGTTTAGTAACAAAGATTTCCTGTATCCCGTTTAGAGATTTTTGAGTAGGAATAGAATTTAAATAAAAATAAATACAGATTCAACAGGGTCTTTTTTAACTTTCTCAATTTGTAAAACATAATATCTGGTTAATTACCTGTTATTATTTTACAAAAAAAAATTTGTTGACGATTTTAGCTTTGTTGAAAACACGTCAGAAGTCTATTTATTTTAATTTATTGTAAATTATAGACGCGTCGACAACTTAGGTCATGATTACATTAAATAAGAATTCTCACTTAAAACTAAATTAGATCACAAAACATCTATGAGCGGAGGCGGGATTCGAACCCACGACAGTCTGATCCACAGGCTGCGACACTAACCACTGGACCACACTGTTCTCGTCAGAAGTCTAAAATCAGATTATTTTAAAGAGCACAATTTAAGCATTTTTAAATTTATTTTTTTTTTTCATTTTAAGATTTAGATTTCTATAATGATAATAATACAAAACTGTTTTTTACCAAAATTAAAAAAATAAACTAAAAAAAAAAATGAAAAAAAATAACCTTTTCTCGATCCAATTTCAATTTATTTTATCAGTATTATTGTGAAGGGTAGAGTTTCGATAAAACTTTTGCGGGGCGCAGCCCCACGAGGCAAGAATGTATTAAAGGTGGAGCCGGAGACTTCACAATAAATTCTTCCGAGGACCGAAGCTCCACTAAGTTTTGGCGCTCGAAGACAAAAGTTGTTTTCAACTAAGTGCAGATCTCCATTTTATAGTTGAAAACAAGTGACATTCTTAATAATCTACAATCTACATTATTAAAACTGAAAGACGTATCAGAAACTCGACGGCTTCTGGATCAGACTGTCGAATCCCGCCTCCGCTCATGGATGTTTTGTGATGTCATTTAGTTTTAAGTGAATTATTATTTAATGTAATCAAGACGCAAATGATCTATCTATCTATGTATCTAAGTTCATTTGATTGTAAAACTATGTATTTTTTTTATCGAGGAATAAATTAAATTGAATTGAATTGATTGATTGTCGACGCGTCTATAATTCACAATAAATAAAAATAAATAGCAAACCCGGCATTAGAGAATGCCTTCTAACCATCGACCAATTTTTAAAATATAATTTTAATACAATCAATAATTGAAAGTGTTTTAAAAAGTAGATGTACATTGTTTCTTTTATTTGTATTTTATTTAACTGACATGTTACCCCATTTGTTTGATATAAAGGATTAATAAATGATTGATTGAACTGTTTGGATCAGGTAATAGGTGGTACATATAGTCCATACATTATCGACAGAGGTCCTTTGGTGTATGAATTTACATTAGGCGGTAAATTGAGTATCTCGTGCCGACGTTTTTTTGGGGAACTCCCCTCCCGCACCCTAACCCCTGTTCATCCCGCGAAAAACTTCTCCTGCGCGAACATTTTTTAGGTAACTCCCTCCGCACATCAATCCCTATTCTTCCCGCAAAAAACTCCTTCATAACAAACCGCTCACTCGCAAAAAACGTCCTCGTAACAACACCTCCCCACTCGCGAAAAACTTCCCATGGGAATTCCCCCCCTGCACTTCACCCCCTTATCATCCCTCGGTAAACGCCAAATTACAAGTTACTTTATGAATGACGTCACGGCACGAGATGTTCCAGTTACCGCCTTTTGAATTGACATTAAAAACCGAGTTAAAAACTATAATCAAGATGGCGAATTTGATAACGCGCATAAAAATATGGTTTGGTCACTGATGCTTTTGTAAGTCCTCTTCAGTGATATAAATGAACCTCAAAAGCGCGAACGCGTACAGGGTACAATATTATAGTAGGTTAAACCGTTGGTATGGGTAACATGAATGGAGAGGGTGATAGGACGGGGACCGCACGGCGTCGGGCGTCGATATAGCGTCTGTTGTCGTCCGTCAGCAGTGAATGGACAATGAATGTACGATACCGATCAAACGATCGCTATCAGGGATTCGATTACGTCGTAAATCTTGTCAACGCCCGTCTATGATATGATATATCTATGTACATCAAATAAACGAACGTCCATATATCTACATAATTACCTATTTTCTAAACAAATCTTTCCTTATACAGCAAAGGCGATTGTGAATACCGTTTTCATTTAATCAATTTTTGATGTGAAACATCTTATGTCGGGCTGTGAACAGCCGCGTGAGGGGAAATATGCAACGAAATTTATGGTTCGCTCCTTCGCTGCTGTTCTCCCCACCACTGCGGCACTCTCTCTCTCTCTCTCTCTCTTGGCTCAGGCGTGCACTGTAACACACGCGGTGTTACAGTGCAGTATATAGGATTACGTCAGCATAACAGTTAATTGCTGCTTTTGAAAAAATATATATTACTACATAGAGAATACCACCGAGTTCAATAACGTTTTCTTTGATGTTTCACATCTGTCGGGGGTCCCGAGACCCACACCCTTTTTTTACTTGTAAACCTAATATATACAGAGGAAAAAATTACATATCAATGTCGGGATTCAAACCTGAATCCTCCAGCAGGGGCGGATTAAGAAAAATAGTTCGGAGGGTTTTCAAAATACTTATGTACAAGTACATTATATTGATACTTACCTCAACAAATCAGTTTTTTACACGCAAAAATCTAAAAAAAAATATCGAAAATATGCAACACCCAACGCCGCTAAGATATGAATCGGAAGTCCTTTTCTATGCGTTGCCAAAAATTTCGAGGGGGTTTGAACCCCCTAACCCCCCCTGAATCCGCCACTGTCCTCCAGCTTTGCGCCGGATGTGTTAACTATTTTTTCCTATGTAATTAACTCATGTGTGATTCTTACCTTTGAACATACTCTTATAACATATTTCCGGTTGCAAAGTCTTTATAAGAAAACTAGTCGAAACCGCGAGAAAATTATTCCTGACAACTGGAGAATTAAATAGGTAGGCACGTACTGAAGTACTAATATTAGTACTTCAGTAAGTACCTACCTAGATATCAGGTATAATAGGGTCGTCCCGCGTACCAAAATTTGGGAATTAGCGCTTCCAGGGACCCGAGCTCGTACCAGTCGGTTTGTGTATGCCGGCTGACGGATTCTAATACACAAATGGATTGTTGTGTTGAAGACGCTAATGACCTGAGTTGTCGATGCGTCTATAATCTACAATTAATTAATTAAAAGCTATACTCAATAGAGCAAGAGCTATAACAACGAATTTACTTTCGGCAAGGCCAAGAATTTATCGAGAGAAGTATAAAGCTATTTTATACTTTTCTCGATACATTTTTGGCTGTGCTGAAATACCGTAAGTTAATCCGTTGCTAGCTTTCTGTCTATAATAATATAATACTGATTTTGAACCAGTCTGTAGTAAACACAATAGCATGAACTACAAACAGACAATTCTAGAGACATAATCATAACGTAGCAGCGTTTAATTTCTAGAAAGATGGTAGATTTGCGTCAGTTAAGTCCCTTTATGCCAAGTATCTCTAGCGACGTTTTATACTGAATATTTATTCACTATTGTCTTCTAAACAAATAAAGTTTTTAACTGTCATTTTACTACCACTATGCAAATTTTCCTCACAGTTTGTGCTAAGGACTCGTTAATTTACAATTCTACTTCGTTTTAACTACTTGCATATACAAATATTCTCCATTCCAAAATAACAAACATAGAAACGGAGTCAAGTTTAAAGCAGGAGTGTCAAACTTTAGTCGCGTTTTTCGAGAAAAATCATGAAAAAAAGGTCAGTGAAGATAGTCGATCGTGTGATTAGAATCTTGACGTATCGATTAAAAATCGAATCGTCAATTGTATAAGATAATATATGGGCGTGTTGGCAAAGAAATTACACTGGTACCTATACAAATATATATGAGCACTGTGGTTGGAATAAAAACAAAATAAAATATAGTTACATGTAGTGTTCGCTGAAGATGAAAGCTTAGCTTTCGAAATGTACATCCATATCAATAAAACTGTTGTGGTAAGAAGTAACTATATTTTATTTTGTTTGGTACCTATACGTTTAAAGTGGGTTTTAATTAAGGAACTACCTCTACGTCTGGAGTAACTGGAAAAAATCATTAAGTAAAAAATTATGTTCTCAACAACGTCCTAAAATTCTTTTTAGATTTCTGTTTAATTTTTTTTGTAACGTTGATCGCTCATTGTAGATAAGTTCTACACTCCTAGTGTAAGACTCTAGATTCTAGAATAATGTATGAAAGTGTTTCGCTATTCCAAAATCCTAGAAAAACTACCAATGCGAAAATAATATTTTTATTGTAGGTAATTCTGAAAGTGACCATAGTTATAGAACGTCTAAAATGTACAAATAACCAACTAACCAAATTCTACGGAAGATGGTTATAGATTCAGGGAGCGAGGAACACCAAGTTCCGCTGGCCAAAATTTTTTGGCATCCACTAGGATTTTCATAATGATTTTGACATTTTATTATCTGTATTATATTAATAAATAATATCTGGATGACCGAGCTTTGCTCGGATGAGTTCAAAAAAAATAGTACTTAAAGTTCCCATTTCATCAAAATCGTTAGTCGTTTTTAAGAAAAAAAATTACATACCCATAAGTAGATAATATTATTATACGTCAGTATACGTCATACTACATAACGTATGTACCTACATATTTTCAAATAATTACTGATTATTTTAATAAGTTAAAGATTGACTGTCAGAGTAATTTGACATAAATAATGAAAATAGTTTGTTTTTTCCAAAGCCTACTCACCATACGACACTGTTTTATAACGTTTAAAAACTGTTTTTTAAAATGATAAAATCGATAAGAAAACGAATTTTTCCAGGGATGAGACCTAGCTAGATCGATTTTTTGCCCCCCAAAACCCCTTTTCAGTAAATTTCATCCAAATCGTTAGGGCCGTTTTCGAGAAAATATTTATATAGGTACATAGGTACAGATATACAAGATTTGCTCGTAATATAGGGATGTAATTGTACTTCAACTGTTTTTTATAATGCTGCGTTTGCGTTTTTCAACTGTTTTTCATTTTGCGTATATCCTTAAAGTTAACAAGGTTGCCAACCTCTGGTTACAAATAACAATTGAAAGAAGCATTTATGTACCGACCAATATTATGAAAGAAAATAAAAGAAGAAAACAAAAAGACAGATTAGTTTCACTCGCTCATAACTCATAAAGCGAATCGGAAACAGATATGTCGACTCAATCAGAAAAAGATTAATCCTTCTTTTGATTGGCTCAGTCTTCTTCTCTTATCGATTTATCTATAGATATATTTCTCTTTCATACAAAATATTTTATGTAGGTACCCATACAATTTTTTTTGTTTCGGTTAAATCATAACAGTAATTATTAATCAGAAGTCTCACCAATTGTTCCATTTATATTTTATTTATTGTGGATTATAGACGCGTCGACAACTTAGGTCATTAGCGTCTTAAATACAACAAATATACATATATCACTTAAAACTAAATAACATCACAAAACATCCATGAGCAGAGGTGGGACTCGAACCCACGACAGTCTGATTCAGAGGCCGCGACGCTACCAACTGAGCCATACTGTCCTCCGCCTCCCTGTTCTATTTATAGTAACCCAACCGCTAGGGGTGCTGGTGGCAATATTCTGCTGGCCTATACTGCGTATATATTTTAGATTCATTACCGCCGTGAGAGAGGTGCAAAGAGGTGCAGTTTCAACCCCCGTGGTTTAGAGACGGAAAAGAGAAAAATAGAAAATCTGGGAGGGAAAATAAAAAGTCATTGGGTTGATATTTTTAAATACTTAATAATTTAAAGTAATTTTCTGAATAAGGTACTTGGAAATGAGTGACCTTGAAGTTGAAAAAAAAGGGTGTGGGTCTCGGGACCCCCGACAGATGCGAAACATCAAAAAAAACGTTATTGAACTCGGTGGTATTCTCTATGAAGTAGTATATATTTTTTCAAAAGCAGCAACTAACTGTTGACGTAATCCTATATACTGCACTGTAACACACGCGGTTGCCCGAGCGCGCGGAAGCCGAAAGAGAGAGAGAGTGCCGCAGTGGTGGGGAGAACAGCAGCGAAGGAGCGGACCAAACATTTCGTTGCATATTTCCCCTCACGCGGCTGTTCACTGCCCGACATAAGATGTTTCAAATCAAAAATCACACGCACATTTTGCATGCACCCTTCCGACGCCCATAGATTTATATAAAAATATTCTATATTTTCCGTATACTTACCTACAGTTTTCTAGTTCAGATCATCTTTTTACTGAATGCATTTGTGAAAATTCATTATCTTATTTTATCAAAAATTTGGCCGTTTGTTCATCCATATTATTCGTTACTCTTCTGAATTTTTACATTTACATGAAATGTATCCCTACATTGCGGTAATGCAAGCTTTAGGAATTTTATTAACAATTTTGTAGCCAGTGTTGAAAGGAGCTTTTTGGAATAAAGCTCATAAAAAGCATCTTTTTATGTTTTATTGTATATAAAATACAAACGACAAAAGGACGACAAATGAACTGGGAACGGACCTGAGAGTTCAGTTCGGAAATTGTAGGCAGTGACTACTTTAAGCTCAGCTTATCAGCAGACAATATGCCATGTTACATAAAAATCGGTTCAGCCGTTCTCGAGTAATGTTGATACAACAAACAGACAAAAAATTCAAGAAGTGCGTTTTCCCATCTTGGTTTCATATAAAATTCCCAAAAAACCCGTAAGGAAACGAAATAACTTACATCCCCCCAGGGGGGACAATGGAATGTGGTTGCTATCGCAAATTACATTCCAATGTTCTTTGGGAATTAGCGCTCCCAGGGACCCGAGCTCGTACCAGTCAGTTTGTGTATGCCGGCTGGCGAATTCTAATACACAAATGGATTATTTGTTGTGTTGAAGACGCTAATGACCTGAGTTGTCGACGCGTCTATAATCTACAATTAATTAATAACTTACAGACATATGTTTCGTTACAATTTAATATATTAATATTGATGATTATCTCTTTTTTTGCGTTTAATCAAACCAAACAGAGATAAAAAAAATATTATGATGTATTTCTGAAATAATATATGATTGGTGAAAAAAATTGTATCGCCACAATATAAGGTCAATAAAAAATACTTCATCAAAATAATGGAACTGTCAGACTTTTTCCATTGTAAAAACTTCTCTACTCTGTCGGCTGTCCGCACGCATTATAACAAAACCAATGTATAAAGAAGAAAAAAACACTAAAGTAATTGTGGAACATTTAGTTTTTGTCGTTGAAAATACACAGACATATACCACAGTAATTAATTGCATTTATCAGGTATGTTATTTATTTTTAGTCAGTTCCATATAGAATTATCTGATCTGTATAAAAAGAACGCGGCTTGTATAATATGGGGTTCACCCTCGCCTTGCCTTAAACGACGAACACTACCAGCTATTGTACGCATATAATATAAGCGTTCCATACGCACATATACGCATAAACGCACCCATAAATACATAGAGGCGATTCATAAATCAGCCACCGCGACGGTTCCCACTGGTAAATTCGCGGATAGCACGCGGAGTCCCGTAAAACAAAGAATATTGTTATTAATCCCTTGACAACATAATTCACAAACAAAGCATAATTTATGGTTACGAAAAATAAAACGAACATCAACAATTTACTATAAAATGTAAATTTTTGTCAAAATATTATATAAAAAAAATTCATGACACCCGACAAAAATACAATTTTAGTATTTTAGTAATAAATTATTTTTAGTTCATAAATGCGCTATAATAGATGACACCAAAAATTAGAAAATCTGAAGTTTTCACTTCTGTCGTGTGGTCATAAGCACACACCCATTGGAAGTTTTGTAATGGGTCCGAAAATCGAAATCAAAATGTATAACAAATTTTTATGTTTCAAGGTCACTACACTATTTTTACACTATTTTTAGAAAGATGTCTGTGTGTGTGTATGTGTGTGTGTACGTATGTACGTACGTACGTATGTGTCCATTTCTTTCTAAGACGAAATCTCGAGAATGAAAAATGATATCGACTACGTTAGGGTGCCAATCGACGCGTATTAACGTAAATATGATCTGAAAGAAATTTTTTCAAAATCGGTTCAGCCCTTCTTTTTTCTTAACCAAATAGACTACAAAAAAGTAGATTTTACACAATATCTCGCGAATAAAAAATTATATTGACTTCGTAAGGGTGTCAATCGAGACGTGTTAACGTCATTTTGATCCGACATAAATTTTATAAAAATCGGTTCAGCCGTTTTTTTTTTTTTAATTATTGTTAAAAATAAGTATGTTTTAATGATTAAAATGATTACTTTTCTGTGTAATATCTAATTTAATTATTATTATTAAATATCTATCAAACTGGGAAGTTCGTCGTGTGGACCTCAAGGGTCGCACTTTAGTCCTAATAAACGACCCACCTCACGGCTTGTTTTCATTCCGATGAGACTGTACTCTTCACGCGCATTGATCGCTAGATCGAGAGAAAGTGCGATTGCTGTTGCCAAATTGCGCAATCAAACGAGAAATTTCGAATAGCTGAGTAATCGTCAAATCGTAATGGAGTTGCTAAACAGCGCGTTTTCGATACAAAAAGTAGCCCGTGTGCGTTGACCTTTATATCCTAGCTGTGCAATGTGCTGCAGTTATTTCTGTATTTGGCGAAATATGATGAACCGCCTGTATATTACATAATATATAATACTGACAGTGCCGAGTGCGGTGTGCCTGTGCTACTGCAAAAACAAACCAGATGTTTTTTTTTTCTGAGCCTTTGAGTTTGCTTCGTCTGTCGCCAGTTTGAGATGCTGCAACGGACGAATCTTTAAACGGCTACATACATACATACATACATACATACATACATACATACATACATAGACTAACAATCTAGCATACTTCGTATATACATAAAGATAACACACTCTTTTTCTTGACTTGAGTTCTTTGCGGCTGTCTTAGATTTACCACCAAAAAGACAAAGACGGCTTGCGCTCACTTTTTTTTAACTCAGATACAGAAATTGACACCGACGTGTATGTGTATGACACCGAGACTAAATGGCGTACGTCGAATAAATGAGGGCAGTATAGCCTAGTGGTTAGCGTGCTTAGTGCCGCAACCTCTGGACTGGACTGCCGTGGGTTCGAATCCCACCTGCGCTCATGGATGTTTTGTGATGTTATTTAGTTTTAAGATAGTTGTTATTTAATGTAGTTGAAAGACGCTAATGACCTGAGATGTCGACGCGTCTATAATCTACAATAAAAAAAATAAACGTCGAATAAATACTAATAAAACAAGCAGTGAGGTGGGTCGTTTAATAGGACTAATGTTACTTTTAATTGGGACTCACAAGTGCCGACCCTTGAGGTCCACACGACGAACTTCCCAGTTTGATGAATATTAATAATTAAATTAGAAATTACACAGAAAAGAAATCATTTTAATCATTAAAACATAATTATTATTTATTTTTAACAATAAATTAAAAAACGGCTGGACCGATTTTTATAAAATTTATGTCGGATCATAGTGACGTTAACATGTTTTGATAGACACATCAACGAAGATGATAACATTTTTTTGGGCGAGATTTCGTATGAAATCTACTTTTTTGCAGTCGTTTTATTTAAACAAAAAAAAAACGGCTTGATCGATTTTGATAAAATTTCTTTCGGGTCTTGTTGATGTTAATATACTTCTATTTGCACCCTAACAAAGTCGATATCATTTTTTATTCGCGAGATTTCGTGTAAAATCCACTTTTGGCAGTCTTTTTCTTTAAACAAAAAAACGGTTGGGCCGATTTTGATAAAATTTCTTTCGGATCAAAATTATGTTAACACGTCTCGATTGACACTCTTACGAAGTTGATATAATTTTTTATTCGCGAAATATTGTGTAAAATCTACTTTTTTGGAGTCTATTTGGTTAAGAAAAAAGAACGGCTTGACCGATTTTGAAAACATTTCTTTCAAATCATATTTACGTTAATACGCATCGATTGGCACCTTAACGTAGTCGATATCATTTTTCATTCTCGAGATTTCGTCTGAAAAAGAAATGACCACATACATACGTATGGGACCATTCCGGTATCTTCCTAAATACAACGGAGTCAAAATCATTCAAATCGGTCAACCCCTCGATAAGTTAATTATACGGATCGATTTGATAACATCCTTTTTTATTGTAGTATTAATTAACACGTTTGAAATCATTTATAAAACCTTTTGTACTAAAAACTAGAAATAAAGCGTGTAAAATTTGGGTACTGTTATATGAACCAATGATAATGCCCATGGCGGTTGGGCGGTTAGTAATGCCTACTTTAAAATCATTTGTTGGTCGGATGTGGTCTCTATTTGCATATAGTCGGGCTATATATGTCCTATACAGGTATGCAAACTAAATTATTCAACCAATTTGCAGAATTTTTGACAATACTGATAGACCGAGAGCTACTGACAATTTTTTGGTGTTATTTATTCAAAACCTTGTTTTTCTGAAGATGTTGAGGGAGGCATATTAACGTTCCCTGAGTAAGGGATTTTGCTAGATAGCGGTATGGGAGGGATGCAGACCGCCCCCAACATGTAACAAAAAAAAATGGTCACAATTACTATTGCTTCAAGGCTGAAATTGTTTGTATAGCTTGTCGGTGACCCAAAAATGCCATTATAAAATTTGCAGATCGATTGGTCAGTATTAAAGGGGTGGCAGATCACCCTAAACGTGTACCAGAGATGTACCCGACGGAATTTATATTATTAGTTCAAGGTTCAAATTTTAATACGTTGTTTTAAGAATTTGGAGAACAAAATGTCGGTATTAACCCTCTCTCTTAGAGGGAAACTTGCTCGTCTAGGTCTTCATATCGTTCTGCAAGGGGGTTAATACCGAATGATCATAATATTATCTTGATGAGATACTATTTTAATTTGATAAAAAAGGGTGTGGGTCTTGGGACCCCCGACAGATGTGAAACATCAAAGAAAACGTTATTGAACTCGGTGGTATTCCCTATGTAGTAGTATATATTTTTTCAAAAGCAACAATTAACTGTTATGCTGACGTAATCCTATATACTGCGCTATAACACACGCGGTTTCCCGAGCGCGCGGAAGCCGAGAGAGAGAGGGAGAGTGCCGCAGTGGTGGGGAGAACAGCAGCGAAGGAGCGTACCAAACATTTCGTTGCATATTTCCCCTCACGCGGCTGTTCACAGCCCGACATAAGATGTTTCACATCAAAAATTGTGAGGTTGTGAAGCTGATAAACGTTGAATTATAAAATTTCTGTTTGCATCCCTGGTTACTATTGTGAACTTCGTCTATTTAGTATATGTATCTCTATCTCGTATGTAGTTTCAACTCTTCTCTAATGACGTTGGTGGAAATTGATGATTATATTGTATAGTTTAGATTTTCTGATTAAACACCAAATGTTCTCTGACATCAATTTTACGATGATAATAGCTGATAGTAAAAGTATACATAGGTCATTATTGTTCGGTTCATTTCATCTAGAGATAACAGGAAGATTTTTTTATAGATTTCCGGTTTGATCGTCGTTTTGAAGCCCTTCCTCTGCTCAAAGCCCCTTTCTGCTCAAAGCCGCTTTCTGTTCAAAGTGACTCGATGAAATGTCACGGAAATTGTGTCGCGAAACTTCCACGTTTATGGCGGGTATATTCTATTGTATCTACCGTGATAATATTCAGCTCTCCTTGGTCAGCTGCCAAATTTTTTTGAGGTTATGCTATTATCGTCTTCGAATCTGAATGCTTGCACATCTCAATTGAGAGTTTACCGGGAACTAGCTTTTACCCGCGGTTTCTTCTCCGTATATTTGTTGTTTTAGAATATAGAAACGTGATGATATAATATTATAGCCCATTCTATCCCGCGCTAGTAAAAGTCTGATCAAAATCGGTTCAATAGTTTTTTAGTAAAATTTATAGGGGTAATAAAAACAAATACAAACTGGATCGGCGGGTAACCGGGCAAATGTCTGATTGCAAAATGGTGCCCACTGCCCAAGCCTGAATACAAGAAGAGAGGTAGAGTTACTACCGATCATTCTAAAAATTAACGGGCAATGAAGGAGAGAGGGAAAGATTTATTTTTTAAATTATTGTTGATTATAGAATATAGACGCTCGACAACAAAGGTCATTAGTGTCTAATTACTTCAAATTACATAAATTAAACGATATCACAAAACATCCCTGAGCGGAGGTAGGATTCGAACCCACGTCACTGTCAGTTTGATCCCCAGCACGCTATAAGAGAATGAAAGATAATCCACTTTATTTTAACATTATGTATGCATTATTCTTTTTTAAAAATATTTTACTACCTACACCTCTGTACTGCAATAAATAGAAATCATGAAAACAATAAACACGACTATATCGTTAAATTTAAATAAAGCAAATATTTCTATTTTAAGAGCGTGCGTTTGATCTAAATACTAAACGCTTTTGAATTTTACTAGGCTGCACTAGGACGCATTTAGCATCCTGGATACGAGACCAACGACCTTTTAGAACCTTAAGACCTTAAATTCACCCGAACAAAAACTTTTCATAAATTATTCATTTGATCAGCTTTTTATTAACTTCCCATTGGAAGTTATTGTAAGGGGTCCGAATCTACTGTTTTCTATCCTCTCTCTCGGGCAGTGTAGCCTAGTGGATAGCGCACTTGGTACCGCAGCCTCTAGACTAGACTGTCGAATCCCACCTGCGCGCATGGATGTTTTGTGATGTTATTTAGTTTTAAGAAAGTTGTTATTTAGCGTAGTTGAAAGACGCTAATGACCTGAGATGTCGACCTGAGATGTCTATAATCTACAATAAATAAATAAAATAAAATCTCTCTCTCGCTCTCTCTCTCTCTGTGTGTGTGTCTGTGTACGTACGTTCGTTCGTTGGTGAACTTTTTTTCGGTTCGCATATCTCGTTTAATTATATTTATAATTACGCTAAAAAAACTAAAATTAATTAACCGGTAACTTTTCCATTTTATAATGTTTTGTTTAAGAATTTTTACGTACATTTATTTATTTGACAAATACCAGACATCCTAAAATAACAAAGAAACAAAATCTACCAACTAATTTTAGTTACCTACAGATGACGAAACCCGTTACTTTTTTAATTTGAGTACCCGCAAGGGCGTACGCAGAATTTTATTCAAGGTGGGGGACAAGTAAACATGGACATTGGATATCCAGTTAACAATACTGCAATTAGGGTCCAAACGTTCTAAGTGCAATTCGGGGTAGTGTTGCCGTCTAGACAAGACAAGACAAGACTTTCAAAGTCTTGTCTTGTCTTGAAATATCAATTCAACTCCCGCTTTTATAATAATCATGAACCAAAATTATTAAATATTATTTTTCCTTTTTAGTACATTTTAATAAAAGCTTGTCTCTAAAAAGTTTTTTTTTACCAATATTTTATATTTTAGTCTTTCAAAATTTTACCCCCCTTTGACACCCGTAGGGGTTGAATTTCGTGAAATCCTTTCTTAGTGGATGCTTACGTCAGAAAAGGAACAAACTGTCCAAATTTCAAGTTTATAGCTTCAGCGATTTGGTCTGGGCGTTGATTAGTCAAAAAAACCCTATATCCCCGGTTGAACCCCTTAGGGGTTGAATTTATTTCTAAAAACGATTTATTCATGTATTGTCATCGGGAATACATATGTGTACAAAATTTCAAATCGATCGGATACGTGGAAGTCGTTCAAAATTGACTTGCAAGTTTTGACCTAAACAAACACACAAACCCACAATCAAACTAATTTACATACATTGTAAGTTAAATAAAAGTTTGTAAATACAAAGGGACCGGAGCTGATCACGCACACAGGACACAGGTCACTCTATCTCGACTAAGCTACGTCGCTCGGTCTTACCTGATATACTTGCGATAATTTTCTGATAGAACAATAATCTTATTGTGTATTCGTCGTCCTTTTTGATGTGAAACATCTTATGTCGGGCTGTGAACAGCCGCGTGAGGGGAAATTTGCTCCTTCGCTACTGTTCTCTCCACCACTGCGGCACTCTCTCTCTCTCTCGGCTTCCGCGCGCTCGGGCAAGGGAAGACAACCGCGTGTGTTACAGTGCAGTATATAGGATTACGTCAACATAACAGTTAATTGCTGCTTTTGAAAAAATATATACTACTACATAGAGAATACCACCGAGTTCAATAACGTTTTCTTTGATGTTTCACATCTGTCGGGGGTCCCGAGACCCACACCCTTTTTTTTGTGTATTCGTCGTCCTTTTTAACCACAGTGTACAAAAGACTGGCCTTAAGACATGTTAATTTTTGCGGTATAAGTTTTGTGTAAAGTTTACGTTAGCCATCATATTATCATATATGTGGTTCGTGGATCGTGAGAATGATGTTTTCTCAACTTACATCAACAAAACGAAACGAATATACGAACCGCGAAACTGAGTCAAGCGGCTGACAAGTTAAACTTTAAGGGTAAACGTTCCCTTTTAAAATAATAAAACAAAACGAAACAAAAAAACAACAACCGACGCGCCGCGCCACAAAATACAGCGTCAAGGAAATACATTCCGCAGAATTACGGTGAACATAAATTTATTTTAGTGAGACATTTAAAAGTTTAAGGGTGTAATAATAGCATCTTAATCATTGTAGCACAGCTGACATTTTAATGTATTGCTTTAGTTATATTATTATTACAGTGTTATATTATTGTTACTCGTTACTCTTTCGAATTCTATAGCAATGGTGAGTGAGTGAGTGAGTGAGTTAGTAGCTCTCACTTGTCGGAATGCTGCACGAATGCACCAATGACAGATGGGATGGGAGAAACAATTAGTAAATGCGACCTATAAAATGCATATTTCACTCTACTATTTTTAATTAAATAAAAAACTCGGGTCGCAGTGCCAAACCCTGCCGACAATATAGTGTATTTGCTAATACAGGCATTGTGACATTATTATGTGAACAGTGAACTTAAGTTTGTTTTTTGACAAAATAAAAAATGTAACCCCTTAATACATCCCTTAAAATAATTAAATTTTTCAAAATTTCAATATTAGACATGGATTTTATCAGTACAACAGCTGCACCAAATTAAATACACCCTTCCATAAGTAAATCCGTATCAACAAACTAGTGTTTTCATAAAATTTGAAAGTCCGGTCCTGTCAGGCCGATTTTAAAAAAATTTTAGCACATTTCAATCTTTACTAAAGATTTAAATTTCAATTTTGAAACGATTCTGACAGATTTTTCGGTATTTTTGGGCCCAAACACTTTTTGGAACCCCTAAATACAACCCTGAAAATAGTCCGATTGGGCCCATTTTAAATAGGCTTCTTGCGGTGATGGGTTCCAATGTGTGTACCAAATTTCGTTTCAATCGATTAAGTCTGTCGAGAGTTATCGTGTACACACACACACACACACACACACACACTATATATATATATGTATAAACATTTTCAAAAATGGTGCCAAATTGTTCAGGAGGCCATGAAACGTCGAGAAATTTTGGTCCGACCCCTAGGTCCCGCCACCCCACCGACGCCAATAGTGTATGTGCCATATTACAATAAAAAGATAAAATCAAACGATTTTTATCCCCTTATATCCACAACATATTCACATAACAATTAGGTAGTGAATAATAATAGGTATATCAAATTTTTTGCAACTCCCTTCTTACACAGAAGGAACCTACTATATAAATTTCAAGTTTATAGCTTCAGCAGTTTGGCTTGGGCGTTGATTATTCAAAAAACCCTCCACCCTCATTTCACTCCCTTAGGGCTTAATTTTCGAAAAATTCTTTCCTAGTGCACCTCTACACCCTGTAAGGAACATTACTTCCAAATTTCATTTTTGTATATCTTCAGTGGGTTTAGGCTGTGCAATACATCCCATTTTGATCCGCTTAGGGGTTGAATTTCGAAAAATTCCTTCTTATTGGAATGGAACATTGCTTGATTTTATATTTCGGTTACCGCCGTTTTATACAAAAAAAAACAGAAAATTTTGGATTCATCCACTAATAAGTTCCTGATCAAAGGTGCTTTTTGTGTTTTGTATGAAAATTTGAGAAAATACGAGGGTCATGATTCCTTCAGTATTTTCATAATTACTATAATTCAGCATCTCAGCTACATTATTTGAATGGTACAAAAGCCTAACAATAGTATTATAAATGTTGAAAATATATTTTTCTTTATCCAAGTGTGCAAGCTTTCACGGCCGGCATTGTTCCAAGTCTTCATGGTTTCCGGGCTTGTAGGCCGTGGTCCGGTGGTATTTCTACCTGACGTTTCGTCTACAACTGCGGTAGACATTCTCAAAGGCGATGTGTCCTCCTTGGCGGCTCACAGGTTAGTGAGAGCCGCCAAGGAGGACACTTCGACCGCTGCCACATCGCCTTTGAGAATGTCTACCGCAGTTGTAGACGAAACGTCAGGTAGAAATACCACCGGACCACGGCCTACAAGCCCGGAAACCATGAAGACTTGGTATATTTTTCTTTGTATTTTAATTATTTCTCTTCCAGATTACAGTTGCCTAGTTGTAACTTCTCGAGGCACAGAGCTATGCAGTATGCATGTTAGAAATAAAATTTAATGTACCTATATTTAATATATTGACAATTTGAAATAATATTGTTTATTAGTATTAGACCGAGAGCTAGCGACATTTTTTTGGTATTATTTATTCAAGGCCTTATTTTTGTGAAAATGTTGAGGGAGGCATATTGAAGTGCCCTGTGTATATGGGATTTTGCTAGATAGCGGTATGGGAGGGATGCATCCCGCCCCCAACATGTAACAAAAAAAAATGGTTCCAATAATATTATTTCTTCAAGGCTGAAATTGTTTGTATAGCTTGTCGGTGACCCAATAATGCCATTATAATATTTGCAGATCGATAGGTTAGTATTAAAGGGGTGGCAGATCACCCTAAACGTGTCATGTTTTTCGGATATTTTGATCGGAAACATGTTTCTAGAATTTTTTTCGACCTGTCTGTCTGTCTATTGCAGCATTACTCGAGAACGGCTGGACCTATTTTTTTTGTATGAAACTTGGAACACGATCTACTGGTACCCAGATAAGTATAGGGTACTCTTTATCCGGCTTCAATCTGATTAAAATAAGATTTCTGTTAAAAAGTTACACCGGAAATAAATTTATGTAGACAATATAAAATATTAATTTTTCAAAATTTCATGTCGAAACTGACAAATTACTTATTCCTTGTTATATAAAAATAAATTATATCATTACAGTTATACAAAGGTTAAAATTGCATTAAAAACGAATGTCATTTGACCGTTGGTACCACTGATTAGAAAAAAAAAATCTGAGCGTTGAACTGTCACCAAATTGTTGCAATTTAAGCTGTGTTGATATTTATTGTTTTAACATTAAAAATTGTTGATTTAAACAATGTAATCGTTGCAAAATGTTGTTAAACATTCCTTTTTCACGTGTATGATAAACATTTTGCTGTGTTTTTCGAAAAAATGCATTTTTTGTGCCAAAAAAGTTTTGCATTGTACTACTGTTATGATAGCTGTGTGATATGCAGATTCGAGAATAATGTAAGTGATTTTTTACAAACTAGTCTTACTGACTTGTTTGGGCAACAATGTCCAGGGCAAGTGAGATTTTATAAAGCTAGGCGGATTCATTTCGCCCGCCTGTTTGACCGAATCCAGCATGTAATCCGCAAAGGCGACGTCGCGACGCTTCGACTGGATCTTGCTATATTCAAAAAGCGAGGCGTAATTGAAAACAACAAAACAATCACTGCCAGGGCCACCTTAACTGCATGTGCTAAATGGACTATAGCCCCGGGGCGCCAATTTTGCTAGCACTAAAATCAGTTTATTGGTAAATATAATCATTTTTTCTAGTTCTGAAAAATTTGTTAAACTTGTTATTGGACATTGGTGGGGTGATGGGGATGTCATTGTAGGACCCATCACAGTGTAAAGAGAGGGCGGCGACTTTACGCACAGGGCTCAAAGGTATGATTTGTTATGGCAAAACGATCTGCGCTCATTTCAAATGATATTATTGAGCCCTGTTTTTCCCCTCTTATTATTGTCTTAACGCTATTTGTTTATTTTATTTGAACAGTATAAATACGTGACTTCGACGCTACTGCAACTGCATTGAAATGGGAGCAACTTCTTAGCGACTAGACGACTACGAGTTTCGCGTATTTTTGAAATTACGTTTGGACGTCTCCTACAAAAATTTTATATCTAAATTGAAGATTGGTTATTTTATTATTTTAATTAAGCTGTAGAATCACCTAGTTATTTTAAAACTAATATTTCGATTCGTAATCGGATTATTAGACAAGCTATGACAACCTTCAATGTATCGAAAAAATGTAAATTTCAATCTAGTGGACATTTCTAATAAACTGCCCAGGAATCTTAAACCATTGTCTCTGCCACTATTTAAAGGGCAAATACTTGTAGTCTATGGATGACTTGTAATTTTATTTGAACATTATTAATTATTTTGTATGACTTTTTTACGGCTTTTTAGCCATTCATGAAATTAATAAATATATAAATAAAATATAAAAACGAACTTTTTGTCTATTATAAACTTTAGAATCACCTAACATTTCGATATCTATTTTTGAACCACTCTATACAGGGTGTTTCATAATATATGCGCAGGACTTCAGGATGTGATAGCTCGTCCAAAAATGTGAAAAAAAGTTTCTATTAACTTACCCTCTAAAATGCACCATTTTAGAGATACAGGGTGTTGAAATTGAAAAGAAAACTTCGTTTTTTGCGAATATCTCCGGAAACGTTTATCGTACAGAAAACAGCTTTTGTAAGCATTTTCTACTCATAATAAGCTATGTTTTGTGCGGAATTTTTTTTTTTAAGTCATAATTGGTGAAGGTTTTGAAGGGGTAGTGGGTGTTTTTATGGTGCATTTTAGAGGGTAAGTTAATAGAAACTTTTTTTCATATTTTTGGACGAGCTATCACATCCTGAAGTCCTGCGCATATATTATGAAACACCCTGTATATTTACTGTAAAATCATGAATAATTTCATTTTCGTAAATCCATCTGTTACATTATTAATTATAAAATAAAATTCACTAGTCATTTTTTTAAAATCAGCACTTTAAACAGTTTGCTTTTATTATTGTGGTTTATATTATTGTTGTAATATTAATATTATGAACAATTGATACAATAAGCGTTCGAAATTTAATATGGTCACTGCGTATACGGTTCAGAGTATATTTTCACAGACTAATGGGCCCATAACTAGCCTATTATGAACATTTTGAACACAGATTGCGGTAAAGATCGTGGCAACATATGGTTCAGTTGACTTCGGACAACTGCCCGGTGGGCAGTGGCTTTCCTCATAGTCTAGAAATATTATCAACAAAATAAAATATAGTTACTTCTTACCACAACAGTTTTATTGATGGATGTACATTTCGAAAGCTAAGCTTTCATCTTCAGCGAACACTATACATGAATGAAATAATACAAAACGGGTATTTATATACTAATATTACAGGTAATAAAATAAATAACAAATAGAAAACATAACTATAGACTTAAAGTATCACAGGAGGATAGAACGATCCGACAGTCCAAACCGACGCAGCCATTGACCTGAAACAAATTGACCTAGAACACAGAAGAACAAAACGAATTATCTAGAACATTACTTACATTACTTACCATAAGTAATGTTCTAGATAATTCGTTTTGTTCTTCTGTGTTCTAGGTCAATTTGTTTCAGGTCAATGGCTGCGTCGGTTTGGACTGTCGGATCGTTCTATCCTCCTGTGATACTTTAAGTCTATAGTTATGTTTTCTATTTGTTATTTATTTTATTACCTGTAATATTAGTATATAAATACCCGTTTTGTATTATTTCATTCATGTATAGTGTTCGCTGAAGATGAAAGCTTAGCTTTCGAAATGTACATCCATCAATAAAACTGTTGTGGTAAGAAGTAACTATATTTTATTTTGTTTTTATTCCAACCACAGTGCTCATATATATTTTTATTAGAAATATTATATATATGTACCTTTGCTTTGCTTACTAATTTTCTTGGCTCTTGTCACTATTTCAAATGAAATTCAAATATGTATTGTAAACAGTGGCGTAGAAGAATGGTTGAAAAATCTATTTAAATCAAGCAATTATTTTATCCATATGAACTAAAATTATTAATGAAAATTGTAAACGTTTCGACACATTTAATGACATCAATGTCCTGATTTCATATTTCAGTAACTTGTTTCCTCGTAAAGTGGTGACTAATTTTGGTACAATATTGTGTCCCCCTGTTATATTTGGAAACTATTTGATCTAGGAATATGATATTTCGTTAATAATAGTTTTTTTATACGGCTGAAATGCAATTGAAAGATTTTTTCGTTGGAGAGCAGCCAATTATATAACTGTTTCGAAACATATAGGAAAAAATCATTTTACCAACCAATGGTCACAGTCAGGATTCTAACCTGAACCTTTCCAATTTCGCGTCGGAATGAGCTTACAATACTCAACTGTGACATGATTGCTAACCTAATATTCTCCTTATATGCTTCAGAATCAATAGCTTTTCACTACATGCGAGCGTCAATTCATATCTGCTATAGCAGATATGAATTGACGCTCGCATGTAGTGAAAATCTATTGATTCTGAAGCATATATGGAGAATATTAGTTTAGCAATCTTGTCACGATTGAGTATTGTAAGCTCATTCCGCCGCGAAAGTGGAAAGGTTCAGGTTAGAATCCTGATTGTGACCACTGGTTGGTAAAATGATTTTTCCCTATATGTTTCGAAACAATTATATAATTGGCTGCGCTCCAACGAAAAAATGATATTTCGTCTTTATCACTCCAGTAAAATCGGTCTAGTGGTCTTAAAAACTCATGAGATATAGCTAATGGCAGCAAGTGCAGAATTTTTTGTGTACAAACGTAGTTAATACTTGAACAATTTTTCATCGTAATCAACTCAGTTAAAGAAATGTACGTGTTGCTAATTATTCTCAGATAATTAAAACCGTTAAATAAAATGTTGTTTTGTTCTTGGTTTTCCTGTGTTTCTTTTTTTAACTTTATGATACTCGAAGAGAAATGGGAGTTTCTTCATTTATTTTTATCAACAGGGAAAATAAAAAATATAAAATACAAAATTCAGTGATTTAGGAAGTTTGTGAAATTGTACTTGTATAAGTCCATTAGTACTTTTTATTTAAATTAGCGTGTGACTAGAATGAATCTGTGTAGCCTCAAGTGATTTCGTCCTCAGCAATTTCCATTGTAAGCCAAGCAAACGATTCCTACCGAATGCCAAATAGCTTATAAGTCACTAAAAGTTTTGTTATTAACTTCGCTTACAAGTTCAGAAAAGCACATTTCTGTATGTGATTCGGGTACAAGTCAGTGTTGCCAGTATAGTGATTTTTTGTTATTAAAACTGATTATTAAAAAAAATTTAGTATTCAGTAAAAAAAATTCGACTGATGACCAGTCCTATACTTCCCACCTAGTAAATATTTGCAAATAAACACTCTTTTTTTTATTCTTTGAAAAAAGCATGGCCCTCTTTTTTGTTTAGTGATCTACTGATGGCTAGCTTAATATAGCAAAAATCATGGTTACCTTGATTTACGTACAATTTTTATTTTTTTTAGTAAAATATTTTTTTTCTCGAAAACTACATTTTAGAGAAAAAAAATATTTGCATTTTTTTCATATTATAACACCTAGAATTCATTTATATTTTTTTTTACCTATGTTAATACGTGACATTGAGAACGTTTTTTTTTAATATCTCAGGATCCACTGAACCGATTTGACTCAAAATCTAATCAGATCTAAGTTAAAGGCTGATAAACACAATAGAACAATCGGCATGGCCGTATGTTGTTCCGTTTTTACGATATCGAAGGCGAAAAATTGACCACATAACACACACACACATACATACATCAGTCAGAAAATGATCCTTAAACGATTGCTAGGGTCTCAAAACGTGAAGATCTGTTAAAATCTCGAAATATTTTTTTCGGACTAAATCCATTACTTCCGTACCATAGTAGTGGGAAGTAAAAATCTAAACATAATCATCTTGATGTAGACGTTTGGAAGTTTTTAATTTAGTATGTTGGTATTTTGGCCAACGTTTTGTTTATTTTTGTGTGTCACCACTCACCATCGAAATCACATTTCTGGTTATTTAGTATTCCAGTGATACAACGCCGCAGACATACATTTTTTTACAATTTCTCATTTTGTATTGTGGTTTAAGTCATTTTTAATTAAGATAATTTAATTTAAAAATAATTTCAAAAAAATAAATTACATTTTTTACAATATATTGTTTATATTAAAAACTTTTTTTAGTTATCATAAACATCCATGGATAACGTTCAATGACATGCAATTTAATTTATTCCGCAGGTTCATGAGAAAGTCGACTGTGATATATACAGACAGAGAGACAGACAACGAAATCTTATAAGAGTTCCGTTTTTTAGCATTTTGTTTTAGCGTAGGTATTAGGTAATAATAAACAGCCTATGTTAATCGGGAAGAAGTTGATTTTCGAACAGTTACTCGCGACAAGCAAATATACAAACTTTTCCTCTAATATGTAATATATCTGGATGACCGAGCTTTGCTCGGATGAGTTCAAAAAAAATAGTACTTAAAGTTCCCATTTCATCAAAATCGTTAGTCGTTTTTAAGAAAAAAAATTACATACCTATAAGTAGATAATATAATTATACGTCATACTACATAACGTATGTACCTACATATTTTTAAATAATTACTGATTATTTTAATAAGTTAAAGATTGACTGTCAGAGTAATTTGACATAAATAATGAAAATAGTTTGTTTTTTCCAAAGCCTACTCACCATACGACACTGTTTTATAACGTTAAAAAAACTGTTTTTTAAATGATAAAATCGATAAGGAAACGAATTTTTCCAGGGATGAGACCTAGCTAGATCGATTTTTTGCCCCCCGAAACCCTTTTTCAGTAAATTGCGAGAAAATATTTATATAGGTACATACGTACACAAGATTTGCTCGTTTAATAATATAGGGAATAACAATATAAGGCTCCAACATATTATGAAATTGCATTTTCATTTATGACTCCGATTTGATACACCTTGTATCTATAAGTTGAGTTTAAGTTGTAAAAAAATATTTATGTACTATTTAAAGTTGTGGTATCCCATTTATTAAATGTTTTTGTATAATTGTATCCAATTTAAATTTGGTAACACAGACCGAACAGTCAGAGCAGAGCATAATATTGTGCCGCATCGGCATTTTTCCAACTTCACTGACACTGTTACAAAGATATTTATGTAGGTGCTTACAAATAAATAAAATGAGTGGTTCTATTTTTCACATTGTTATATATTTTCATTATTAACGTTGGTGGAACTGACTAAAAGAATGTAACTGACGTACGTTTATGAAGTCTATTCAACCGAATGTTCATTTTAGTCAAAAATAACCTCAGTAGTTCTCCGCGTCTTGAGTTTGGCCGTCCTGCTCGCACATTTTTTTCATTTCCTTCGTTTATGATCTTTACTCGGAACAAGAATTGAGTGGGTACGAGAGAATCGTAAAATATAATCTAGCGTTGACAGTCAGTGAACTGCCGAACAACCGTGTGCTGTGCTTTAAAGCTCTTCCTTTCTGGTTCGTCTTTTATGGCCATTTTCTGGTGGCTAGGTCCCTGTGCGTTGCATATAGCGGCACGTTATAATATTCAATATACGCCAACAGCGAACATGCATTGCTTTTGACAGAACTCGGAAGTTCGAGAAAACTGGCGTTTTAATTTATTTACCCCCCAGGGGGGACATTGGAATGTGGTTGCTATCGCAAATTTCATTCCAATGTAGCGAACGAGCGAAGCGAGTGAGTAATGTAATTATAATATTCAAGCGAACGAGCGAAGCGAGCGAGTAGTGTATTGCACCCGAACTTTCTTAGCACCCGGGTGAAGCCGGACAGGGCCGCTAGTGTATAATATAATAAAGAAGAGACACACTACAATTCACCAATAAGGGACAGCTACAGATGCGGATTTGATTGCAATTTTTTGAAATTATTCTATAAAATAAAATTATTGAAGTGAAAACTTCCTTAGGCGCGTTAGGCACTCTGTGCCTGGGTACTGAAAAAATGTGAAGCGTTCGCAACTACTTCCGTAAGAATTTGCAACATACTTATATCATAAAAACGGCCGTCTACACACTTCCACCCATAGCGCAGTTGGTAACGTCTTTGCGTTCTATGCATTGGAACCTGGGTTCGAACCCTGATGGCAGCGTAGAATTTATATATATTTTTTATTTTTGTTATATTCTTTCTTTGACAATAATTACATTTTTTTTGAATTAATTAAAAATACAATTTTAGTATATTAGTAATAAATTATTTTTAGTTCACAAATGCGCTATAATAGATGACACCAAAAATTAGAAAATCTGAAGTTTTCACTTCTGTCATGTGGTCATAAGCACACACCCATTTTTTATACTATCTACTTAGTACCACCACAAATAGTTCTGCAGCTAAAATATACTTGTGTACTTCTGATATTGACCAATAATCATCATACCTGCTGCTTTTTCTGAATTCAATTATAGAATTAATATCTAGGTACATTATAATATTATATACCTTCTACTTTATGTACCTATAGTCTTACAAAAGAAGAACTTAACACAAAAAGTTGTACTCCACTTGTTATTTGTTTTTCTCAAGAGAAATCATCTAGCGCCTCTAGCATGTATCAACATGCCAAACTTCTTTGTAAAAAAACTGATAACCGATAAAGTCTATTCGTAAAGATCGTACCAAAAAACTGTTTAATATTAAAATCCGAGTTCTATAAAAAAAAGTATTAAAGTATGAAATGCTGTGAAGCTTTTGTATCTACGAAATAGGTGTACCTATCCTTATTTTCTGTGAATACTCTTCGATGTCACATGTAGATACATTTTTTAAATTAATTTTTATTTTGTCGTCATTAAAACTCAGAGAACTTTAATTTACTATGAGGCATGTCAGTATAAATTTTCAAATTAAATGACTTCCCGACTTATTTTTAATTATTTTGCACTTATTGATGTGAACAGCCGCGTGAGGGGAATATGCAACGAAATGTTTGGTCCGCTCCTTCGCTGCTGTTCTCCCCACCACTGCGGCACTCTCTCTCTCTCGGCTTCCGCGCGCTCGGGCACGGGAAGAGAGAGAGAGAGTATACATACGAACGTACTGTAAAGCAAAAGTATATGTATACACGTGTAGGTATGTAATATAGATACTTCGCTGTGTATTTAGTTGCGTTTCTGGCTCAGGCGTGCTCAAACGCCGCAACCGCGTGTGTTACAGTGTATATAGGATTACGTCAGCATAACAATTAGTTGCTGCTTTTGAAAAAATATATACTACTACATAGAGAATATCACCGAGTTCAATAACGTTTCCTTTGATGTTTCACATCCCTTTTTTTTTAACTAAACTCTATAGCTAAGAACCATCTCGCAATCATAATCTATAAAACAACCGCATTGAAATCGGTTCATCCGTTTTGGAGCTACGATGACACAGTCAGACACACAGACAAAGGTTTCAAATTTATAACACCCCTTTTTTATTGCATCGGGGGTTAAAAATAACGAAGAAAATGTTATTAGAGGAGTGGCTAGACATTTTTCACCTGAACGATACTGTAAAAAAAAGGGTGTGGGTCTTGGAACCCCCGACAGATGTGAAACATCAAAGAAAACGTTATTGAACTCGGTGGTATTCTCTATGTAGTAGTATATATTTTTTCAAAAGCAGCAACTAACTGTTATGCTGACGTAATCCTATATACTTCACTGTAACACCGCGTGTGTTACAGTGCACGCCTGAGCCAAGAGAGAGAGAGAGAGTGCCGCAGTGGTGGGGAGAATAGCAGCGAAGGAGCGGACCAAACATTTCGTTGCATATTTCCCCTCAGGCGGATGTTCACAGCCCGACATAAGATGTTTCACATCAAAAACAAAGCTCTATTGAAAACAAATGCCCAATGAATAGTTCTCATGAGTTCTATTGTTTCGTAGGTTTTTTGTTTTGAAATTGGTCCACTTCTGTCTACATACGCCTGCCGACTGAAGATTGACACAATAATACTGCAGAAAAAAATAATAAACATAAGAATTGAAATAGACGGAAACATTAAGCGAGAATGTGTACACATTTTGAATTAATCCAACGTTTATTTATAAACTTTAGACAGCACAGGGTTAGGTATATAGAAAATTGCACCAAGACAAAGTCAGCCGCAGGCTTTATTCTCTTTTTGATAATGCATTCACTGCGCTCAAAAATATTCGAAGTATGTTTTGAATATTCTAAACATCCAATCTTTTTTGTTGAATTTTTTTACCATGAAGTTAAACGCATGTATTTCAACAATTTGGAAAATTGGGTAAAGTATTATAAACCTTCTAAAAGTTGGTATATGATAAAATCAATCGATTTTTAAAAACCCCCTTATATCCACAAAATATTATTCACATAACAATTAGAGGTGAAAATACTAAATATCTCAGGCAGCAAGGCTGCCATGATTTGTAAGCTATATCTAAGAAAAAATCAAATGACCACTGTCGGGACTTGAACCCGAAACTCCCAGTTTCCGGCTAGGTGAGTTACCGATTTCTCCACAGTGGCCGACAGTGGAAACCGATCTTTTCTTATATATAGCAATTTCAAGTTGAAAACACACTACATGCGAGAGTCGATTATTCAAATAAGCTGCAAAGCATAGTACAGCTATTAAACAGTCGAATCACTATACATGCGAAAAGTCTTCAACTCTCCACTCAATTTTTCGTTTTAAATATTAAACAGTTACATTTTTTGTTGCATGCGTATCAAACAGTTTTTATCACGAAGTGAATGCCTCAAGGCATATTTTTTATTACATTTAAAAATGGATAGCTGGTTAGATAATCCTTCTAAACGACTTATCAAACCTCTACCCAGTTGTACATTTTTCGTTTTAATGAAAAAAAGCCAAGTTGAAGTCAGAATTTGTAAAAACGTTTTATCGCAATATAAAACAGAGTAACAAAAATTTCGATGTAAATTACTTTTGTTTTGTGGCTTGAAATATGCAAAAATACTTCAATAAACTTGGAAAAGTGTAAAAAACAAGAGAAGGACGACATTTTAACGTATGTTAAAACAATAACAAAATAATGTGAACTGTGAAGTAAGGGCTAACCATTCGAACACTAAGGAGTAGAGTTGAAATCCCAGTGAATCCGGCATCTGGAGTGGGGTCATAAATCCGAGCCCGTTGTACAAAAGGCTGCGTACAGTACAGTATTCTAGTTAATTAACTTACGGTTTGGCACGCCCGGTTGATTCGTTTCACGCGCTTCGCACTGAAGCTAAGGCAAACGTTCAGTTCAGAATAACGACGCTTTCAAAGCACTCTACAGACACCAACTTCCCTACGTCCTAGTAGTGATGTGCAATTATTCACTTCACTGCTACTTTTTCACAGATATCAATTTTTCACAGCGACCTTAAAAGATATCACTTAAAAGTAGCTGCTACCAATTTCACTCTTAACGTTTACACATCCAACTAGTATGGTTTGCAGACTGCTACCTGCATACTGTGAAATGTGAATAGTTCACAGTTCGCTAGCATTTCACAGTTCACAGTTTACAATTACGTTCACAGATGTGTACCTGCTACCTACCTATTGTACCCAACAGTGAAAAATTTAAAACAAGGTTTATCAGGTAGGTAGGTACCTATCGTATTTACGTATATCATTATCTATTGGCACAAGATATTGATTTGTTTTAATAACTTGTACAGTGTACGTTATTTAAGTGTAAAAAATTAGGAAGTATAAGAAAAGTAAATGCGAAATAAAAGCAAAAAAATATATTTGCTTTGTTAATGTTTCTTGACGCGGATTGTTCAAAAGTGTTTCGAATAATTTTTTCTATTAATTCAAATTTAGATAATGTTAATTAACGTATCAAAAAATACATGGACAAAAAAAATATAGGTACCCATTTTTCACAGTGACCTTCATGCAAAATACAAATCTGCTTTACGTTACATCCGGTCAAATCTTTTGTTATGCCTAATAGGTAATAATAGTGACTGTGAAACGCATTTTTTCATAATTCATTTCACCGCTGCTATATTATATCCTAACAACTAACCCAGTTCGCTGCACAGTGCACAATGCATATGCCACACTCTGCGCATTGAAAGGATTTTACCAGTTTATCTGAGATATTTTAACTCTGAAATTTTTCACTGCTAAAAGTAGCAGTGAATAAAAAGTAGCATTCACAGTTTTCACTGCTACTGAAAATTCACTGATATGCCCATCTCTACGTCCTAGTATTGTACCTACCTACATACAATACATAATATTATGTACTTTCTCTATACTGCGTTCCCCAAAAGATCATGAATCGTCAAAAAACCGACTTCATACGAAGCGCTCCCGAGGCGAGACAGAGCGTTACGAGGCCGGCCGAGCGTTGCCAGTACACTCTCGCATTCGGGTAGTCTCGGTATCCCTCGGCGAGAATATACTGCCGAAATTATATATATCTACTTTTTGTCCTGCGTTCGCAGCGTTCCCCAGAAGATCATGATTTGCCGGGGACGCTAATGATTTCTGTTGTCGAGCGTCTATAATTTATAATTCATGACTTGTCGGAAACGACAACTGATTAAGTTCAGGTATTTTGTGTGAAACATCTTATGTCGGGCAGTGAACAGCCGCGTGAGGGGAAATATGCAACGAAATGTTTGGTCCGCTCCTTCGCTGCTGTTCTCCCCACCACTGCGGCACTCTCTCTCTCTCGGCTTCCGCGCGCTCGGGCATGGGAAGAGAGAGAGAGAGTATACATACGAACGTACTGTAAAGCAAAAGTATATGTAGACACGTGTAGGTATGTAATATAGATACTTCGCTGTGTATTTAGTTGCGTTTTTTTGTACTTTCTCTAGACGATTATGACTCGCTGGAAAGGAAAATTTGTCGAGTTTTTAGGTAGTATATGACCCGTCTCTATTGTCATACTTACATACATACTGCTCAGACCAAAAACATGCTAGCATAGTTTAATGAGTTGCACAACTCTTTTGTTTAGATTTCAATTGTTTTCGCTTAGATTCAGTGGCGGTTACTATAAGCATTTGTAGACCCCCAAGCGCAAACTATTTTTGAGGTCCTCCACTGAAAATTTAAAATAATTTTTGAAACTAGGCTTCTTAACACACGTTATAGGGATGGAGACTTAACACACAAAAAGTGAAACATCACGAACCGATGCAACGTACGTCATTGGCTGGGCAGCTCGTATTGTTGCTATAGTTTCTATAGCTTTTATATATATGTCAAAATGTCTAAATAATTATTTATTACTATATCGATATTAAATTATGTTAAGTAAAAATTACATATCCATTTAAATATATTTTCTTTTCAATTACTTATATTTTTTAGCTTTGATAAATTCGATTTTATACACAAAGCCTAAGAAGCTTATCTTCTGTCGGGTGTTTCACGACACCTCATGACTTTTTTTATCAATTATCGAAACGCTTAAAATGTGCGTTTGTTTTTGGTTTTTTGAGGCGTGTACTTCTTGCTCTTGTGCAATTATCACCCAATGTTTGGATCATATTTTTCGATAAATTTTGTTCAATAACTCTTTTCCATTTGTATCTCTTGTAATGCAAAAAATACTCTTGGCCCTAGTATTTTTAAACACTCTGTATAATATACACTGGTAAGTACATACAATAATTTCCAATTAATACCTCCGGCAAAAATATTTTTTCATTTGTGTGATAATAATTTATATTTTTAATACAATATTTTTGCAATAACGGTCAAATAAAACTATGGAATTAACTTTGTATTCTTATAAAAAAAGGGTGTGGGTCTCGGGACCCCCGACAGATGTGAAACATCAAAGAAAACGTTATTGAACTCGGTGGTATTCTCTATGTAGTAGTATATATTTTTTCAAAAGTAGCAACTAACTGTTATGCTGACTTAATCCTATATACTGCACTGTAACACACGCGGTTGCCCGATCGCGCGGAAGCCGAGAGATAGAGAGAGAGTGCCGCAGTGGTGGGGAGAACAGCAGCGAAGGAGCGGACCAGAAATTTCGTAGCATATTTCCCCTCACGCGGCTGTTCACAGCCCGACATAAGATGTTTCACATCAAAAAAATCTTGTGATCTGTTTTGGCATTATATTTGAGAGAATATGATTAGTAATTATTATCATTATTAAAAACTCAATGTATTCCCGATGTTTCTGTACCTACACGAAATCCTCAGGGTTGGCCATTGAGTACCTCTACAGTTGCATCGAAAGCGACTATTTAGGTACGTATTTCGAAAAGTCCGCCCCATCAAAATTTATTTTAAAGTTACTCATTGACCTTCAAATCTGTTTAAAAATAGTGGATTGTATATAGAGTAGTGACAGTTTAAAATGAGCGATTAAGCGAGTTTTAACAGACGCACGAGATATATATATGGTATTTTTTGCCATACCTACTATAAAATAGCTACTTTTCACTTTTTCAGTATATTAAAATTTTTTTGACAGTTTATTTGCGTCACCAGCTTCACATTTCTAACAGGCCGTGAGTAAGTATAAATAGCGGGCGGATCAGAGCAAATAAACATAAATCACTATGGATTTATTTATTTATTGTAAATTATAGACGCGTCGACAACTTAGGTCATTAGCGTCTTGATTATACATTAAATAATAACACACTTAAAACTAAATGACATCACAAAACATCTATGATCCAGAGACCGCGACGCTAACTGGACCACACTGTCCTCAAATCACTATGGAAACTGTTTATGAAGAGTTGGTATATTTATAAGCACAAAATAATATTCACTAAGGACTTTCACAGCCCCGGGGAAAATACTATAATTGTTATTTCCGAACGGAAATCACGTTTTATCGTCTCTTCTACAAAAAAAAACAAACAATTTACAATGCAGGTCTTTTGTTATATATATTTTGATATACATTGATTCTGTAGAAATGTGAATTCTATGATAAGATACCTATATTTTCATTTTTTCTTCTGTAAAATTATAAATTGTTTTTTTTTGTTTAATGTAAAAATGAGCTTCATGCTGGGTTGCAGAAAGCATTGTCACAAAATTTGATTTGACAATGATCTTAGATTGTGATCAGTTTTAATATCGTCGCTAAACTCCCTGTCATGTCGAACATTTAGTTTGTACTCATACAAAAACAAATGATTGATCTACATAGAAAAAGATCGCCTCCCAAGCTAAATTTTGATCAAAATGCGTAGAAATTTGTTGTTTCGAAGTGGAAATCGTACAAAAAAACTGTGTTAAATACATGTATACACAGTTTAAAAAAAATATCGCTTCAATCGATCAATTATTTTTCGAGCAGGAGAAATATGTGGTCACAATTAGGTAGGTACATGTAATATCAAAAAATGTTAAAACACTAAATCAACATACTTTAACTTTATCAGTCCAGTTACTAGAGTACAGCTGATACAAGTACAAACAGACAAAAATTCTGAAAGAAAAAAACGCAAGAAAACGAAATTACAGAAAAAGGTTCCGTTACATTTTATACATTATATTGATTAATATAACTTTTTTAACATTACGGACCTCTTTTTATCCTCATGACTTGTTTATTACGTATCATTTTTATACTGGTTTTATAAAGTTTTAAAATTAAGGCGGAAAAATAGCCCAGGGGTCGGCAACCTTTTGAGACGGAAGAGTCAAAAGTTACAATTTACAAAATTTTACAGTTTTTAAAGAGCTACTAACATTTTTATTTCAATATTATGGTATTTGATTAGGATTATAACTTAACAAACAGAACAGTGTTGCCACATTAAAAAAATGTCAGCTGTCCGTATACTCTCTACTCCACCTATTCTCACTGTTCTCTGTTGAGTGTTTTTATCCTGTTAAAAGTTTTTTTTGCAGTATAATATTTTTTATGAGTTTTGAAAATAAAATAATATAATTATTAATATTTGCGCGTGGAACTGGAGAGCCGCATCTTGACATCATAAGAGCCGCATGCGGCTCGCGAGCCGCAGGTTGCCGACCCCTGCGCTACCCCTATGTAGCCAAGAATTAATTGAATAATATGTTTATATTTTCCGCAATTCTGTGAAAATATCTATGAGAAAAATTGTTAATAACGACGATAATTCTACATCAAATATTTGTTTTACAGGCGAATGCACTTTTACACGCTAAATAATGTGCAAAATGTACAGAATTTTCATTATTTATTTAAATTCTCCATTGTGTGATTAGGTAAAACCTATATACAAACAAAAATTTTAGTGCATAGGTGAGCCAGTAGTTTATTGTTCTGTATATTGATTGTTTTTATTGTTGGTAGACGCTAATGACCTAAGTTGTCGACGCGTCTATAATTTACAATAAATAAAATAAATAAATTTATTGTTGGTGAAAAGCAGTTGCTGACTATAAGCCCGTCGGAGGCCCGGGACAGCAGAACTAAATGAGGCCCCCGGTCTGCTTAGAAATTGATGTATTTGTAGTGTAAATTTCGTAAAAAATGAATAATATAGATGTAATGGCTGACAAAAAAAATTAAATATTTATAATAAACGACCTATACCTACTTACGGGGCCTCTTACTTATTAAAACATATTTTGGCCTTGTTTGATTAAGAAGGACTTCTCGAGATTTGGAGGCCCCCTCTTCCCCCCCCCCCTTAGTCCGCCACTGGTGAAAAATAAATCTGATGAGAGAAGTGAACTGACATCTTTTTATCAGGCAAAGAGTTAAGTCATCATTTTATCAAAATTCTAACGTAAGTCATAACATTTTCCAAGGATATATGAAAAAAATGCGAATCACTGCAGTATGTCTTGTATTCATATATGCAGCGTAGATCTGTATGAAATATATACGAATGCTTATATAAAATGTATATTTTGTATGTATATGTGCGGGAGGTCGATTTGAGGGAATGAGGGATTTGGCCGCGGGTCGCAATGTTGGCGGTTAACGAGGAATGTCCGCCACAGAGGGTCTCATTCCAACGTCGATGACTTCTCTACCCTATATACTTCTGGCGCTCTTCTCTCGACAGTAATTGTTGCTATCGAAAGTGTTGGATTAATGGTTAAAACAAGTGCACATCATCGTTCAACGAACTTTTCCACTAATAATTATTATATTTTATAATACCTATTTAATTCATAATGACGGCAGTTATCAATTAAGGAAATTCAAATGTTTGTAAAATTAACATGTTTTAAACTTTTTATCTCAAGATCATTTTGTTGTTTTAATGGTAATCATTATCATCATTGTATTTTTTCAAGTGAAAACTTCCTTAGGCGCGTTAGGCACTCTTTGCCTGGGTAGTGAAATAAAGTGATCCGTTCGCATTCGCACGTTCTCGTTCGCGGCTTTAAATGTGTTCCTGAAATTGTAGCAATTTACCTAAATTCAGAGCCGGCGTTAGGAGGGGGGGGGGTAAGCGGGTCAAAGGTACCCCGGGCCCGGACCCCCGAAGGGGGGGGGCTTACCTATTACTGCGAGCATTAAAACATTTTCACAACATAAAAAACGTTATTTGATTTTTTGCATTAAAATTTTTCTATTTAAAAAAAAAACAAATTTTGGAGTAAAAATTTTTTTGGAGGGTACAGGGGCCTGAGAACGCTTACCCGGGGCTCGAAAATCTTAGCGCCGGCCCTGCCTTAATTGTTTTGAGAAATTATAACTTAGTTATGAAAAAAACTATAATTTCATGTGTGGGTGAAATGGAATTTAGTGAAATGTTTGTACTATAAGTTTTACTGAAAATTGTTCAGAATTCACTTAATAAAATATAAGGGCAAAACAATAACAGAACGGAAGCAAGTGGGTTTATTCGGTGAAAGAGTAAATATAATGTACCTGAAATACAACACTAGCTTGTTCAATCCTAGAGCAGGCTTAGTGTAAACTTTAGGTGGTGTATTGCACAGTCTAAACCACTAAAAGAATTTATGATAAGCTTATTCCGCCGTGAAAGTGAAAAGGTTCAGGTTAGAATCCTGACTGTGACCACTGGTTGGTAAAATGATTTTTTCCAATATGTTTCGAAACAATTATATAATTGGCTGCTTTCCAACGAAAAAAATTTTTCAAAAGAATTTATGCTTGCTCAAGACTCGAAGCCACTGAACCGATTTAAAACATTCTTTCAAAACAAATTTTCTATTTTATAAAAGTAGATTAAATAACTATCAACTATTATGAACATCTCTGTCTCTAATCTCTAAATAGTATAAAACGAAGTCGCTGTCTGCCTCTGTCTGTTTCTCCGCTTACTTCTTTTAAACCACGCAACGGATTTTGAAACGGTTTTCACTATAATAGAGCGATAAACGAGAAAGGTTTGTGTATATAATTTGTAAATATTTTGTACAAAATGACTGAACTATGACGGTATTTTGTAAAAAAAAAAACTGTTTTCGTACGCTTAATCATAATTTCATACCACCCGGGCGTAGCCGGGACGGGCCGCTAGTGTATATAAATAATATCTCTTTTTTTAACCGACTTCATTTTTTTTATTAAATTGGCACAAACCTCAAAATTTCATTATTTTCCTCTTTTTGAAGGAGATTTTTTTTTTGTTAAAAAGTTTTTTATTTTTTACTTTTTAGTGGCTTTACAATAGATAGTTTAGTCGCTCGCCAATAGATTCACTTGATTAACTGACTTCTTTCGCTGTGTGATGTGTCAAAAAGTGACATTTACCTTAAGGAATCACACGCCGTTACTAACTTTTATTAAAAATCAGCCGAACTACTGAACCGATTTAAGTAAAATTTATACAGGACCAATTTCGAGGTATGCCCTATCCAATAAAAAAAGAATTTTTCAAATCGGTTTATAAATGACGGAGTTCTGAGGTAACAAACATAAAAAAAAAAAATACAACCGAATTGAGAACCATCTCCTTTTTTTGAAGTCGGTTAAAAAGTCAACATATTAAAATAGGTTTTATGAATACATTTGTTTAATTATTAAAAGTTAAAAAAATGTGCTCTTTTTGAGTTTTGAAGAGTCACTTGGAAAAAGTTAGTTTTTGTATAATCATTGAATTATATTAAGGGGTACCCATCTACCATGACTCTTAATATAATTATCGTCTAAAAGTTCGACGTCTATTTATAACGAAGCATTCTTTCCTAAGTTTGTCGTGTTCCAATTAATTTGTACGGGATTGTAGGGTGGTCACTGCTCACTAGCCACCACCAATGGTCATCATCCACCAGGGTGGGTATCTGTTACTTACAATGTGTTTAGTTGGAACGGCTTTTTACTCTATCAGGTAAACTTTTCTTATATAGTAAGTATAGTAGTACGCAATTTGATTAATTTACTTTGTATAAATTTAATCTGAGTATATTTCACAAAAAATATCGCAGACAGTTGCTCAATCCATGGATGAGTGATTTGATCGGAAAACCATATATTATATGCCTATATCATTCGGTCTAGTCTCAAAGAATGCTTCTTTCACATATCTATAAAATTGGTCCACGCATCGGGCCGTAATCGCGGAACAAACAGACGGATAGACAAACAACGAATCAATCGAATTAAAACCTCACTCGCTTCGCAGTACTGCATTGTGAACGTTCGTTTTGTTTATAAAAAATTCATTGAAAGAAAGAAAGAAAATCTAACTTTAAAAAAAGTATTTTACATTACACACTATAGAAGTGAAACTTTTAGTCGCTTTGACATCACATCCATACGTATACAAGCTGCCTGTTATGATCGCTGCAGCGATGCCTTCCCAGCGTCACATTCTAGCTCAACGGCACAGAGGAGTGGAGGTGTAGTGTTTCGTTACACGTTTAGACACATGAATCCACTTTACCATGCGTAAAGAAGTTTCACTTTAAGTATAAAAAAAGGGTGTGGGTCTCGGGACCCCCGACAGATGTGAAACGTCAAAGAAAACGTTATTGAACTCGGTGCTCTATGTAGTAGTATATATTTTTTCAAAAGCAGCAGCTAACTGGTATGCTGACGTAATCCTATATACTGCACTGTAACACACGCGGTTGCGGCGTTTGAGCACACCTGAGCCAGAAACGCAACTAAATACACAGCGAAGAATCTATATTACATACCTACACGTGTATACATATACTTTTGCTTTACAGTACGTTCGTATGTATACTCTCTCTCTCTCTTCCCGTGCCCGAGCGCGCGGAAGCCGAGAGAGAACAGCAGCGAAGGAGCGGACCAAATATTTCGTTGCATATTTCCCCTCACGCGGCTGTTCACTGCCCGACATAAGATGTTTCACATAAAAAAAAATTATTGATCAAAAAAGTATGAACATTTCTATTTGATACCTACAACGTACTTTTTTGGTTCAATATAAACTGTACACACATTGACTGAACACATTGTATACAAAATATGTAGCTGAATAGAGTAGTGTAGATACTAGGCGAGGCCTTATTGCATGTAGGTATAGTGTTTCCCTGGCTAGGCATGGGCTTGGTCAATGGTCAGTGCCCGACGCCCGATGCCCGTTGCCCGCTGCCCGGCGGTCACACGTAAAGCGGGACGATGGACCGTTATACTACGGGAGGTAGCGTTGCAAATGAGTCAATTATTTCATACCGGCTGATAATTATACCAATGTTAGTTCTCATCCATCTGATGAGATATTCGACCGTCAGCTGCACCAGTAGCGCCCATCGTAATATCACTTTGACGTTTGTAATAAATGTTTCAGCTATTCAAGAACATTAAAATATCACAAACGCACACATATTGTTGAGTAACCACAAAAGTGTGACGTTTGTAATAATTGTTACAGCCAAGAATTTAGCAATATTCACAAACGCATATATTGTAAAATACAATATTAATTGTAATAAATAAATTACCTACATAGAAGTGAAATTAATCAATAAAAATAAAAAACCGCACGTCTGTAATTGTACAGTTTATAGGAAACCTAGACTGAATTTGCCATTTTCATAATTTTTTGTCAGTTTGTTTCAGGTTAACTTATCCATACATACACTTACTTATAAAAAACTAAAAGGTTTTTTACGAAACCATTTTTTTTAAATGAGTAAAAAAATAAACAGTTATAAATATATACCATTATAATAGAAAAAACAACGTTATAGCACATTTCTCTTCTGCGCATGCGCCGATTTTCCCCCAAAACAATAGGGTTCTTCCTATTTACGTATTAAACATCCTTTCCCCTCAGTCGTTTGACCGGTATTGTGCTGACAGACAAACAGACATTTTACAAAACCATGTTTTTTTTGTATTTGGTTACTGTTGATACTTAAGGCAATTATTAGAAATAAGAATTGGTCGGTATGAAATCACTACCTAAAATGCAACGCTACCTCCCGTACTATTATATTATGGTCCGAACGAACGATGTACTGGAACATCACCATCATCATTTTCAACACGCATACGATGTGAAATGTTTTGCCTCGCCCACAGTAAACGATATTAAAACATGATAATAATGCACAAACCTACTGACATACGGGAGTGTTACATTTTATTTTACACTTAATTATTAATACACAGGTGATTATAATTTGTAAAATTAACAATAATGTTCCTCATAATTTGCATATTTACTCTTTGATTCACTAGTTCAACTCGAAATTCGGGACAGCTTGTTTAAATTATAGATATGTAACGAATTGTGAAAACCGTCGATTTCGTTGGCCGAATACCGAATATTTGGCCGAATCAGATATGTCGATAGTCTTTTTGGTTGAAACTTATATCAGACGCTAATGACGTCTGTTGTCGAGCGTCTATAATCCACATTTCATTCATTTATTGAAACTTTTATTACCATCGGATAGACGGATGTCAGATGGTAAGAATTTAGTTTGTGTTGAAGACACATATCCTCTAGGTTCAGCGAAGTAGCTACCATAGGGTAAAGTGGTATGTCAGAGCTCAGGAGGCCCTTGGCCGACCCTGACTCTCCCAAAATTATTATTTGGGTTTCATGTCAGTGGCGTATAGCTAGGTGGCCAAGAGGCCCGAGGCAAAAAATAAACAGCGCCTTCTAACCAATATTCCTTATCAAAATATAAAATATAGAAGATTTAGATATGGCCAAAGGCCCGCTGAGCTTTGGGGCCCTGGGTAAACTAGGCCCCTAACCAATATTATCTTTATCAAAATATAGAATACAGAAGCTTTGGGGCCCTGAGGGCACTGCCCCACATTGGCCTACGGTATGTTACGCCCTAAGGTATAAAGACCATTTTTATCTTTATCTTCTTAAGTCAGCGGCGCCGGTGTCACGCAGGCGGTGTCGGAGCGCTAGTGTCACGGAGGCGGCGTTGCGACGCCGGTGTCACGCACGATGTATTGCGGTGCGGGTGTCACGTAGGGGGTGTCGTGGCGATAGTTTCACGTAGGGGGATGCCGGTGTTTCGGAAGTGTATTGCGGTAGTGCCACTTGTGAGTTGTGGCGGGCGATTTGAACAGTTCCACAAGCCCTATTGTATCTAGAGCGTATGCTATATGCGTCCTTCTTGGTCAGCTGCCAATTATTATATTATGTAGCTGCCATGGTATTTGAATCTGAATGTTTACACAATATATCGGAGATTCACTGGGTTGGTAACTCCGGGTAACTTTATCCTTTGTTTTCATTTTGCATATTATCTTATAAAAAAATCAAATTAAAAATATGAGAGTAATATCGTCACTCGTGATTAATTTTTATGTCAGGTTAATCTTCGCTACGCTCAGACAAATTACTTTATTTATTTTCTTAAGGGGTTCAAATGAGGGTGTAGGGTTTTTTTGACTAATGAACGCCCAGGTCAAATCGCTGAAACTAAAACTTGAAATTTGGACAGTAGATTCTTTTTCTGACGTAAGTATCCACTAAGAATGGATTTCTCGAAATTCAGCCCCGAGGTGGATCAAAAGGGGGTAAAATTTTGAAAGACTAAAATGAACAAAATAAAATATTAGTAAAAAAAACTTTTTAGAGTCAAGCTTTTATTGAAATGTACTAAAAAGGAAAAAATAATATTTAATAATTATGAACCAAAATTATTACTTAAATTTTATTTTTTCCTTTTTAGTACATTTCAATAAAAGTTTGTCTCTAAAAAGTTTTTTTTACTAATATTTTATTAATCATATTGTAAATCCTGATAATGTTAACGATATAATAAATCAATATTTGCAATGTTTAGCTACAAAACAAGTTGAGTTGAGAACAAACTTTCCTCTTTCAAGTGAATTTAATCGACTGAAGTTTATTTAAAATGTTATAGTCAATGCTGTGTTTACTTATCGATTTTGAAGTTATAATGTAAATCATAAAATTAAATACATAAAATATATAAACAGACAAATTACTAAGATCCATATACTCATGAACATATTCATATTTAAGTCATCAACTCATAATAGAACAACGCAGTATCCAAAACAGAAGTAAAAAACAAGCCGTGAGGTGGGTCCTTTATTAGGACTGAAGTGCGACCCTTGAGGTCCACACGACGAACTTCCCAGTTTGATAAATATTTAATAATAATAATTAAATTAGATATTACACAGAAAAATAATCATTTTAATCATTAAAACATAATTATTAATTATTATTTATTTTTAACAATAATTAAAAAAAAAAAAAACGGCTGAACCGATTTTTATAAAATCTATGTCGGACAAAATGACGTTAACACGCCTCGATTGACACCCTTACGAAGTCGATATAATTTTATTTTTATTATTTATTTTTTATTATTAGGGCAGGGGTTCCCAAACTTTTTTGATCATGACCCTAATTTAAAATTGCAAAAGCCTTCGCGACCCTTAAATTTTTTTTTCCCACAATATACAAAACAGTCTATAAAAAAGATTTTTCAGTAAAAAAATGCAGCAATTCAAGTTTAAGTCGTTTTTTCAAGATTTTGAGTATAAAAAAGTACAGCAAAGGTAGGGGGGAGGGGTCACTCTCTCTTTATTACCCCAGAGAACCCCCTTCCCGCCTCTTCACTCCGTTTTTATTTGATTTCGTGTTCTTATTTAGCATTTTTTTTCTATTATTCGAATTTAATGGTATAATCACGAGAGTTAAAAATTCTATAATCACGGAAACAGGCCGTGACCCTAAAAAATCAGCCCGCGACCCCACTTGGGGTCGCGATCCCGACTTTGGGAGCCCCTGCCATAGGACATAGGGTAAGCATCGCTGAATGAAATCATCATTAAACATAATTACCAAAAATCTGTAATAAGCTACTTTGTCGTGAACACAGAGTTTGAAAAATGTAACAATAACAGACGTTAACTTACCAAAAGCGTCACCAGTTGTGTCGGAAGGCATAATTAACGATATTGCGATAACCGATGTCAGTATCAGGACAGGCGGTATCGGTAACGAAATCGATATCATAGAGCTGCTGCTTAACTGTCTTTTACACCGTTTCAAAATTACTTTATTGTATTCAATCTTCTTCTTAACTATTAACTTCTCACTGTTATTGCATATGAACGATTTATCACAACTATCTGTCCTGCAATTGTTTACTTTGAGTTTGTAAATAATATTTTCATGTCTGTCAGTTTTAATGGCCATTCCATAAATCTTTTTTATCGAATAAAATTCATGAAAACATGTCAATTCCACATAATAAGTTGAATCACTGTTCTATGTTACAAAGAAAAAAAATCTTAAATGGATGCTTATTCGTTCCGTTTGAGGTATAATGTTACAAGACTGTTAATATAAGAAATGGATGGATTATTTGGAATTATCTTATGATCGCATTAAAATGGCGATCCACTGGTCCACTTTTACACTCTTGTTTGAATTAAATAGTTAATTAATGTTCTTTTTAATATATTTCCCTAGTATTGTCAAAAAGTGGATAAATTACTTGTCATTATTTATATGATTGTGCTAAGATGCCTAGCTATTGGTCCTGGAAAAAATAATGAAGTAAGTTCTATTTGATCCAGACCTGTCTCTATAATATATGCAGTAGCGAATCCAGGGGGGGGGGCTAAGGGACTCAAGCCGCCCCCCCCCCAAAAGCATCTGGGCCCATCCCTGACAAATCTCAAATTAAACTCGATATTATCCTACTTTCTTAGTACTACGACTACGCGTTAAATGAGCAAAATAAAAATTTGTATGCTTTTTTAGTGTTTACCTTGATAAAGCCTACCCTCAGCTGGGTCAAGTCCCATCCTAAACACAAAACCTGGATCCGCCATTGAATATATGAATCATTAGCTTGGGATATAATGAAAAATAATTTCTTTGAGATGCAGACGCCAAACCATTCGTTCATTTTTGCTTTGGCAGTTTTTAGACAAGTATCTATACTAAAAAAACGTTAGGATAGAGTAGGTACCTATTTGTACAAATTTGCGAAATTTTTGAAAAATAAATTCGATCCGATTCGTTTGATATCAAGTCTATTTATAGAAAAAAAAAACGCTGAATCGACTCCAACACCCCGCGCTTTTAGTTTCAAAGATATAAACAGCATCTGAGAGATTTTTGAGTTTTCTTAAAAATGCCAAAAGTGAAAAGACCCCCCTCTTTGTACAAATTTGCGAAATTTTAAAAAATAAATTCGACCCGATTCGTTTGATATTAAGTCTATTTATAGAAAAAATAACGCTGAATCGACTCCAACACCCCGCGCTTTTAGTTTCAAAGATATAAAACAGCATCTGAGAGATTTTTGAGTTTTCTTAAAAATGCCAAAAGTGAGAAGACCCCCCTCTTTGTACAAATTTGCGAAATTTTTGAAAAATAAATTCGACCCGATTCGTTTGATATTAAGTCTATTTATAGAAAAAATAACGCTGAATCGACTCCAACACCCCGCACTTTTAGTTTCAAAGATATAAAACAGCATCTGAGAAATTTTTGAGTTTTCTTAAAAATGCCAAAAGTGAGAAGACCCCCCTCTTTGTTCAAATTTGCGAAATTTTTGAAAAATAAATTCGACCCGATTCGTTTGATATTAAGTCTATTTATAGAAAAAATAACGCTGAATCGACTCCAACACCCCGCACTTTTAGTTTCAAAGATATAAAACAGCATCTGAGAGATTTTTGAGTTTTCTTAAAAATGCCAAAAGTGAGAAGACCCCCCTCTTTGTACAAATTTGCGAAATTTTTGAAAAATAAATTCGACCCGATTCGTTTGATATTAAGTCTATTTGTAGAAAAAATAACGCTGAATCGACTACAGCACCCCGCACTTTTAGTTTCAAAGATATAAACAGCATCTGAGAGATTTTTGAGTTTTCTTAAAAATGCCAAAAGTAAGAAGACCCCCCTCTTTGTACAAATCTGCGAAATTTTTGAAAAATAATTTCGACCCGATTCGTTTGATATTAAGTCTATTTATAGAAAAAATAACGCTGAATCGACTCCAACACCCCGCGCTTTTAGTTTCAAAGATATAAAACAGCATCTGAGAGATTTTTGAGTTTTCTTAAAAATGCCAAAAGTGAGAAGACCCCCCTCTTTGTACAAATTTGCGAAATTTTTGAAAAATAAATTCGACCCGATTCGTTTGATATTAAGTCTATTTGTAGAAAAAATAACGCTGAATCGACTCCAACACCCCGCACTTTTAGTTTCAAAGATATAAAACAGCATCTGAGAGATTTTTGAGTTTTCTTAAAAATGCCAAAATTGAGAAGACCCCCCTCTTTGTACAAATTTGCGAAATTTTTGAAAAATAAATTCGACCCGATTCGTTTGATATTAAGTCTATTTGTAGAAAAAATAACGCTGAATCGACTCCAACACCCCGCGCTTTTAGTTTCAAAGATATAAAACAGCATCTGAGAGATTTTTGAGTTTTCTTAAAAATGCCAAAAGTAAGAAGACCCCCCTCTTTGTACAAATTTGCGAAATTTTTGAAAAATAAATTCGACCCGATTCGTTTGATATTAAGTCTATTTATAGAAAAAATAACGCTGAATCTACTCTAAGTACCCGCATTTTTAGTTTTAAAGATATCTATAGGTAATCTTGTCTAAAAAAAGATTAGAAAATTAGTGAATATGCCGCCTCTAGCCCGGGCCGAAATTGAGTCCCAGTCCGCTCCTGATATTACCATGATGATATATTATCAATGATGATAAATTATCATTGATGAAGTGTTAGTTATGAGACAAAAGTTTACAGATGGTGAATTTGCCTATAGCCCTATAGATTTTAGAGGACGGCAGTTTTGAGGGAAGATGTAAAATAATTAATCAACCCAAATTAGCCTAATTTTACGATTGCTTTTTTTTTTAAAAAGGCGGTTGGTTCTTCTAGCCTAGGGTGTCCAAACTTCAAATTCATACTTGTAAGTTTATGAACAGGTTTTACTACAATCATTATGACCATATCTTTTGAGACACTCAGTAGGTAGGTTTGGCGCAAATCCAAGGGTTTGGATTATTATCAAGTAGCAAACAGTTAAAATCATAATACAATTAACATTGCGCTGAAATGCTTTTTTATTAGGTCCCCCACTTAAAAATTCTTTATTTCGCTATCAAAAAAGATAAGAAAAGAACATATTTTGAATATTAGACAATTTGAATACAAATTATCTTGCATTGTGTTTAGTTAATATATTTTGACAAGTTTTCGGGGATTCCCTGATGTGTATGTGATATTAGCGAACTGTCCCAATTTTCTTATATCTGTCCGCTTTAATTCTTACCGCACTACCGTACTCCAAAATATTAAAAATTATCAAATGTTTACAATTTCAAAATGTGGAAATCTAGCCATTAAACATTTTTTAAATTATAATACATTATTTTAAAATGACACGCGCATACATTAACAAAAAGGAAAATAATTTGCAATCTTTTCAAAATCTACGGTTTATGTAAATAACAAAAAATAACCAAATGTATGTTTCTTTAAAATTTATTGTTTACGTAAATAAATGCGTTAATGACCCATGTTTTGAAATCGATAACAATACTTACAAATAGAAAATCAACAATTAAATGTGACCGCCTGAGTTAATAATTTAATGAATTAGAATTTTGCTGAAAGTGATAAAAATTCTTAAAAAAAGAAATTCGAATTTCGCGTAGTATTTTTCAAATAATATTCACCACCCTTTGTCACAAATATCTGTTTTTCGCATGTGTTATGTCCTATACGTCATTTTATTACATATAATTCGTATGCATTTATAAAAATGCAAATATTTTGACACAAAACACAGTCACGCGACAATTACAATCACTAAACACCGATCCATCACGATGAGAAATGCTAACTAATCATAGAATTGTCTATTTGCCACTATAATAACATAATTTATCAATACCTATATATAAACATAGACCGGCACAGTAAATAAACCGATGTCCGTCGCGACTATGACAGTATGTGGGCGCCAGGAGAAACAAACTGGCTACGGGAAAACGAGATCTCCGTTCACCCAACAACCGTACAATGACAACAGTGACTGCAGCTAAGAGAGTCCACTCATGTTAGATTTTCGGGATTCGGGAATGCTTCCGTACTTTCCCGACACACACATTTACCGATAGCTTTGTTCCTACAGGATAGTTCGTAACGTGTATCTCGGCGCATGCGGTCTTGATTTTAGGAGGACTTGATATTATATGTTACGGTTAATGTCCGATATGGATGCTAAACTTAAAAAAAATCATTAAGAAATGACCCTCGTACGAATGCCGACATACATTTTGAAAATTAAGATTTAACTTTTCGCGAATGCCAATCGTTTGTGAGTGTTTGTGACACTTTTCATTTCGTTTGTGACTCATTAGTTAATGAGTAATTGAATGGTTAATTAAGAGTGTGCGATGAGCCGACATGTTTTTAAATTTGATTGAAATATAGACTTCTGGGTACTTAATTAATCGGAAATATCCGAATATGTCCACAAAAACGTTTGTAAGAGCTTAGTTTTTGAGAAAAAATCAAGAATAAATATCAATTATTTTTAGTAATAGTGAGCTTATAATTTTTTTTCGACCTTGATCATTAAGAATCGACCTCGATCATTAAGAATCGAAGTCGACTCTTAATGATCGAGGTCGATTCTTAATGATCGAGGTCGATTCTTATAGATCGAGGTCGATTCTTAATGATCGAGGTCGATTCTTAATGATTGAGGTCGATTCTTAATGATCGAGGTCGATTCTTAATGATCGAGGTCGATTCTTAATGATCGAGGTCGATTCTTAATGATCGAGGTCGATACTTAATGATCGAGGTCGATTCTTAATGATCGAGGTCGATTCTTAATGAACGAGGTCGATTCTTAATGATCGAGGTCGATTCTTATAGATTGAGGTCGATTCTTAATGATCGAGGTCGATTCTTAATGATTGAGGTCGATTCTTAATGATCGAGGTCGATTCTTAATTTTCGAGGTCGATTCTTAATGATCAAGGTCGATTCTTAATGAACGAGGTCGATTCTTAATGATCGAAGTCGATTCTTATAAATTGAGGTCGATTCTTAATGATCGAGGTCGATTCTTAATGATTGAGGTCGATTTTTAAAGATCGAGGTCGATTCTTAATGATCGAGGTCGATTCTTAATGATCGAAGTCGATTCCTAATGATAGAGGTCGATTCTTAATGATCGAAATCGATTCTTAATGATCGAGGTCGATTCTAATAGATCGAGGTCGATTTTTAATGATCGAGGTCGATTCTTAATGATTGAGGTCGATTCTTAATGATCGAGGTCGATTCTTAATGATCGAGGTCGATTCTTAATGATCGAGGTCGATTCCTAATGATCGAGGTCGATTCTTAATGATCGAGGTCGATTATTAATGATCAAGGTCGATTCTTAATGATCGAGGTCGATTCTTAATGATAGAGGTCGATTCTTAATGATCGAGGTCGATTCTTAATGATCGAAGTCGATTCTTAATGATCTCGACCTCGATCATTAAGAATCGACCTCGATCATTAAAAATCGACCTCCATCATTAAGAATCGACCTCGATCATTAAGAATCGACCTCGAATATTCTTAAATCAACCTCGATCATTGAGAATCCCTGATCATTGAGAATCGACCCTGATCATTGAGAATCGACCTTGTTCATTGAGAATCGACCCTGATCGTTGAGAATCGACCCTGATCATTGAGAATCGACCTTAATCATTGAGACTTTAATCTATTAGCAAACTCAAGAACTACAAAAATTGCCAAGAAATACCTCTTCGTGTTTCTGGTGGCCTACTCCTAAATCCTTAGATTTTAATTATTTCTAAGCCGTAAATGAATAAAATAAATCTCAGATTTCATAATTCAGGAGCAGGCCATCAGAAACACGAAGAGGTATTTTTAAACTTACGAACTACAAAAATTGGCAAGAAATACCTCTTCGTGTTTCTGGTGGCCTACTCCTAAATCCTTAGATTTTAAATATTTCTTAGCCGTAAATGGACAAAATAAATCTCAGATTTCATAATTTAGGAGCAGGCTACCAGAAACACGAAGATGTATTTCTTGCCAATTTTGTAGTTCATAAGTTTAAAAATACCTCTTCGTGTTTCTGATGGCCTGCTCCTAAATTATGAAATCTGAGATTTATTTTGTCCATTTGCGGCTAAGAAATATTTAAAATCTAAGTATTTAGGAGTAGGTCACCAGAAACACGAAGAGGTATTTCTTGCCAATTTTTGTAGTTCATAAGTTTAAAAAACACCTCTTCGTGTTTCTGATGGCCTGCTCCTAAATTATGAAATCTGAGATTTATTTTGTCAATTTACGGCTAAGAAATATTTAAAATCTTAAGGATTTAGGAGTAGGCCACCGGAAACACGAAGAGGTATTTTTAAACTAATGAACTACAAAAATTGGCAAGAAATACCTCTTCGTGTTTCTGGTGGCCTACTCCTAAATCCTTAGATTTTAAATATTTCTTAGCCGTAAATGGACAAAATAAATCTCAGATTTCATAATTTAGGAGCAGGCCATCAGAAACACGAAGAGGTATTTTTAAACTCATGAACTACAAAAACAGGCAAGAAATACCTCTTCGTGTTTCTGGTGGCCTACTCCTAAATCCTTAGATTTTAAATATTTCTTAGCCGTAAATGGACAAAATAAATCTCAGATTTCATAATTTAGGAGCAATCAGAAACACGAAGAGGTATTTTTAAACTTATGAACTACAAAAATTGACAAGAAATACCTCTTCGAATTTCTGGTGGCCTGCTCCTAAATTATGAAATCTGATTTATTTTGTCCATTTGCGGCTAAGAAAAATTTAAAATCTAAGGATTTAGGAGTAGGCCACCAGAAACACGAAGAGGTATTTCTTGCCAATTTTTGTAGTTCATAAGTTAAACACCTCTTCGTGTTTCTGATGGCCTGCTCCTAAATTATGAAATCTGAGATTTATTTTGTCAATTTACGGCTAAAAAATATTTAAAATCTTAAGAATTTAGGAGTAGACCACCAGAAACACGAAGAGGTATTTTTAAACTTATGAACTAGAAAAAAGGGCCATGTTCGGATTCTTTTTATAGAAAGGAAACAAAAAAACACTGTATATATATATATAATAAATTTTTATTTTTTCCACAAAGCCATCTAGGTATATAGTAAAGTATAAGGTACATAAATATTTATATATATAAAAAAAAATAGTTTCAAATATGTAATTTACAATAGTATCACTTCCATAGCTATTATTTTGACAAAAAATAAATCAAAAAAAACAAATTACAATAAATTATTATATGCTCGACATACAAACTGTTCGGCAAAGTATGGTACAGAGCACTGTGCCATTGTTGCCTCCTTCTTTAACAATCAGTGTATCTCTGAACAGCGAGTGTTGACCGCGTCAGAGTAAGATTTTTGTAAGATGACAAGCTATTCAAATAGTTTTTATAGCAGTTTAGTGCAGAAATGAAAAGCGTCTTTGTCATTTATTTTTATGTTACAATATTATTTTAGACAACTCGAAACCTCAAATAAGAAGTTGACAAACATTTTAAATTGAGTTAGAATCAAAATGTGACACTATATTTTCGAATATCACTCCTGGTCAAAATTTAGGCATCACAGAATATTTTCTGATAGTTGTTTAAAGTAGATAGACACCAGCAAGATGGCCGATATGCGCGGTAGAAGTAGAGGGGAGAGCTATCGGTGGTAGAATATGAACTCGTCAGACACGTAAGCGTGTCAAGTCTGTTGTTTGTCACGCATAAAGAATGCAATCTCGATCTCGAGGCACTCTCGTTCGAGATCTCTACTCGATATGTTCGAAGATCCGAGTTTTCAAGAACGAGCGCGCTTGAATCATTCGTGTCGATCGTTGCGCGGCAGTGTTACTTGAAATTCGTGTACAATATACCATAGTACCAACCAGTGTGGTGAAGGCCGTGCGGGCTTTCTCAGCCGCAGGCTTCTTAGTAGCGGATATTTGGTGCTGCTTGGCCAACAACACTCCTAAGAAGTTATTTCCAAAATAATTAATTGACATATAGTGTGCTGTGTGACATGTCACTATGTGCGTGTGTGCTGATTTGTTGCGCATTGCTGCTAGTGCACCTTTCTTAAATAAACGTTGATTTTTTTACATTGTTTTTAACACGGGTTAAAGACATATCATTGACTATATAATTATTTAATATACAGAATTTTTATAATGCTTGTGTGCATTAAGTATATGAAACACCCATTTGGTACGACGTAACATAATGCAGCAACATTGGAAAAAACCATTTTTTAAACCTGTCGCCGTAGGGATTCTAACCCTAAACTTTCCACTGTCGCGGCGGACTGAGTTTTTTGTTTCAAGATTCAATTAATGTTTTGTTTTATTTTCAAAATATAACAGCAATACCCCAAGTAGTTTTCATTAAGTTGAAGCATTTTTAATAAAAAATAATACGTTCTTTTTAAAAGCAGGCGAAATATCGATATTGTTGAGATTAATCTCGAATGGCTAATCTCGAACCCAGACTTTGCGCGAGGTCTCGAATTGCCAATCTCGACTCGAGATTGCATTTCCTAGTCACGCGCGATTCCTTTAAACAGAATATGGGTACTTAACTCGGTTGTGCGCATGTATAACGCTGGTGTCTTCTTTAAACAATACTATTTTAAGCTTTGAAATCACCAGATCTTGTTAATGAATACGATGAAGACCTGAAAATAATTTGCTATCTGCAATTTGCTTCAACGTTGCAGAGAAATTGCGCGCAGTAAATTTTCAGGCCTTCGCCATATTCGTTAACTAGTAATCTGACGTTTTCAAACTGAGAAGACTGCAGAGGTATCTTACAAAACTTCTCTTGTCGAGCGTCTATAATCACAATATCTATCTATAAAAATTGCTTTAATAATGTTATTAATTGCAAGGTATACATTTCAAACTGACAGACATAAGCAAGGGCTTAAACGCTATGTCAAAAATTTAAATTGAATTTAATGTTTAAAAAAGGATTAACAAATAAAACCCAGAAGAAACGTTACCATGGTGACGGAGCAAGATATCTAGCTCCGGATTGGGAGTCATTGTTCAACGAAAACGACTGCGAAGGGATTAAAACAAAAATATATTGTAAGAAATGCTCACATCATATTCAGTTTGATACTTCCGCAACGCATGCATATTATTGGCTAAGTATAAAATTAAATAAACAAAATGTAATCGAAAAATAAAAACATTGCCAAGGCCGTCGTAAGCGTAGGCACAGTTATGGGGCGGGAAATAACATCAACATCGATACTTTATTAATGAAACATCAAAATATAGGTATTTAGAAAAAAATGAAGTGGGAGAAATAGGAGATATACATGGGGCGGCACGTGGGCACAGAGACGGCTAGTGATGGACCTGTACATTACCATCATATTCGAGTGTAAAATATTACATTTCTAAACTATTTTCAAGCTTGTTATCTCACAAAAATCACCTGTATACATAGCAGGCACGTCTCAAACTAAAGGATTTTATTTTAATGATGCTGTTACCTACACATTGACTACAGGAAAAAAAAAAACTTTGTAGAAACAAGTTTCTTTAAAGAACAAAAATCCTTTTTTTGAAACACTGTATAAATGATTATATTTTAATAATAAATCACTAGAGATTAAATGTTTGGATAATATATCAACAGTCAATATTTCCATGAGTTCTTTTTTTTTTGCGTTATTGCAACATGTCAATCTAAAAGGTCCGTTTTTACAAACTGATCTGGGACGAACGATTTAGTCAGCCTTGATCCAAACCCCACCTAGTGAAAAGATTTACATTATTTGATCCTATAAAGCGACAGTTTAAAAGCAAAATGGCGCTGAATAAAATCGTAAATGTAAATAGTATGTTAACAAACTGTCGACATATTCAACCTAGGTCGCTCAATAAACAACCGGCAGCAGCCGTTTAATACAAGTAGTCTTCAAATCAAATTAATCCGCCTAACGACCAAGTTGAAAATTGCTCAACTTAGATCGAAACTGTGAACATGAGTTTTAAGGGCCATCAGGAATTTTTAATTGTCACTTCTCCCACTTATTAAATGATACATTTTTTTGGTCAACCTCTATCGTTAATAATAAAGAGTTTAGTCACATAGCTATGTTATATGGTTTTTGATCTCCTAGTTATAATTATCTTTACTTATTTTTACTTATATTAAGTAAAATTTTGTTACACTTTTAGTTTAGTATTTGCTGAAGATGGGAGCATTTGAAATGTACATTCATTAATAAAATTGTTGTGGTTAGACGTGACTAAACTCTTTATTATTAAATTAAACCACAGTGCTCTTAATTATTCTTATCTATCGTTAATTATGAAGAAAATTTTATTCACTAAGATTAAAAAAAACTTTTTCGCTATGGAGTCTTTCGTATTATTACCGACATCTAAAGTTAAAGATCGAGGGGGGGTTACAAAAAAAATGTATCATACTCGTGTGAAGCATGACTGTCAATATTTTAACCAGAAGTTCAATTTCTATAAATCACAATTGGTTTTGTAACATAAAATACCAACATCCAAATCTAATTATTATATACATGACAATATAATGAGTGTGTATGGCCAGTTGATAACACATTGCCCGTGATAGGCACCAAATAGAGCAGAGTTTTATTCTGTTTAGTCAGTTAATATTAGATTACATTTTTTTTTAGAATCGGCAACTTAAATTCACGAAAAAAAAAATTATTTCGTTTTTATTTTTACTTATTTTTGCAAAATTTTGTACTTTAACCACAATCGTTAGAAAACCATTTCGAAATTATTCTAGCATGGGAGAAAAACTGGCACAAGCAAATGCTGGAATGTTGTATTTAGAAAAGAAAATACGACTAGGAATGGAGACTTCAAGCAATCGCTATAATATGCTTTGTTTACGTGAGGCCTAATTACTGATGTTCAATGGTTTGTTAAAGGTGTATATAAGGATCTTAACGTCAGTGTTACCTTGCGTAAACAAAGAAATGGTTTTGTTATTAAGGAGAATTTAAGAAAAACAAGATAATTCTTACATATTTTTTAGTAGGATTCAGTGCCGTATTCAGATTATTTAAACTTACATGTATCTTTGACATCAGCTCTACTTCTTGTTAATCGCATGTCACGGGAAGTGTGTTTACCTCTGGCTATTAAAAGTTAACACGCTGTAGGATTGTACGTGGTGGCCCAATTTCGAGATTTATTTAAAAAGTCACTCGGTGCGTCAATCAAATGCTATCAGAGGAAAAGTATTTAGCTCAATTGTTTTTGGACGTTTGTTTTAAGTACGATCCTACAATAGGTTGACTTAAAGTATACTGATTTGATGAAAACCAATACGTTACCACTCAATAATTAGTTTATCACAGTCATTATATAAGTATATATATGTATATATTTTATATATAATATATATTACTAAACATAAATATTATTGGCGTGTTAAATTATTCTTGTTTGATAAATTTTGAAATTTTTATTATCACAAACACTTTAACACAATAATCTTCTTAAATATAGTATTTTTATTGTTATTTTATTCTACCAAAGCATGTCCTTTTTTTTCGTATTACGTATAAGCACAACACAAAATATATAATTGGTATGTTTTCTATATTTTAACAAAAAAATATTTTATGGCTTTGATTTCTTTTTAAATTTATTATGACACTGAACTGACTAAAATGTCTCTCAACCACTTAGAATGGTTGTAAATAGTAAAGTAGCGAATTAGAAACAAACTATAATTTGATTATTGTCAACCAAAAATCTAAACCAAATAAAGAGATAAAAAGTGTTAAGAGTTAAGACACACTTTTTATTATTTAATGAATTTTATAATTTGTGAGCCATATTTCTATTTAATTTATGGACATTTAATTTTTGAAAAATAAAAATATAATACAATGAGACTTTATAATTCAAACAAAATATTATTTTGACTCAAAATTTCTTTTCACATATACTTTTTATAAATATGTTAATTTTACGATTTTGTAGTGATTTTATTAATAATTTTCTCTAGTTTTCTTGAACTGGCCTCGTTAATGAAATAAAAATCTTAATATAAGATATTAAAAAAAAATAATTATTCAATCTGACTGTATTTCATTGAATAGATTTTGTTGTGACAAATGTATTTTATATAAAAATACCAAATAAAAATAAATAAAAATTTATAT